>OU343216.1:39044938-39116535 GCA_910596185.1 Chrysanthemum makinoi | reverse complement strand
CTATCTCAGAGCCTGTGTATTCAGTGTCAACTGATCCATCATATGGTGCTTTACCCGACTCAATACTACAATCTTTTGATTGTGCCCGAAATTCATTCCCATTTCTGATTTCCGCATCTACTTCTTGTGTGTTAAGAGTAACTGAAGAGCTGGTTACATCATTAATTGTTGTCTCTGACATTCTGCATTCAGCAACACCCGATTCTTCAACTGATACATTACCCAACACATCACAACTATCTATCAACTGCACCAGATAGTCATCCACTTTTTCATCTTTCTGAGTAACTTCCTCAATATACTTTTCCACATTATCCATAAGATGGATAAGTGTCTCTATGAACACGCTAATTTCCATTCCAGTGTGTCTCTTGAAAGATATTTCAGTCAGGTCTTGATCATAATCTGATGTAAATTCCCCACTTATGAATGACTGAAATCGGTTGTGGATAACTTGAAGTGCAGCACTGGAACTATCCTTTTGAACCTTTTCTTTATCAAGTTGATGTTCTAATTGTTTTAAGTTCAATAGTAATGTTCCCGTTAATGTGGATAAGTCTTGACGGAAAATGGCAATGCATGTTCGTTCCATTCCTATCGGTGTGAGTAACATGAGGTGTGAGTGAAGTTGTTGACAAGGTTCAATGCTACTTTCCTTTTGCATGGCATTCTGTAGCCTGAACAGGTGAAAATCTTTCTCATTGGACTCAGAGCATGAAGAACTCAAATCATCATGGATTGATTCAATCGTCTTTAATCGTTCAGTGTAGCATACATTATCATTGTTGTCCACAACATCATACAATTTAAGTACTTCTGAAATTACTGGGTCAGTAGTGTAAGACATGATGTTGTAGTATACACGGGATTTTACAAGTCTATGATTTAAACCGAGAAATAGATTCTTTCGCGGGATTTTACAAAATCAAGAAGAAACCGTGATATAGAGACCAATAGAACGTGTTAAGATAACTGATTTATCAACACAATGATAGACAATTGTGTGTTAAGTCTTATGATTGTTTGTAGGATTAACAGAGATGTTGTTTGGTTGTGATTTGGGTTGGTTGATGCACGATTTTACGGAGAAATTTAGGTCTAAAAACTTAAAAACCTCAATAACTTCTGTTTGGAGCGGATTTAGGCCT
Source organism: Chrysanthemum makinoi (assembly GCA_910596185.1). Taxonomy (NCBI): domain Eukaryota; kingdom Viridiplantae; phylum Streptophyta; class Magnoliopsida; order Asterales; family Asteraceae; genus Chrysanthemum; species Chrysanthemum makinoi. Next base: position 39,115,387 of record OU343216.1, on the reverse strand, counting down.
CGAGGGTTAACCAAGTTGATTCGGCGTGCCATTCTCCTCATTCTCACGGTCGTTTTGATAGGTAGAACGCTGAAAACGGAGTTACGGATCAAAAGTTATAGCCGTTTGAAGTTTTGTCGGGAAAAGTTAACAAGTCGCTAAGTAATAACTCGCTAAAAGCTCAAGTCGTTGTGAACCAAGATGCTAGACACAAGTCGTTATGAACCAAATCGCTAAACACAAGTCGCTATGAACCAAGTCGCTAAACACAAGTCGCTAAAGCACCAAATCGCTAAGCAGACAAGTCGCTAAAGAACAACTCGCTAAGTGTCCAAGTCGCTAATGTCAAGTCGCTGAGAACAATAAGTACAAGTCGCTAGAAATAATGAAAGCAAGTCGCTAACCCCACCAAGTCGCTAGCCGTAGTGGAGAATCCACTAACTTGTACTGTTTGTCGGCTTGTCTCAATAGACAAGTCGCTAAGACTAACACTACAACTCGCTAGAAATTACTGAAGCAAGTCGCTACGAAGAAATTCACAACGAGACTCAAGTCGCTACCTTGAAAAACTTCAAAAACACACTTTTCAATCCAAAACAAGCCCAACCACAGTGATTCAAGCTTTCCAAATCAAAACCCAAGCACTTACAATGATTCTAAACACAAAAGTACACTCAAAATTCAAACTTTAACACAAGAAATGATCCAAATGATGCAAAAACCACTAAACTTTTTCAAACTCAAAAACCATCTAAAACCACAAGAAATCCAAGGATATGTAAGAAATATGATCAAACCATGGCTCTTGATACCATTTGTAACATATTGGATTTCACATACACATCAAACATTCAATATATGGTTCGAATTATGCAAGAGTTTAGAGAGAGAAAGTAGAGAGATGGGAGCCTTTCTAGAGAGAGAAAGTAACAAAGGAAAGAAGGTTAGATTAATGAAAGGTCCAACCCTCTACCTTGGAAGGTAGAGGGTATTTATAGTTACATACTACACGTCCTCCTTAGGACTGTGGATCAGGCATCTGATGGGTAAAGACCCGTCCGTCCTCCACGGTGTTGCACTAAGCTAATAACTATACTAATAAACAGTAAATAATGATATGTCTACGAGATAACTTGTGCTAGACTATAGTTGGGGTGACCGACACTTTACTATAGATTTTGTAAATCCTAACAAAGTATTTCGTACTGATAGAGGTGGTGAGTATTATGATCCAGTTTATTTTCAATCGATTGGAATAATACATCAAACCACGGCTCCTTACACGCCACAACAGAATGGTGTGGCTGAAAGGAAGAATAGGACTTTAAAGGAAATGGTGAATTCCATGTTATCCTATTCTCGACTAAGTGAAGGGTTTTGGGGTGATTCTATGTTGACTGCCTGTTATATTCTGAATAGAACTCCAAACAAAAACAGTAAACAAACACCTTATGAAATTTGGACCAAGAAGGTACCAAATTTGAATTATTTGAGGGTTTGGGGCTGTAGAGCAGTTGTAAGATTAACTGAACCCAAAATGAAAAATCTAGGTGAGAAAGGTATAGATTGTATCTTCATTGGGTATGCTGAGCATTCCAAGTGTTATAGGTTTTATGTTATAGAACCTAATGATTATGTGTCGGTGAACTCTATAATAGAGTCAAGAGATGCAATATTTGATGAAGAGCGGTTTACGTCTATACCAAGACCAAGAGGTATGATTCAGCCATCTTCGAGTAAGATAGTTGAAGATGATGTTGAAGGAATCTGATGATGTACACTGGTCCATCTGTTCCTAGGAAAAGCACTAGGACAAGAAAAGCTAAGTCTTTTGGGTCTGATTTTCAACTTTATTTAGTTGAAGGAACAAGAGATATGACTTTATCTCAACGTGAATATTCCCTAGTGAAGCAATGGCTTCTAGGCATGTTGCTTTTTGGAAAGAAGCAATTCAAAGTGAGATTGATTCCATCATGCAAAATGATACTTGGAAAGTAACTTATTTGCCTCCTGGATGCAAAGCATTAGGAAGTAAATGGATCATTAAAAGGAAGATGAAAGTGGATGGTACCATAGATAAGTATAAAGCCAGATTGGTTATCCAAGGCTTTAGACAAAAGGAGGGAATTGACTTCTTTGATACTTATGCTCCTGTTGCTAGGATTTCCACTATTAGATTGTTGTTAGCTCTTGCAGCTATACATGATCTAGTTATTCACCAAATGGATGTGAAAACTGCATTCTTAAATGGTGATTTGGATGAGGAAATTTACATGAAACAACCTAAAGGGTTTGTGATGCCTGGACATGAAAATAAGGTATGTAAAGTAAGAAATCATTGTATGGTCTGAAACAAGCACCAAAACAATGGCATCAAAAGTTTGATGATATGGTCTTGTCTAATGGTTTTTCTTTAAACCAAGCTGACAAGTGTGTGTATAGCAAATTTGATGCTTATGGTAAAGGAGTCATAATTTGCTTATATGTGGATGACATGTTGATCTTTGGTACTGACCAACATCAAGTTGATAAGACAAAGGAATTCTTGTCATCTAATTTTGATATGAAAGATCTGGGGGAGGCTGAGGTGATTCTTGGTATTAGAATCAAAAGAGGAAACAATGGTATCTCAATTTCTCAATCACACTATATTGAGAAGATCTTGACAAAGTTTAACTTTGCTAATTGTTCTCCTGTTTATACTCCTGTAGATCCTCTTTGTGAAGTTTCGACCTAGTAAAGGAACTCCAGTGTCTCAGCTAGAATACTCTAGAGCTATTGGATGTCTTATGTATGCCATGATTAGCACTAGACTAGATATAGCTTTTGCTGTGGGAAAGCTTAGTAGGTACACTAGTAATCCTAATGCTCTACATTGGCAAGCTTTGGGTCGAGTATTTCAGTATTTGAAAGGAACCATGGATTATGGTTTAACTTATAGTGGTTATCCTTCTGTTTTAGAAGGTTATTCCGATGCCAGTTGGATTAATAACATGGAGGATCACTCATCTACGAGTGGTTGGGTATTCCTTTTTGGAGGAGGTGCAATTTCTTGGGCTTCAAAGAAACAAACTTGTTGTTGGATATTGGATTTCACATACACATCAAACCATAACACAAAGTGGGCGTATAATGGTGAGTTCTAGAGAGAGAAAGTTAGAGGTTTAGGGAACTTAGTGAGAGAAAGAAAAACTATTATTATGAGCTCCAACTCTCTACCTTGGGAAGTAGAGAGTATTTATAGTCTTACAATAAAACGCCACACAACGCGGGCGTGGATCGGGCATACGTGGGTAAAGACCCGTCAGTCCTCCACGGTGTTACTTAACAAAATACTACTTAACTAAATATAACTATGACTACGAGCATTCTAACGATTACATATACTTGAGGTGACCGACTCTTTAATACCGGGAATTTCTAATTCCTAACAATCTCCCCTAAGGGAGGTCACCTCAAACATATACTAAAATGACATTGAATACAATCGGATATTACATTAACAATTGATCTTGCATTCTTGATGTAGTACTTTGCTCGGCTTCGTAGTCATTGATTCCACTCATTGCATGTTTGGTTAATCCAAGTGGAGGTCTTTTCTTGATCCCGTGATAATAATGTTGAGCCAGCTTTTGAGATCATCAGCTAATAGAAAATCTCCGATACATCCATTGTGGTGTTGGTATTATGTGATGTTGTGACTTTCGGACCGACATGCTCACATTCTGATCATGATATCTTCTCATCAGAGTAGCGGAAGCTTTAGTTGATTCATGATATTGGCGGGCGTAGCGAAGCATGGAGTTAGAATATCAGAGTCATTGATGCACCAATCATGATTTCTTTTGATATGAATGTGTTGTGTGAGCATGCGGCAATGGATTGACCGCTCATTACGATCAGCTCATTTTAAGCGTCGGGGTGTACCTGCATAAGACAGTTAGCAATAAATCGCACGAAAGTGTCTTTGATCACTTTCGATGAATTGAGGTACACGGCCCACGGTTCCCCGTTGATCGGTACAAATCGCATGATCAGGTATAATTCGAAGAATTTCCTTGACAGGGTTTAGCGGTTGCTCTTGTTCTCAAACCGGAGCGTCTCAAAGAAGACAACACGGGTGAGTGAACCCGGCAATTTAAGTCCAGCGATTGATGAAAAGAGATTTGAAAAACAATCGTGTATTGCTCAATAGAAATTGTTTTGCAATATAACGAAGGTTTTAATGAAAATCAATTATCAATCATAAAACACCTTTTGATTTGAAAAATTAGTACACGGTCGACGTGCTAATGAAAAGAGTTTTAAAGCACAAAGACCGGTTTTCAAAGGTATCCGTCAATCCATAACCTGAACCAGGATGGATTCAAAAGATTGAATCGCCCATTGTTTTACGTTCAGTTGTCACATGGTTGATCTGTATAATAGATCTCACATGCCACCTACCAGGAGCTTGTTAGATGTTGGCTCTAGAAGGCTTTCCATCTTCATTGTGAATGTGTTTGCATATCACTTTCGGATGTTACGGCAATACCACAAGGATAATGCGTAGGACTCAAGATATAATCTCTCTTTCCACATTGTGTGAAAGAGAGAGTCTTCATTGAAAGTGTCCTAATGAGATTTATTGATGATCTCGTGGCACTAGACTCAATTTGTGCATATTTGGATCCTATATCGGAGACTAGGGAGAGGGTCTCCTCCTTCAATATCAACAATCTCTAAGAGAAAGTTGATAGATAATGTCGGTTCCCGTGAGAATGAAACAAGTCCTTTTAAGAGGAACTTGAGTGGTTTGGGAAGTTGAAGTGCGGTGCGTCCTTTGGGTCCATGACGTCTTGTCTTCAATACCGATGTTACCATCAGTAGCATATGAATTGAACCGGTTTCGCCTAAGGTTGAATAAATGGAGGGCTATTTGTTTTCACCCTTTTCTCATTCAATTCTTTTTAATTCTTCAACCCTTCAGTGCTTACCGAGACTTCATAGCAAGAACCTTGTTGGGTTTATTCGATACTAGCTCGATCTTAGTCCGCACTCTTCCCATATCTCATTTTTCTCCTTTTATCATCATACCTAAGAACTCTACACTAACTAGTGGATAGTTTCTGGGTAGATCCCTCCGTTCGGCGGATCATGGGAACACATACCTAACCTTATCGTCCTTATATCACCATACATAATGTAAAGTTGGTCGGTCTTTTTGGTATTGTTCATCTGCCATAGGAACCAATTGAAAACCATTTGAAAATCAATCCAGATACTTATGATATTTTATCAAAGCATTTTGTATCTGAATTGTTTTGATATTTTTAGAAGAAGAACTCCCCCTCAACATGTGAATCAAGTATTTGAAATAGTTTTCCACACGGAGGCAAGAGAAAGAATTAACTTCTTTGATTACCATTTTAAAAAATATCAACATCACTTCCCTAATCGAATCAAGTAGATAAAGCATTTTGGGGAAGGATGAGGTTTTCATGATTTTGCTCCCCTCAATATGTGCCTCGAGATTTGAAAAGAGTTTTGCACATACTAGAGGGAAACTGCACCTTGAGATAAGTTATCACGTTTCAAATCATAGGTTTAAGATAGATGCTCCCCTCAACATGTGCATGGAAAATTTGAAATCGTTTGTCATATGTGGGAAGGGAGCTTGTACATCCTTATAAAACCATTTACCGAATTATCAGTTTAAATCCAATATTCTCCCCGATCACAATTATCAAATCATTTGAGATTTGTGATCTCTTATAGATTTAAATTGATTTTGAAAGCTTTTAAGGAGAATTGTGACTTGATTATGAAAGCGTTTTAGCTGATAATGATCGGATTTTAAGACTTTAAACTCCATTGATAAAACATGCTTGAATATCTTTTGAAAACAATTTAATGCCAAATAACTTTTTAATTTAATTGAAATCATTCTCCCCTCAATCAATGACATAGGTTGTTGATTGAGAGATTGATATTTTGACAAATAAGTCAGATGATTATCAAAAATAGAGAGTGAGTTATTTTTCAAAGCAGTTAGTTTTCAGCAGATAAATGTTTAAAGAATCCGAGCATGGAATTTTGAAAACATGATAAAGTATGGCTCTGTTCTTTCTTTGAAAAGCGGGTTCTTGCCGAAATGACAATAAACCATTGTTTCTCTTTCTCCCAAAAATATTTTTTGATTTTTTTTTTTAACATTCGAACAACATCTAAATTTCCGTGTCATTCTTTGAATGACATCACAAAGACCGTAGATATTATCGAATCGAGAAAAGCATGACAAAATGACAATATTTTTGAAGATTTTTTGAATTTTTCAGATTTTTATGGGTTTTGAAGGTTTTATAATTTTGTATTTTGATTTTCGAATAGATATATACAAGAGATAGATGAAGATAGACCTTTACTCCTCGTCTTCCTCCTGAAGGCGTTTGAGTGTTTCTGGTTGAAGACTTTTCAAGCCAAGGCGTGGAAGAATAAACTCAAAACGTTCTCTTGGAAGAGCTTTGGTGAAGATGCGCTAAGCGATATTCGGATCTCACAAAATAGAGTTCCACCACACCTTTTTCCACTTGTTCCCTGATGAAATGATGTCGAATGTCGATATGCTTTGCTCTTGAGTGTTGAGCGTTGTTGCTTGAGAGAGCAATAGCACTTTATTATCACAGATCTGAGAGGATTTTGTTGAATTCAAAGCCATAGTCGGATAATTGAGATCTCATCCATAAGACTTGAGCACAACAAGATGACATGGCTATGTATTCAGCCTCTGTAGAGGAAATAGAAGTACTCATTTGCTTCTTTGAAGACCGACTCACAAGCTTATCACCCAAAAACGAGCACCTCGGATGTACTTGACGAGTATCTTGACATCTGCATGATCGGCATCTGCATAGGCCGTTAGTGACATACCGGTGTCCTTCCGGTACCAAAGTCCCATATTGATGGTTCCTTGGAGATACCGAAAGACCCGTTTAACCGCTTCAAGGTGCTTTTTAGTAGGCTTAGCCCGGTATCTAGCACACATGCAAACAGCGAACAAGATGTCTGGTCTACTAGCTGTGAGGTACATCGGGGATCCAATCATACTACGATATTTTGTTTGGTCAATCATGATCCCTGAGTGGTCCTCATCTAGTTTGGTTCGATCAATCATGGGAGTGTCAACAGGTCACTTGAATCAAATCCAAATTTCTTTAAGATCTCAGTTGCATATTTAGATTGATTTATGAAAATGCCTCAGGGACTTTGTGAAATTTGTAATCCCAAGAAAAATGACATTTGTCCCATCATTGACATTTGAAATTTTGAACTCATTTCATTAGAAAACGATCACATTCCATTGGGTCGGTCGAGGCAAAAATAATATCATCAACATAAATTTGAACATGAGTTAAATGTTTGCCCGACTTCCTGGTGAACAATGTTGGATCAACTGCTCCTTTGCTAAATCCGGTTGATAGAAGAAACTTTGACAGCGTATCATACCATGCCCTTGGAGCTTGCTTTAAACCATAAAGGGCCTTCTTCAAGCGATAAACGTGAGTAGGATGCTCTTGATTTACAAATCCTTCAGGTTGGTGGCGTAGCGACTTCTTTAAGATCTCCGTTCGGGAATGCCGTCTTTACGTCCATTTGATAGACTACCATGTTCTTACTTGCAGCATTAGCCAAAAGATTCTAATTGCCTCGATTCGAGCCACAGGAGCAAAAGATTCTTCAAAGTCTATACCCTCCTCTTGGCGGTATCCTTTAGCAACTAATCGAGCCTTGTTCTTCAACACATCACCATGCTCATCAAGTTTCACTTTGAAGATCCATTTTAGAGCAATAATCATAGCACAATCTGGAGCGGTACTAATTCCCATACATCTAGTCGATCAAACTCATGAATTTCATCTTGCATAGCATTGAACCAACTATCTTCATTCATGGCGGTTTTAACATCTTTTGGTTCGATCTTAGAGAGTACGGAGTTGAAGAAGCACCATAAGGCATCGGTTGCTAGTTGTTTCCGTGTGGATCTTGGGCGAGAGGATTTCCAATGATGTTGTCTAATGGATGATCGTGAGTCCATTTTCGAAGGTGTTCATGTGGCAGTTGTTGAGGGACTGAAGTAGCGAGTCGATGTCTCTGAAGAAGATGGTTACGAAGAAGATTCAGGAGCAAATATGTTTTCAAATGGAGCATCTTCAGGATTAGCAAAGGGATTAACTTCATCATTGATGCCCGAAACAGTTCCATGATGTACATTTGAAGAATGATGATTTGTTGATGAGACGGAAGGATCAGCGAAGGTACTCTTGACTTAAAGATATTGAGGCTGAGGGATTGACTTCATTCACTGGAATATGAGCAGCCTCTGTTGTAGGGATCAACACCTCATTAGTACTTGGATCATAAAGTTCATCAAACATAGGATCAAACAATTTCTTTAAATCATCTTCAGATGGAGGTACATATGGAGTTTCTTGAGAAGAGTTTGGAACAAGGGATGAACCAAGTGGACTGATTTGAAGTCTTGGTCCAGAATGAATTGTTCAGGAGCCATTTGACCGTCGACTCATCAAGCGTAGCGTGAATTGTTTCCATGATGTTTCGGGTTCTTTTGTTGTAGATTCGGTATCCCTTTTGTTTGGTGCATACCCTACAAATACTCCAATGTCTCCTTTAGCTCTAAGTTTGCCTAAGTCTTGACCCTCATTAGTTGGATAGCACAATGCTCCAAACACACGAAGGAAAGAGAGATTAGGTTTTCATTTGTGGACAAGTTCATATGGTGTCTTTCCATGAACAGTGTGAATCAGGGAACGATTTTGTGTGTAGCATGCGGTGGCAATAGCTTCAGCCCAGAGAAACATTGGAACTTTTGAGTAAATCGGCATTGTTCTAGCGGCTTCTACAAGAGTTCGATTTCGCCTTTCAACTACACCGTTCTGTTGAGGAGTTAGTGGAACACTTCTTTGATGGCTGATTCCAATGCTTTCATAAAATTCACTAAGTTGTTTGTTAACAAACTCGGTTCCATTGTCTGTCCGGATAATTCGGCCGGTTTTGTTAAGTCGAACCTGCAGTTGTTTGATGAGTTTGATGATGATATCTGGAGTTTCATCCTTTGTCCTTAAGAACTTGACCCCGGTGAATCTAGAGTAATCATCAACTATAACTAACACATATTTCTTCCCAAAGATATTCTGCACTCTCATTGGTCCACATAAATCCATATGTATTGTATGAAGAACTTACGTGACGAGAGTTAGTAGGTTTGGGTTTATGGGCATACTTCTTGCTTTTTCCCAATTGACATCTGAACAAAGATGATCCTTTTCATACTTTAGTCGAGGTAAACCTACAACTAAGTCCTTTCCGGAGAGATCATTGATGGTGTCGAAGTTCAAGTGATTGAGACGACGATGCCATAACCATGACTTTGGTTTTGAAGCCTTTGACAACAAGCAAATTGGAGAAGACTTCATCATATCTTCTATAGAGATGGTGTAAAGATTTGAACCACGAGTTCCTCTTAAAAGTTCCTTACCATCAAGTTCTCTAACAAAACAAGTATGTTTTCTGACAGCTACTTCTAGATCGAGTCACGAGAATTGACCGACAGAGAACCGATTATGACCAAGACCTTCCACATAGTATACTCTAGAGATAACACTATCACCAACAACATAATCACCATAACCCATAATTGCACGAAATGATCATTACCGAATCTAAGCTGTCGATGAATTTGCTCACGAAGTTCATGAGCGCGACGGTCTCAGTCATATGCTTGGAAGCGCCTGAGTCCGGTACCACGAGCGATTTGAATGATGCAGTTGAACACGACAAGAATGGATAAGCTGGATAATTGGGATCCCCATGCAAGAATGGGTTCCACTTGGTTAGTAACAGTAATTGGAACACCCACATCATAAAAGCGAAACATCCATATCAAAGTAGAAGCAATGGAATCATTGGGAATAGATGCAATCTTTGGTGTGCGTATTTGACCTATTCAAAGTATGTTCACTTCTTAAGGGAATAGTTCTACCAATAGGCATCCATTTTCTAGTGGGCATAATCTTAGCAGTTTGAGAGCAAAAGTGATTATTCTTATGGCCAAAAGGTATCCAATAATAACCTATCTTTATAAAAGTTCTTCCTGTGGGTTTCCATTGTTTTCTAACAATCTTTCGTTTTTGCCTTTTTGCCTTATTTGCACGATTATTAGCATTAACAATTTTAGCTGGGCATTTGATAGCATTAGACAAAGCATTCACACCACATTCATGATTAGCAACAAAATTCAAGCAGACATCATTACAAGATTTGCAAATAGTATCGAATTGAATTAATTACTGATGCGCCTAAGGCTAATACTAGAATCAACACGATTCGTTTTATTCAACTCAAGCTTAAAGTTCCTAGATTGGTCTTCTACTCTCTTCCAATGCACATTCTTAGCTTGCAAGGTCCTATCATTCCTTGTATTGTCTTGAGACTTTGACATGCTTGCTTTAATGTCACGATTACTCTGTAGAGGGAATGGAAACATTAGTTGGTTGATCTAATTTTGCATTCTGAACTTGATGTGCAAGGATCGAAGTACTAGAAGGCACATTAGTGTATACTTTCTTAAGGCGTGATTTGAGCTTTTGCGAGGCACACGGCGTTCACTTTCTTAGTACTAACATCACGGAATCTGAACTACTTGAAGGCACATTAGTGCTTCCTTTTTTAAGACTGGGCATAGAGCGGATTTCCTGCTTGGAACTAGGCATAGAACAAGGCATCAGAGCTTTGCCTTTTGCACCTAAGGTTAAGGATTTGGGACATGTTGCAATTACACATTCTAGCAACTCTTGAGATCGTTTGGCCCGGAGGCAAGCAAACCTAATTTCACTATCAAGAGGTTTGTTAATGAAATCCTCTTCGACAATCTCACGGAGACATTCTAGACTATCCTTAAGGTGAGCACAGTATTCATGAAAAGCATGTTCATTATTCCTAAGATGAGGAGGAATATATTTAACTGTCACGGTGTATTTGCAGTCTAAGGGTGACTTTGAGACAACATTCTTATTGAAAACAAGTGGCGGTTTCCCATTTCCACGACTTCTCAGATTCTCAATTTCCTTTTGTAAAGACGTTATTTTTTAGTTGTTTTGGTCACGGGTGACTTTTATTGAATCATATAACTCTTTAAAATGTCGTTTAACTTTTTCATTTTCTTCTAGAAAACTCTTGTTTTCCTTTTGTAAGGCATCAACTAAGTTTTGAAGATGAAAAGTTTGAGAATTTCGAGAATCTAAAGGAGGAGGCATTTGGGAGCCTGTCATATTGTTCGTTTGACCCTTTAATTGAGAGATTTGGGCTTTCAACTTTAGATCGTGTTGCTTGAGCTTGAATCATTCATCACGTTTGTTAATTTGAAAAACTGCATCAAACTCTGGAGCATCTGAGGATGTCTTGATATTTGAAGTTTTGACATTTTCTTTAAGATGTTGATATTTTAGTTGTAAATTAAAATGCTCAACTTCGAGTTTAGAAAAATGTTTAACCAAATTGTGTGATCATCCAGTTCAATTTTCTCGTTTAGTTCAGAATTAGTTTTTCAAGCTCAATGACACGATCATGGGAGACTTTCAGTGCAACCGATAATTCATGAAATTTGGAAGCATTAAGGGAACAATTTGTAGCGTTGAAAAACACATCTGAGTAATACATTCAGAAATCAGGTTCTCATTTAGTGTATGCAAGTTCTTCCTCTCAATCTCATTATATTTTAGTGCTCGCTCATAGTCACTAACTTCAACTATCATTGCATCAAATTCCTTTTCCATTCCCTTAATATCAGTTTCTATCCCCTTTTAAGACTCTCAAAGTGATCTTTTAGAAGTTTAAAGAAAGGCATGACCTCGGTTAAATAACATTCTTTCATTTGCTCAAAACCCCTTTCTCCTTCCGTAATACCGGTGGGTGTGATCCTTTTCTTGCAAGTTTTCTCAAAATCAACAAATAGTTGAAGTATAACATATTGGCTAATTAAGGTCTTGCTTTTAGTGGCAATTGTTCTAGGAACAAGATGCATTGGTGTATGAGGAGGATACACAGTCGCTCTAGGCATTTTCCAAAGAGGAGGGTTTGTTTCAACAATATTTTCGACTTTACGCTTATCTAAATCCATTTTCCAGAAAACTTGTTGGGAGTCAACAATGTGCGAGGTTTAAACATGTTCAAGGAAATCCAGTTTTCCTTCTTGTAATCATGGGGTGTGATCTTTATTTTCTTCTCTCTACATTTAGGATCATCTAATTTCTTGTTCATCTTTTACCTAGTGACTTCATCTGATTTCTTATCTTCCTCGGTGCACTCAACGCAACTAGGTTTCTGTCTAGGGTTTAGGATTTCATTGCCATCATAAAGAACCTTATGAGCATTTCTAGCCCTTTTAATGACCTCTGGATTTGGTTCCTCAACAAGGGGAATGCTATGCTTATCGCTTAGGACCCTATGCTTAGTGATCATGTGAGCGGTCTGAATGGTGTTCCCTTGTATGTACAACTTGTTTTCAAGTTTGTTTTCAAAGTTTTCAGATTAGAAAAATCTTTCAAGAGTTTTGATTCCTTTGCATTAAATTCTTGCTTAAGCATTTTCACATTTTCTTGAAGTTCTTGTTTTTGCTTAGCAGGTTTAGAAAGTTTTTCTTGCAAGGAATTTAACTCTTGTTTTAATACTTCTTCTCGAAAATTACTTTTTCTAATAATTGTACGCACTTGGTCATCCATTTTCTGCTCACGAGTGGTCAACTCAAATTTAGCACGTTGTTCATAAATAGCAACACGTTTTTTATAGGCATTTAATGAGATATTACAGGGAATCATAGGGGCACAGGCAGTGTATTCATCAAAAATATAGTCATTGTTGACTGCAGGAGATGCATCACTTGGTACAACTTCACTTTCACTTTGTTTCACATATTGATCATATGGGACAACATTGATATTAACCATATTTTCACTATTTGATACAAAAGTTTCAGTTGATAGTACTTTGTCATGCATCTTATGCACATCGGCATCATCGTATAGTTTTAGTACCTCACGAGATGAGTGTGTCTTTGGATGGGGCCACTGTGTTGAAGAGGACCTTGGGAGAAACCATTGGAGAAATGCTAGCCATAAAGATGTGTGTGCGATAGGTCCATCATCCACATCGAATCGTATGCATCACAATCGGCTGACTTGAAAGGCATTCGATGATTGTGACCTATCTCTGAATAGGAACGCTCATCCACATGCATCATAGGTCTTGGCATTGCCCTCAGCAAGAAACAACAATTCCTCTTCATCCAAAGTAGCACCATTATCCCGAGCTTGCACAAGCGACATCTTATCTCTGAAGTAATCGGCGTGCGTGGGCGCTTTGGAGATGTGCAGTTCCTTGCAATGTGTCCCTCACCACCACAATTATAACATTTGATCGGCTTAGCTTGACCTTGATTACCATTCCTTCCTCGATTACGATTAACAACATAACCTCTACGGCTCCACCTCTTCCACGATCATCTTGTCTTTCTGGTACCCACGATCCTCCATCTTTACTTGATGGCTTGATTGTGTGGGTTAGATCTTTGATTACGAGGTTGTTATTGGTTTGTGGGAGAGAATTCATGTTTTGACTGATCTGAAGAGCTAGTTGATTAATGAAATTACCAGGTGTGCATCGGCATCGGCTTGTTTGAACATAGGATCGGGAATTAGTTTGTGATTACCATTTCCCATGGGTATGACTTGTGAGGCTTTGGTTGTGATTACGATGTTTGAATAGAAGGTTGAGTCATTAGGCGAGCTTGTCTCTCCACTGTTGGTTTTGGCCGATTAAGAACCAATTTTTCAAACATAGCATGTCTCTCATTCCGAAGAAGGAAGGCATAGAGTTGCTCATAGTTTGTATTCTTCAATCCTTTAGTGAGCTTCACAGCGGTAACAAACTTGTGCCATTCGGGATTCATGTTGTTCACAAGTTGGTGAATGTTAGGCATAGTCATTCCGATGTTCCTCATGTCATTCACCAACTTATGAAATCTCACATAGTACTCATAGACACTCTCATCAGGTTTCATCTTGAAGTGTTCAAATTCGTCATAGAGTTGTGATTCTCTCTGTTCCATAGTTAATTAGTGCGAGAGAAGCATCTTGACATTATCCCATCTTTGCCGGGTGTTGTGATTGATCAGCTTGTAGATGTCTTTAGGAAGACCTTGAAGAACAATGTTAGAAGCCACGATATCGGCATCGAATCTCTTTTCTCCTTATCATCAAGCTCATCATACATCTTTGGTTACGTCCATTCCGTAGATCGAGTTCCATCTTCGTGATATCAAGTACATCTCTAGTCGTCTCCTTCGATCACGGTCCTTCATCAATGGATTTGAGAATGTTGACACCATTTTCCTTTCAAGGCGATACAATCGATTCGTTGAGCCCAAGAATCGTAGTGATTCTATCAAGCATGGGTGGGCGAGTATCACGAACCGGTTGCTTGAACATCCTCGAAGGTGGAGATGATAGTAGGAGCGTTGGTAGACATGTTAACAGATTATACGGGATTTTATAACTCTATGATTAAACCGGTAAATAGATTCTTTCACGGGATTTTACTAAATCAAGAAAGTAAAAACAATCACCCAGAAGTCTAGAAGATAATACCAAATCGCTAACACCTAATTAGCTACACCCCAAAATTAAGCTAAAGTCCCAAATTAAACTGAACAAATGCAAATTAAGCTAAGTAGTAACTGCTAAACTAACCTCCAATTAAGCTAGCAAACTTTTGGCATCAATTGCTACTCAAATTAAGCTAAAACTTCAAATTAAGCTAAAGAAGCAACTTCGCTACTGAGACCAAGTAAGCTACCACCAGTAAGCTACCGTAGTGGAGAGTCCACTACTTGTCTTGTTAATCGCTAGGTCTAAATTAAGCTAGCTCTAAAAGCGTAACTTCGCTACAAAATTGTGAAGCAAATTAAACTCTGAAGAAAGAGATCCGTATATCAAGTAGCTAGCAAGAAAAACCACATAAACATCACTTTTCAATCCAAAAACAACCCACCAAGATGATTCAAGCTTACCAAATGAAAACCTAAACACTTGTGATGATTCTAAACATAAAAGTACTAACAAAATCAAGCTTTAACACAAGAAATCAACCAAATGATGCACAAACCACTAAACTTTTCAAACTCAAAAACCACCTAAAACCACTAGAAATCCAAAGATGTGCAAGATATGATCTAACCATGGCTCTTGATACCAATTGTTGGATATTGGATTTCACATACACATCAAACCATAACACAAAGTGGTATAATGGTGGAGTTCTAGAGAAAGTTAGAGGTTTAGGGAACTTAGTGAGAGAAAGAAAAAAACTATTATTATGAGCTCCACTCTGGGAGGTAGAGAGTATTTATAGTCTTACATAAAGCATGCACAACGAGTACGTGGATCGGGCATACGTGGGTAAGAACGAGTCGTCCTCCCGCGGTGTTACTTAACAAAATACTACTTAACTAAATATAACTATGACTACGAGCATTCTAACGATTACATATACTTGAGGTGACCGACTCTTTAATACCGGTAATTTCTAATTCCTAACACTTGTATTACAAACTCAACTATGGAGTCTGAATTTGTTGCTTTAGTAGCGGTAGTAATGAAATTTGAGTGGTAAAGTTGGTTTATGAAATTCCTTTGTGGCCTAAACCGATATCTACCATTTCTATCAGATGTGATAATGCTGCTACCTTGGCTAGAACTTATATCAAGTGTACAATAATCTAGACACAGGGTGTTAGACATAGCATGATTAGTGAGCTTATCATGAGCGGTGTGATATACGTAGGTTTGTAAGAACTCTGGCGAATTAACCGACCATTTAACCAAAGGGTTAGCAAGAATCTCGAAGTACTCGAAGCTATTGGGATGGGTTTTAAATTCCACTAATTAAATCCTTGTATCAAGATACCCATTCCCATCTAGCGTAATGTTAAATCTTTGAATTCAATAAGGAAAGCGATATCTTTGGATTGGAACACATAATTACATCATCCCCGCGGTATGTGTTTAGTACAAGATAAAGAGGTTGAAATAATATTTATTAATGGTTTTGACAAATTGCATGTCTTGGTGCAAGAGTAAAGAACCATCTATATAAGCAAGAAGTTTAGCTGCTTCAAGAAGCTTGGGACTTGCTTTATATGCTTATTGAAGGATAGGACACAAGCTAGTAAAACATAGTGTCAAGTGGAACATGTGAGTATGTAAACTGTTGTGTATATTATCTTCATGTATTCACTATGAATAGAAGGAGTTCAATCCTTAGTGACACTCTTATATTTGAATATTTGGAATGCTAATGTACTAATGTGAAATTCAATCGTCTCGACATTTCATTTATGCATCAGTTTGTTGTTTGTTATGAGTTTGTTTAATCAAGATTACACTTAAATGGGGAGGATTGTTTTATTTTATCATGATATTATTTAAGTGTAATGGATTGACTTAGTTGACCAATGTGTAATTGTGATAAATGTTCAACAAGTCGGAGTTGTCGGAGTACACTTGTATGCGTTATTATGATTATTATAGAGTGAAGCCCGAATGGCCGAGTCAGAGAGCGTGGCCTAGGTAGCGAGGTCAAGGGAAGCCCTTTCAGAGTCAAGAGGCGGTACGTAAGAATGTTAAAATGCACTAGAAAATAAAATTACGGTATTTTACCCTTAAATTTACTTGGTTTTGGCGGTTATTATAAGCGCAATGGCGATTACAATAGTGGTTATTTGGACATATATTCGTTTTTGTTACGGTTTGATATGAGACAAAATATATATTCTCAAGTTCAAATCTGAGTTTTATCCGATTTGAGATTTCGGTAGAACCACCGAAATACTTCAATCTGATAGTGTTTACACGACTCTCAGAATACTGTGATCTGATTTCCTAACACATAATACAAATTTATTTCATTAATTTAACAGCAATTTTTACAAATACGAAGAACTAATATGGATATTCGACAACAATCAAATACATTTTGCTTTCCTGCAATTCAGAATTGATTACCGAAAGAAAAATCAAACGTGACTCCTTCATTCGTTATGCATATTATTTCAAGAACAACCATAGCATAGCTAAATACATTTATGAATAAATTATACAAAATGTCTATAGGAGACGACCACGATCATGGATGGTGCCAACAGTCCCCCTCTCATCCGGGTTCATTTGTGTGGCCTACGTCTTATGATTTAACAGTTGTATGTCTGCAACGCTTACAATCTCTGGTTTTGCAGCGACCAATCTGTCTTTCTGGATATGGGAGGTGTCTGGGTTACTACCGGTTTCCATTAGGCTGTAAAATGAGTTTGGTCATGAGTAAAATTACACAAGCAGTTGTTTTGGGGAAAAGGTAATATTTAGTGAAGGTGGACATTCTCGGTCTACAGTCGCCATACTATCTGGAATATCCTTTGTTAATCTAAGTTTACTAATGATAATCATTGCAATGACCTTATGTCTGTGCCTATTTTTGTGGATACTTGTGCATACGAAAGGATTTATGGATACAGTTGCCCGTGGATGTTAAGTGGCTGAATAATTGTGATCCTTTAATAGATATAATGTGAGACATGAAGAATATAGCAAATAACATAGACACACCATTTATGTTACAAATAACGTAGGAATGTTCACTTAGTTTGGATGTTACAATACCCATTAAATTCTTATCATAAGCAATGAGAGCACGCATATTTGTAGTGTGTCATAAATAACAATCATAGATTATGTGCATTTATAGTGTAGGAAAGATGTTATCAGCAAATATGATAGGCGCATATGTGTAAGATGATATGCATTTTAGATTGGTCGCTAAAACAATACGCAGACCCTAGTATGTACCAACTAAATATCAATAATAAGCACGACAGTTACAAACCAAATATACTCCTTGATGTAAGTTTGTGTATATTGAATGAATAATAATGTTTGGTACATCAAGATTATATAGGATACATAATGGGCCGAATATACAATGGGCCAATACTTATACTAATACTAATAGACTAACACTCCTCCGCAGTTTGAGCGGGAGGAGACCGAACACTCAAGTCGTCCGAAAAATGGAAGTAAACAAAGGCGGATGGTAACCCCGGTAAAAATATCGAACATCTTGAAACAGCGAGAACAATGAGCTTCGAACTTGACCGGTAACAGCAAATCACGAACAAAATGAATATCAATCTCAATATGTTGAATGCCGTGATCTTTGAGACAGGGTTAGAAGAAAAGTACCTTTACTCACATTATCACTATAAACAATAGTAGCAGGACAATGATGTTATGAAGCTCATGTAGTAAATTAGAAACCAACATGTCACCAGAAACAGCATTAGCAACACCGATACTAGCCTCAACAGGAACAATCGTCGGTGGCGTTTAGAAACCATGAAAGTAAGTTGTTGCCAAGAAAAACACAATAACGATGTAGTCAGTGAGAAGGGCAACGGTAATCGGCATCCGAATAAGCAACCAATGACTTCGATGGTAGAAAAATAAACGTAAACCATAAGCCAAGTCCACGACATACCGTAAGATCCAGCGAAGGCGGTGAAATGAGGCTCGCGAGGATCATGCATATATAAACAAACTGTGCAAAGCACATAAGTACTCTCGAGTCTAGTGAAAGTGAGATCGAAGACCTACAGACTCCGATATAACGTAGGATCGAAGCGGATCACCATCAACGCAAACTTAGACTTCAGCGTCAGCGAGAGTTGAGAAGGTTACAACCAACCATATGTGCATGCTCCAAAATATCCATAGCATACCGCGCTGACAAAAGCATCCTAGAAGAGTCGCAGCGTAAGCCCACCACGAAATAATTAAGAGCACCCAAATCTGTCATAGAAAACTCCTTTTGCAAAGAAGCAATAATCCGTCGTAATAAACTATCAGAGGAAGAAGTAAGCACAATATCATCTACATATAGTAGCAGAAAAGCAGTACCATCACCTTGTTGGTAAATAAATAAAGAATATAGGCTTCGAAGTAATAACAATAAAATATAAGCGACAAACCGAAACCATGCAGTAAAGACCATAAAGAGCGTTGTAGTAGACAAACATAATCCGGATACTCGGGATCCGAAAACAGTGGGCGATGCATATAAGCGGTTTCAACCAAATCACCATGCAAAAATGCATTCTTGACATCAAAGGCGATGAACCGCCAATGTCGAGAAATAGCTAAACTAATAACAGTCGAATGGTTCGGCTTAACAATGGGACTAAAAGTCTCATCAACATCTACTCCACTCACTGTATTGCTACCATTGGCAACAAGGCGTGCCTTGTACCATTAAAGTGCCATCAGCCAAATACTTATGGCGAAATAACCACATACACTAACAACATTGACACCAGCGGGCGGGTACACAAGTCCAAGTTTTATTCTTAATAAGAGCATTATATTCATCAAACATAGCATTTCGACAATTTGGATCATCAAAGTATCCTTATCTGACCTAGGTGGCGAGAAACGATGGACACATGACCAACATACTTAGGATTAGGACGGTAGTCAGCGAAACGTGTGACCATTGGATGAATAGATACAACATGTGGTGGCGTTGGTGGGTCAGGGACATGTGCGTTAGGGCGAGTGGGGTGGCGTTGGTGTAGGTGATGAGGCGGGGAGGTAGGCATGTTGAGTGGTTGTGAGGTGTAGATAAATCAACTGGTGGTATAGGAATCGGGTTTAAAGTAGGACCAATTGGTGTGGTGTTGATAATGGTTGAAATGAGATTGGAAGAAGCTTCCAAAAATCATAGGAGGGGTGGGTTTGGGCGGATGGGTTTGAAGCGGAAAACCATTTCATCAAAGGTAACATGACGAGAGATAATAATTTTGTTGGTATTTAGATCAAGACAACGATAGCCAAAATGATTGGCAGCGTGTCCCAAAAATATGGAGGTGTAGTATGAGGTCCTAATTTATGGTTGATATCAATATGTGGGTAACAAAGGCATCAAAAAAGACGAAGGACACTATAATCAGGTGTAGCACCAAAAAGGCGGGTAAAGGGTATGTCATTGTTAATGGCACGGGAAGGTAGGATATTCAGTAAATAAACGACCATATTAAGAGCTTCAGTCAATAGTTGGGTGGTAAATATGCTTGAAACAATAAAAGTCTGAAGAAGGTTATTGATAGTACGAATCATGCGTTCAGATTTTCCATTTTGTTGAGAGGTGCGGGGGCAAGAAAATCTAAATTGGATGCCATGGGTTGAAAATAATTTATGAAAGGCATTATTATCAAACTCACCACCATGATCACTTGAAACGACTTAATTTCACACTTAAAGCGATACGAACATAACTATGAAACAAGCTGAAATTTAGACAAAACATCGATTTATTCATTAATGAATAAACCCAACATACCGAGAATAATGATCAAGTAACAAAACATAATACTTAAAACCAGAAAGACTCGGAATTGGGGAAGTCCACAAATCCGAGTGAACAATGTCAAAACAAGAAGTAACAGTACTAGACGAACTAACAAACGGAATCTTCATGTGTTTACCAAGGCGGCAAGCATGGCAAAGAACGAGAAGCTTCTCTTTATTCAGAAATAGAATCACTAGACACAAGGCCCGTAACACTTCACTTCCTAGATGTCCAAGTCGTTGATGCCACGTATATCTTGACTGGGTAAGATATGCTTGAGGAATTGGAGAAGGCTTAACAGAAAGTAAAGATCACCCGTGCTATCACAGCGGAGGAGTACCGTCGAGAGAAAGTCCTTCACGAAAACCAAAGGATTAAATTCAAGCGTGTGCAATAATTATCACGAACAAATTGGCCTTACAGAAATAAGATTTTTTACGATATGAGGGGTAATTAAAACATTATTTAAACGAAGAGGAAGAAAAGGTGTAGACAAGATACTATGACCGGAGTTGGTAACAGGAATGAAACTCCCATCACCAACCGCGATAGACGGATAAATGCACTCATTAAAAATATCACTAAGACAATGCACAGAATCATTAAGATGAGAGCTCGCACCTGTATCCATATTCCAATTTCTAGCAGACGGGTCCTGAAGAGTGTTAGTAGCAAAAGCATGTGGCAAGAGTTGCTTGACCGAACCTTGTGAACTGATAAGTAGTTGACCCAGGTTAAAAACTGAACCAAAAGCTGGACTTGTCGAAGTCCCTTGCAAAACCCCAGGCTGCTGTGGTGAACCGGTCATTGGTGGACCTGCTGGTGAACCTCCTGGCATTAATGAACCACCGATGGTGACCTGCTGATGAACCCCCTGCGCAAAAGAGAACCCCTGTTGTGGACTAGCAGCATATTGAACCTGTTGTTACGGTGAACTCGGGCGTATGAACCTCCTAGCGGTGACAGCCATAGGTATTGAACCCCCATGGTGAAACGGTGAACTGATGCTGTTGCGTTGGATACACCTGGGCTGACTGTGAGCTTGGATACAAATGGACAGGGTGGAATGGCTGTGTGGGATAGCTAGGAGGTTAGGCCGGTGTTAGGTAGGTTGCTGCATGGTATGCAATAGGAACAGTAGCATAAGTGGTATTTTGTGAAGTAGTAAAACCCAATTTAGCCAATAATTTTTGCAAGGTATCTATATCCACAGAACCAGAACTGCGAGGAAGTAGTGTAGACTTACCATGAACGCCATTGTGAAGATACCGACACGCCTCACCAAAACGACAATGACCTTTAGCAAACAAAAAAAAAGGTTGGTTTACTTTTTCCAACGGATTAGACGGATGTCGAGGAGTATTATTTGCCAACAAGACCATAGGAGAAGCGGATGTAGCATCCACAAGCGAGTCTTGAACTTTAGACTTCATGCACATCTCTTGCGTGGTCAACAAAGAACGAACCGTCTTGAGATCGGAAAGGGTTCCGACCAATAACGGTTGAAAACACATCATACGTGTTAGGTAAGCCTTCAAGTGCAAACGTAACAATATCATCGTTACTAAGAGGAGAACCAAGACCATTCAAAAAAATGAAATGGACTCATTTTAGAAAGTATGCATCAATTGTTAAGTCCCCAAGCTTTAGATTACGTAACTCCGCTTTCAAAGCCATAGCTCGAGGGCGTTTATTGTCTTGAAAAATCCCTCAAACACACCGCCTCTTTGGCAGAGGTTGGGATTAAGAACAACCAACCGTTTTTGAAGATTCGAGGCAAGTGTAGAGAAGATCCAAGACCTAATGATGAAGTCAACCTTGAGCCATTCCGCATCCTTAGTCGGGGGTGGAATAGGTTTAGTAGATGAGGACGCGGATGGATCAATGAGATGGTCAAAGATGACATATCCATGGCAAAGGTGAGAAAAATAATATACCCATGATGAGTAATTCATCTTATCAACATCAAGCTTAATCGGAACAAAAGTAGTCAAGTGATTCATCGCCAGAAGTTTATCTGATAATGTGAGGACATGTAGGGGGAGTTGTATCCGTAGTCATTGTAGTGAGCGTTTAGGGTTTATTAATCGAATGTTTTAAGGGTGTAGAGATTCGTGAAACAAGGAAGGTCGACAACACACTTGGTCGACAAACAATCAAACACACCTCGACAACACACAAGGTCGAGAAACAATAATACTAAACGAAAAACATTGCGGAAGCAGAGAATGGAGCGGTTAGGGTTGATACCATGTAAGTTTGTGTATATTGAATGAATAATAATGTTTGGTACATCAAGATTATATAGGATACATAATGGGCCGAATATACAATGGGCCAATACTTATACTAATACTAATAGACTAACACTTGAGAGGACTGTGATACAAAGAGGGTGTGGATTGCTGTGATTTGGATAGTTTGGGTAAAACCATTACAAATCTGAATAACATTATTCGAGTAATCAAACTCTGAGACATAGACTGTAAGGCTATGCACAATGGGGATGGTTTCCTTCGGTCAACCGATCGGTCGTTGAGGTCCTCCCTTTGTAGGTGTTCGGTCGAGCTTGGTCGACTAACAAAAAAATCGATTCTCGGTCGTAATTTTGACCGCATGTGGTGAATGGTTTGTTTGTATATTTTGAATATTTTTGACCATTTTGTATTGCAAAGTAAACATTAGTAAATAAATAAATAAATTAAGAATGTCGTTGATGTGGATACTAGGTCGTCTAATGTCCGCGAATAGAGAAAGCTGATGTGGCAGACAAAATCAAGGTCGTCTTGGGTCACCATTGTGCATAGCCTAAATTAACATTACGAAAAGCCGACTCTTTAAGAAAAATGCGGATTTACAAGCTATGTAATGCTTTAAGGGGATGCTTGTCTTAGATTATTTGATGGGCTTATGAGCTCATTGAAAATTTGAATAGCTCATTAGCTCATTTGTAATGGCTTATAAGCTTATAGCTTATATAAGTTAATTAGCTCTTTTTCTAACTGGATAAGGTTATAAGCAATAAAGCCTGAGCTTGTGAGCTAATCAAATTTTCATTAAGATCATAAGCCCGTCAAATAAGCTTAAGACAAAACCGATTATCTGATAACCATTACGAAAATAGCAATAATCACATTTAAAACACAAATCCAAACACCATCAAAAGTCATCATATTTCTAAACACAAATAACCGAAACTTCCAAATATTTCCAGCTTCTAACTACAACTTCCCGTTTTAGGACCAAAATGTACTACAATAAAACTCAACAAAACATTAATTAAACCAATAAAAGCTCCCAAATTTATACCTGCTCATTCGAAACAACAAAGACAGTGCTAAGATATCCCCCATTAATAGTGTGGGCATTCGATTTCTTGCAAACTATCACTACAATAGGACATGACCATCATTGCCTTCCTTCTAATTTGGTCCAAGCTATAGGCACATGGTTGACCCCTGTGCTGTTTTGACATAGTGTTTGGATGTTAGAATTGTCTGTAAAGTGTTATTTATAGTATCTAATGAACATATTTAGTAAATTGATATGGTGATAAATATGCTTAATTAAATTAACATTAGCTCGCTTTTGAGCTAAGGCAGTGAATCAGGTTAAAATGAAACTGGAAACCAAAACACATGAATAACTCTCAGGCATCATACCACTTTGTTTGGTTCTCAGCTACAATATGTATCACTTTGTTGCTCCACTCAAGATCCATATTATCATTACCTTAATCTGACGTCAGAAACTTGATGACAAAAAGAGGCTCAAAAATGCTTTCCCGATTCAATATACGCAAAAATTATAGGCAATTCCAAACACCCCCTTATGCTTATAAAAGAAAAAAAAATCCCAAACTAAACACTTTCTGACATGTTTAGCGAACTATTATATAAGGGGAAATCTTACCTACATTATAATGCAGGTAGTTACCTACATTTCATTTGAAAAATGTACAATTCAGTCCCTACAGTAAATCCTTAATACATGTTTCCCCCTGTCTCTGTCTCTTTTTCAAAGAAATGTAGGTAACTTACCTACATTATAATGTATGTAAGATTTCCCCATTATATAAACCTCAAAATTCACTCTTAATCAAAATCTAATCTTTATAATGATGATATAAGACAAATATCAATTGCGAAACAAACTAAAAACCAAAAATTACTAAAACATAGCCAATAAATAAAAATGAAATCCTGCAAAAAAAACATGAAAATCAATGAAGATCGATACCTACAAATTAGAAGTCGACACATGCAATTTCATAGTTTTCTTTTGCAATACTCAACCGCATTCTGAATTTTGAGTGTCGTGTGTGAACGTGTGTTTTCAGTGTTGTGGGTTTATTTGTGGAAGAAGCTTGGAACACAGATGGTTGGAATACAAATAAAAAACCATTGATATTCAGCTTAGTGGTTACATTCAATTGCTGGAAAAATGAAGAGACTCCTGCATTACATTCCCGCAAATAAATGAGCCATGTGAATTCAATCTTGAAGCCCCCAGATTAATAAGGTGTAGCTATAAGTTATTTGTACAGTACATCATCTTGAAGCATGCGCATTTAAACCTTCCCTTTACACTATTTTTTACTTATAAATACATACTATTTCACCATTTTATACAAAAATATCTTAAGAAAACACTTCACGAACCACCAAACGTAACCAATGAAAAAAAATACTTGAAGCATTCCCCCGACACCCGAAGGAACGTTTAATCTCGTAAAAATTCCACCGTCAAATGAACAATTAAACTTACGACCACAATCATACTATTTTAACAAACTTACCCAAACCAAACATATCAAAACAGACCAAAAAAAAAAAAAAAACACTTTTAACCAATACTCACAACAACATTAAAATGCTTTTAGCTAATTTTCATCATAACAAAACGCGTTCCCATCCGATAACCCCAACTACGACTCACAAACCCATATGAGTGGCTCGTCATCACAACAACATACGCACCAACCTATGTCTCTCATTCCTTCATTTCCATTTGAATATATGTACGAACCTCAATATTCAGACTCTATGATAAACCAAGATCGTGACGAATCTCACATCGAAATCACGGCCCCATCACCGTCATCGGTCACCACGAAGCCAACGGCTAAAAGACGCTAAAAGAGGATGGTTCAAACCGTTGTTACACCCCATACCATTCCATGGACAACTAAGGAAGAAATTGCATTGTGCAAAGTTTGGGTTCATGGATCTGAAAATAACGTCCTTGGTAATGCGAGGAGGTCGGCTAGATTTTGGAATAAGATTATAGACTATGTCAACAGCAAAACAAAGCAACCGGGTCATCGAACGTACGATATGGTGAACGGAAAATGGAAGACGGTGTACTCGAACGTGGCTCGGTTTTATGGGGTGTGCACTAACGTCATGCATATGGACAAGAGAAGTGGATCCCGAGACGAATATTACATTGAAAAGGCACTTCTTAACTATGAAGCTGAATACGGAATACAGTTTACACTTCGTCATTGTTAAGAGGTTTTGAAAAATAGTCAAAATGGATGGATATTGAAGTTCCAAACTTTGAAGCAAAGCATAGAAAAGTCTAAGAGATACAAATCATCTGGGTCTAGTTCGTTAAACCCAAAGTTCGGGGATGCTAGTATTAATATGAATGTGGATGCTGGAGACGATGAGGAAGATGAGGTTTAGGAAGTTGTACGACCAATTGGCAGGGACAAAGCGAAAGCATTAAAGAAGAAAGGCACGAGATCATCAGCATTAAGTATGAATGAGGAAGCATTGGCTAAATTGATGGTCTCCGAGTATGTAAGTCAGAATGAACGTGCCATAACAATGAAGAAAGAAGAACACGCTGAATGTTTGCGATCAGAAAGAGGGAATTGGAAGTTCAGGAATATAAAGCGCATAAAAAAAACTTAATGTTTTACATGCAACCATATAAGCACTTGACTGGAGAAGCACGCGTGCGGATGGAAGCGATAAGGGCGGGGATCAAAGCGAAGTGGAATTTAAAATTTTAGTTTACGTTTTTAATTTAGCTATGTATTGTTTTTAATTTCGTATGTTTACGTTTTTAATAATCAATGTAATATTTTTAATTATGTAATTTTTTTTTGTTTATGAATAAAAGTTTTTAATTTCGTACATTTACGTTTTTAACTTAGCACATTTACGTTCTTTATTTCGTACGTTTACGTTTTTAGTTTATGAATAAAAGCATTTAAATAAAAAAAATAGGTATAAAAGGTGAGGTGAAGGTGACCACTACGAGTGAAAAGTAAGAGGGAGTGAAGGAAAGTGAGAGGAGAGAGAAAACTGATGTGGTGCTGATTTGTAAGGTGATGAGGTACCACTTCACCTTAACCACTACTACATGCAAGAGGTCTCGAGTTCATGTCTTCCGTGAAGGGTTTCCTCCTAGGTTGGATCTGTGTGGGTTCTACCCCATAGATGCGTCGATTCGAGACTGACAAGGACTACCTCTGAGTAAGTACTGTGGAATCGAATCACTAACTATATAGTATTGTACTAACTCACCGTTAAAAAAAATAATAAAATAAAATAAAATAAAAACTATTTCTAGTCTTAGTGGTATGCAATAAAGGTTGTTTTAGGCAAATAAATAGGACACATAAACCATAGTTGTCAGGATTCTGATCTTAGGATCTTACGATTTTACGATAGTACAAAGCAAAAAGATCTGGATCCCATGTAGGATATTAGTACACTTAGGATCTTATAAGATCCCCGATCTTGACCATTTGATCTTAAGATCTAATCCGATCAGATCTTAATTTTTCCGAATCGCAAACTTAAAAACTAAAAATTTATGGATCATATTTTATAGAATTTAAAAAACAACATTGTAATCTTCTTATATATTCCATATTCATAATTTCATTTTCATGAAACATTCATATAATTTTGTGTTGGTGATATATAATAATTTGTAGATTTGAATAATATTACAAAAATTGTTTAGAAAATGATATTATAGTGGGATCTTAGGATCCTAATCCGATCTTACGATTCCTATCTAGCAAAAATGAAAACGATCTTGAGTAGGATTCCGATCTTGAAAACCTTGACATAAACAAAATGTTGCATTTTATTCGAAATATTTTATTTTAATTTAGGGAAAACTACATAAACGTCCTTGTGATTTACCTAAGAATACAAAATTAGTCCCTAACTTTAAAAAACTGCATCAGTAGTCCCTGCTTTGAAACAAGTGACACCTTTAGTCCCTTAACTAACAGTCATTTATTTTTTTTGTCAAATGTTGACATCTACCCATATTACAAAAGAAACCTC
Source organism: Chrysanthemum makinoi (assembly GCA_910596185.1). Lineage (NCBI taxonomy): Eukaryota > Viridiplantae > Streptophyta > Magnoliopsida > Asterales > Asteraceae > Chrysanthemum > Chrysanthemum makinoi. The sequence continues at coordinate 39,087,587 of OU343216.1, read as the reverse complement.
AAAAATCATTGTTACCCTCCAAAAAAATGTCAAGTCTCATGTAATAGTTCCTCATTGTTCACTTCTTGCATATTACTTCTCCAATCCTTTGCCATTTCTTTCAAAACTCACATTCTGTGTCCAAATAAAGATAAAGTAATCAATAACATACATGTGTCATTGTGTTTGTAACACCCCCAAACTAGGCTCAGCGGAAGACTTTACTAACTTTGGGGTGCTACGAAATTGGTACATAACACAAGCATAGCGAACAGCATAAACGAAAATTCATAACTTGAAAACATAGTCATCAGTAATAAATAAGTTTTACATTTCTTGAAAAGTGCGGAAGTAAGCCCAAATAAAATAGTTTAAGAAAAGGGTCTCCATTTAACATCAGAGTGAAAAGGATCCAGAACCATGCCATCACTGCCAAACGCCTCCCCAAAGATTACCAAAGCTTTCACATCAATTACACGAGAAAACATGCTAAAAGGTCAGCATAAAGCTGGTGAGTTCATAGGTTTAAGTTCAAATTCAGTAGTGGACCTGTAAGAGTTTATTTGCTATGCGAGACTAAGATAGATGCACAAATAAGATATAATCACATATCAAATCACAAGGGGGATCCTAAGCGACTCTAGCCAGCACGGTCGTAGCAAGGTCTAGAATACAAGCTACCTTGGTCTAGATCGGAGTAAATAACAAATAGCAAGCTAGGTATCGCGTTATAGCATCAAAATGCTACCCTAGTATCATTCAACAACTACCACACATCTATTTAAACCAGTCAGCGCATAAGCAAATCAAAAGAGTTTTCAAAAAGGTCCAAAAACGTAGCATGATTTCTCACCCCAATTTAGTTAAAATAGAGATAAAAATGGGGCTATGAAACACACCTCAACAAGGAAATGCACAAACAATCACTCTAGAGGAGAATAGTACAACAGCAACAAGTAATATCACAGCACAGCGGACACGGCTCAACCTAAAATAACAAAAGACGCGACTCAGTATCGATCCTCACGAAGTCACCAAAATAAAGTCGTATAAAACGTAAATATTCTTGTAGGTTGAAGTATAACGATAGAATGGAACACTTGGCTTTGTCACTTGTGGAATGACGACTCAAATAATGCACACGAATAACAATGTTTTACGTAGTTCAACTTATTCAACAACAAACTCACGCAACTCACGTGACTAAAACAAACAAGGATATGTGCGTCATATAATTCATAAAAGTGGTCGGGTCTAATAGAGTAAACCATGTGTTAATAAAGTGCTCGAAGGATTCATCAAGTCTTATTAGGCTCGTCAACTTAATAAGGTTGGTGTTCCCTTTGTCTCGTTTATTAATTCAAAGTAAATCAAAAGGGTTGCACGTAAAGACCTTAGGATGGGTTGAAATTAATAATCTTCTCTTCACATACTTATCGGGCTCTTATGGGACTCGTCAATCCAATAAGTCCAATTAAATATGTTAATAGATCTTTATTAACGTTAACCAATCCGCGATCAAATTCACATTAAACTTCTTTATGGAGAAAACTTGGGCCTCGTGTCTCGAAATGTATTGTTAGAATCGATGCTCTAGGTTGTTTAGACCTTATCTAGGATTATCAATAAGCACAAATAACAATGAACAATAATATGTATGCACAGCGGAATAAAGAACTTTCATTGTTATTATATCAAGGTTTTGCCATCATCATGTGTTCTACAAAACACATCCACAGCCCCAATCTTAGATGATCAACTCTAAGATGGTTACACAACAGGGATCAATGATCCTTGGGGCTAAACACTACAAGTCGACTATCACCTAGTCTAGGCGTTTACATACTCACGCCCTAGACCTACACACACACATCTTTGTCTGATGTTTACATTGTTTGACACACCAAAAACCTAATTCCCTATATCTCTTTATATAATAGAGATACTAGGGTTACAAATGACTACATGGGACTAGATAATAAATACTTCTTTGACAAGTAGGTCCCTTGTCTTTCATTGTCTTCAACAGTCCTGCATCTTTCATGTATTTTGTCTTATCAACTTTAAATATAATTCCTAACATGTATTACCTTATTATTTCTTTTTAAGAAAAATTTATCAACTTATACAATTAAATTATCGTTTAATTGTATTATTTAATACTCATGATTTTTCAAAACGTAGTATATTTAACTCATTCGACCTATCATTTCGAGTCAACCCTTCTCGAGTCAATATTAATTGACTCGAGCCCATCTAATCCCAAGTCCGTTTTCCAAGTCAAGTATCTAATTCGGGTCGTAGTCTAATAATAATATAGTCCACAATGTCCATATACTCATAAAGTCCATATCGGCTACTCGTGGTCAATCCGGATCATAAGGTCTCGGATGGCTCACGAAGTGCACAAATCATCACGACTCAAATCAACGACATTATCATAACGGCTTAGACATTTATTATTATTAGCATTATTATTATTTATCCGTTTTTATTATTCAAGTTTGATACTTTTAGAATCAATAATGTCACAAGATAGACCAAAGTCAACCCATCAATCAGAATATCAAACTGCCAAGATTGCCGAGACCACATGGTCCCGGTCTCAAGATCCCATTCGTGCGATAACCGCCTCGCCAAGGTTACCCTTGGCTGCGGTTACCTTAACACGAGCCATGCCGTGACACGAGTGTGTTCCGGTCTCAAAACTACATCAAGATACCCAATAATAGTACCATAGCCGCACCACCATTAGAGGTTGGTGGCGGCGATGGTCACAACCGAAGCCAAAAACAGCCAACAACAATATCACCACAACAAGTATTCCACCCCAAAGAGTCTTGGGAGACTCAAAACACCACAATAAATCCACATCGAGGCACCGTAACCTCGGTTACCATGTCGGTTACATAAACAACCAACAAAAACATCACCATCGAAACAATACTCGACCCAAAACACTACCCGAGATATCAAGACTCACATTCCACAAGGACTCAAGCCAAAAACAACCATGAAAACATGGTTAACAATGGAAATAACACAAATCGAGCATGGTTATACACGTGAAAAGCCACGGTAACACATGCAAGACAAAAACCCAAAAAGTCCGAAACTTAAAACTTAGATCTTGGGCGCGTCGGTGGGATTCACCGCGCGTACCCTATGCCAAAATGATCACCTTTCAACGATCTATAGATTGGTATAGGTGGTGAAATTTTCTGGTGGCGGGTGGCCGAAATATTGGCTGGGGAAGACGGCGGTGGTGGTTTCCGGTCGCCGGAATTTTAGAGAGAGGTGAGAGAGTGTAATGTGTGTAAAAAGTGTGAGAGTGTGTGTGTTGTCGGGGTTTTTATACCCCAAGAGGGACCAAAAGTGTCCCTCCTCAAACATTAGGGCGCGTTTGGTAAGTATTTCGAGGGGCTAGATGCGCCAATTCTCCAAACTTTCACGATATTGCTTCTCGAGCTCGTTTCGACCGTCAAACATTGTCGAAATTACGCCGTTAGCTTTAAAATAATTTTTCCGTTCGAAATGACTATAAACACGACTATTCTCGATAAAATCACAAATATGTATATAAAATACAAAATAGCTCGTGCTAGTCCGCGTTGTGCTAACATCTCACACGTTTCAAGATGATTTCTCATTTATCGACCAATCCAAGTTTTAAAATGTTAAAGATTATCAAAATAATGACACAAGTATGATGTGGTATGGAAATTTGTTTTCGAAAATTTACCAGTTGTCACAGTGGTGTGCTACGTGTGTACTAGTTTTAAATTTATAAAAGACGATTTACCAATTTTACCAATAACACATACGAGCAAGTGCACCCGTCCGTTATAGCAAGATTTTGAAGGTAAGTCGGGATCGTTCGCAGAGATTTGTGAGTGAATCAGATTAACGAGTATAAAATCAACTAAGGCAATCCAAAAGCAAATAATAACGAGAATATATATAATGAAATTCAGATGATTAAAAACTACACTTGCTTAAACTAGTTTCTTATCCTTGATTAGTATGATTGTGTTAACTTCTTCTTAACATGTTGGTTATGATAATTAGTTGGTGTACTAATCTATTGTTCTTACAAGTTAAACCTTCGTCAAGATTTTAGTTTATAAAAAAAAGCATTAAGTTTAACTAATCAATTCAAGTTTCATAAGTTTACTTTCATAAACTTAAACACAAAAACATCGGTTTGTCTTATCAAATTTGCTTAAGAAATGGTCAATACAAAAGGTACCCGATTATAGACAAAAGGTTACAACTGATTGTAAACAACTACTCTTACGACCTCTTTAGTTGTTTCCAATCAATCCAACTTGATAATCAAAAATCGTTCTTATTACAACCGCACTTTAGTTTCTTTGTTTAATCAAGAATAATTGGTAAAAACAATCATCCATAGACAAAATGATTATAACTAGTTGAATAACAATGAGTTCTTTCGGCCTTTACAATTACTATCAACTAGTCAAACTTGATTAACAAATGTCACTATGAAACTTAAGCACAATTGGATCTTAGAATCAACTTGAAATTGAATTAAAACATGTTAACACAATCATAAACTAATCATACGATAATCAACATCATTTAAGCAAGTGCATAAAGAAACTAGCCACTCATAGCAAACATAAACATAAACTCAGAACTTTGAACATTAGAAAACATGATTAAGAGTCTTACAATGATTGGAATAAGATTACAAATGATTGAGTAATGATTCCCAAAGTATTGGGGTTGACTTTTTAGGGGTTTGACCTCCAAATGTTAACTTCTTGGACCTCTAAACTTTCCTGGACTTCTAATGACGAATTTGAGACCTAAAAGGGATCTGTTTGATGAATGGAGAGTTGTATTGAAGCGTGTGTTCTCAAATGCTCACAAGAGGTCTCTATTTATACTAGTTCCAAAGCCTAAGGTATTAAATGTTGAACTTTGCCTTCAAGGAGCTAGGAAGGGACTAGAATACACCAAAGGAAGGACCTAAACATGTTTGGATGCAATGGGAATCTTAATGATGAAGAAATAGCAGATCAGGTCTCTCCAACCGAATCGGCACCTTGTCCAGCCGATCGGCTGGTCTTCTTACGCTTACCCAGCCGAATCGGTTGCGGGCAGCGACCGATCGGCTGATCCATCTTCAGGGGACATTTTTGGCATCTCTCCAGCCAAATCAGTTGCGGGTTGCGACCGATCGGCTGGTCTTTCTGAATGATGGAATATGGACTTTTTGCTTGATTCTGACTTGTGGAGCTTGGTTCTTCATTCAACTTGATCTTCTACGATACTTGAAATGATGACTTGTGCTTGACATGCTTCAATGAAACAAATATCTTCTTTTATCGAACATTCTTTAACTTTTCATTCCGTTTCCCTGCACTTGGTTATAAATACTAGACAAACATCTTTTGATGCGATTAAGCACTAAAATCATATGAATATAACCAAATAACATATACAAAAGCACAAATAACGCTACTGAAAACATGTACAATCTGAGCGTTATGACACAGTCACCCCGCTTAAGAAGAAACCCGTCTCGGGTTTCCTTCAATTTGCTCATAGAGACAGGACCTCTACGGGACTTCCAACGAACTCTGAAAATTGGGATACGACTTTGCCTAAGTCGTTTGACTTCGTGGTCCATAATCTCGACTGGTTCTTCTATGAAATTCAATCGTTCATCGATCTGGATTTCTTCCAGAGGAATAACAGTGGCCTCATCTGCCAGATACTTCTTTAAATTGCATACATGAAAAACGTTGTGGACACTGCTAAGTTCTGGCGGTAGCTCGAGTCTGTATGCCACCGGATCAATTCTAGCAATGATTTTGAACGGACCAATATAACGAGGATTAAGCTTTCCACGCTTATCGAAACGGATTACACCTTTCCATGGCGAGACCTTTAATATGCCCTTGTCTCCAACTTGGACTTCCAAAGGTTTCCTCCGTGTATCGGCGTAGCTTTTCTGACGATCACGAGCAGCTTGCATTCTGCTCTTGATCTGAACACTCTTCTCGGTGGTTTCATGAAAAAGCTCGGGACCAGTAAGTTGCGAATCCCCAACTTCTGTCCAACAGATTGGTGATCGGCATTTTCGACCATACATGGCTTCATATGGTGCAGCCTTAATACTAGCATGATAACTGTTGTTGTACAAAAATTCCACCAATGGTAGGTGTCTAGCCCAACCATTGCTGAAATCAATGACACGTGCACGCAGCATGTCTTCCAAAGTTTGAATGGTCCTTTAACTTTGGCCATCGGTCTGAGGATGATACGCAGTACTCATATCCAGATCTGTCCCGAGGGCCCTTTGAAGCAATTGCCAGAAATTTGAAGTGAAACGACTATCACGATCAGAGATTATAGAAATCGAAACTCCATGACGTACGACGATTTCTTTTATATACAGACGAGCTAGAGTATCCATACTATCGGTTTCCTTGATCGGTAAGAAATGAGCTGATTTAGTGAGACGATCAACGATAACCCAGATAACGTCATAACCGCTAGAGGTTTTTGGAAGCTTAGTGATGAAATCCATGGTTATGCGTTCCCATTTCCACTCGGGAATTTCAGGTTGAACCAATAGACCAGAGGGTCTTTGATGTTCGGCCTTAACCTTGGCACAGGTTAAGCACTTGCTAACATAGTTAGCGATCTCAGCCTTCATATTTGGCCACCAGTATAACTTCTTCAAATCGTAGTACATTTTATCGGAGCCAGGATGAATAGAATATTTTGACTTATGCGATTCATGCATAATCAACTCATGAATACCTCCAAACCTTGGAATCCAACTCCTTTCATTAAAACACAAGGTTTCATCAGAACGTTTCACCAATCCATTTTCACTCTTCAACATACCATAGAGATTTTTGTAAGGTCGATTTTCTTCCTTGACTGCTTCAGCTTGAGCTGCAAGAATTTGAGCTGGTAGTGTAGAGTTGATAGTCATTCCTAATGCTCTGACTCTAAGCGATTTCACCCTCTCCTTTCGGCTAAGAGCATCAGCAACGACATTTGCTTTACCAGGATGATAGCGTATCTCACAGTCGTAATCGCTCAGCAGTTCTAACCAGCGTCGCTGTCTCATGTTCAGCTCCTTCTGGTCCAGAATGTGCTGAAGGCTCTTGTGATCCATATAAACGGTGCACTTTGTGCCATAAAGGTAATGCCTCCAAATCCTAAGTGCAAACACAACAGCTCCCAACTCTAAGTCATGGTTTGTGTAGTTCTTCTCATGGGTCTTGAGTTGTCGAGATGCATAGGCAATCACCTTCTCTCTTTGCATCAAAACAGCTCCTAATCCCTTATATGAGGCATCACAATATACCACAAAATCTTGGCTTCCCTCCGGTAGAGCCAATATTGGTGCACTACAAAATTGCTCCTTCAGTAGCTGAAATGCTTCTTCTTTGTCCTTTCCTCAAGTATAATTTACCGTTTTCTGAGTTAAAGTGGTCAAAGGTTTTGCTATCTTGGAAAAACCTTCGATGAATCTACGGTAATATCCAGCAAGTCCTAAGAATTGACGTATCTCAGTCGGGGTAGTAGGAGTGGCCCAGTCTCTAATGGACTCAATCTTGGCGGGATCCACATGAATACCCTGAATATCAATCACATGACCCAGAAACTGCACGGTTGAAATCCAAAATTCACACTTGGAGAACTTCGCATAGAGCTGCTCCTCCTTGAGTAGCTTTAGAATAAGTTTAAAGTGTTCTTGTGTGCGTCCTTGCTTTTGGAGTAGATTATGATGTCGTCTATGAATACTATCACAAACTTATCCAAGTAGGGTTTGCACACTCGATTCATGAGGTCCATGAATACAGCCGGAGCATTATTTAGCCCAAAAGGCATAACCTGAAACTCATAATGTCCATAGCGAGTTCTGAAAGCGGTCTTTGGTATGTCTTCTTCCCGAACTCGGAGCTGATGATACCCGGATCTTAGATCGATTTTTGAGAACACGCTTGCTCCTTGGAGTTGATCGAAGAGATCATCGATCTTTGGTAGAGGGTATCTATTTTTCACCGTTAACTTGTTCAGCTCTCTGTAGTCAATGCACATACGGAAGGATCCATCCTTTTTCTTAACGAACAAGACTAGAGCTCCCCAGGGTGAGGAACTTGGTCTTATGATTTCCCTTATCGGCTAATTTAGACAATTGCTTCAAAAGTTTTTCCATTACATAAAAACAAAACATTACATAAATTAAACATTAAATTAAAACACGAATTACAGATTAACAAACTACGATACGGAAATAAAAATGAAAATACAAATTACAATGAAAAGTCTGAGTTGTAACCCTCGTCATATAATTCTTCAAAAGCCTCAACAATCATGTCTTCTTCGTACTCTCTTTCCAATATGTCAAACAAGTTGTCCTGGCAGTATTAGGCTTCTCTTGCTTCTTGCTCCATACGAGCAGCTTCCTCTCGTAGTTCTCTTTCTTCTGTTTCTCTCCTGACTTCCTCATCCTGCTCAAGTAGTCGGAGTTGATCCTCAGTAAGATTAAACGGATTGGGTTGGTGTTCCACAACTGGTGGAGTGTTAACCGATTCGTTTTCCGTTGGGAATACCGGAAAGATATCTTCCGGTGGAGTATTATAAACTTCATTTTCCGTTGGGTTGGAGCTGGGAATTTGTTGTGAGAAGTCGTGTGGACTGAGAAATTGTTGTGAGAAGTCGTGGTGACTGGGGAATTGTTGGGAGAAGTCTTTGCGATACATTGTTGAGAATTTGTGTGTGAGTTGTGTGTATGAGAAACAAAAGAGTGTGGGTATATATAGGGAAAATTTTGAATTTGAATTTTGAATCCTCCATCTCGTAGTGTAGCCTTTAATTTGAATTTGAAGCAGAGTGTGGGGTAATATTTTGTGTTGTTTGTATTTTATTTTATGTAAGAAAAAAAAAGGTCTAAGATTAATCGATCAAAAACTCGACCCATATTTCCAAAACCAACACCCTCGACCGATATTATTGATTTACCCACATTAAGCTCGATCGACTTTAATATCGGTCGACCCATGTGACCAACCGATCGATTATGGTTAGCCTTACTTTTTTGATATACTTTTTTACCACAACTGTAAGATGGTACGAGTATAATACTATAATGTAACCTAATACAAGAAATTTTATATTATCTAAAACCAAGGGACTAGAAGTGCAATTTGGACATGTAAAATTGACTTTGGAGTCAACCAACTTGCCTTTAGTCTTTGTAATTTGTAACTTCACCTGTGCTTCTATTTTGATTGCATTCAGTCACGCTCACATCTAAACTCTCAAAGACTTCCATACATTGGTAAACTGTGAGTCTTCTTATACTCTAATTACTTATAATATTGTCTCATTTTATTATAACATTACAATATACTTATCGATCCAACCAATGGGCTAGATGACTTGATCCAAAACTTATTAGATCTAATTTGATAACTTAACCCAAACTTTAAGCTAGGCAGTCAGTTTACTTTTTATCAATTGTTTAATTTTGTATTTGTTCATCTTATTATAACTTGTTTTACATAGAATGGATAATAAAAAAATAATCATATTAGACATTATATATTATTGTAGTCCAATAACTTTTGTATGATTAGTATTTTTTTTTTTTTTTTGTGTAGTTATTCAATTCCGAAATTTCAACAAATTTTTGGACATTATATGAAATAATCATCAAGACTAAATTGCAAACTCACATATTTAGGGTGTGTTTGTTTTTAAAAAAAAGAGTCTTACTAGACCTCTTACTCTTACCAGTAAGAGGTGGGCAGACGTTTTGGTTGTTTTTTTTTTTTCTTGAGTAAGATCCAGTTAGACATATAACATCTTACTCAGTAAGAGGTGAGAGACTTGTCTTACTGCCTCTTACTCGTTTTGCAAACTTTATACAATATATTTGATTGTTTATTAACTATGTTATATTTATGATAAAAAAATCTTGTTTCATATTTACATAAGTTACTTATTATCGCATTGCGTTGGTTTAATAAACAAATTGCAAAAACGAGCACTTAAAATCATTCGGACAATTATACAAAAACAAACAACATTATTTTGTTCAGATTTAGACTTTCTAGCCACATCTTACCAGTAAGATGTGGTAGTCAGATTAGACCCAAAACATCTTAATGAAACAAACACACCCTTAGTTTTTTATTTTTTTGGGAGATAAAATGTCAAAAATATGAAACAGAGTCGCATTTTTAGTGAAACGAATTGTTGATGAAATGCCATTTGTAGTTCAACTTTGATTTTCATAACTGCAAAATCAATATCTTTGTCATGGATTCTTCTTGCAAGACACTGGCTATTCTGAATTTCTTTACTTGTGAACGCAGCTCGATCTCAATTTTGATAATGGCTACTACGTCCATTCCTCATCGGTGGAAATATGATGTCTTTGTAAGTTTCAGAGGTGAAGATATCCGCAAAAGCTTCATGGATCATATGTTCAATGACTTCAAGCAAAAAGGGATTCATGCTTTTAGAGATGACAACGATTTGCCTAAAGGAGAAGAGATATCTTCTCATCTCTACAAAGCCATTGAAGAATCGAGGTTTTTGATAGTTATCTTCTCCAAGAATTACGCTTCTTCATCATGGTGTTTGAGGGAACTTGTCAAAATACTCCAGTGCAAGCAAATGGGAAAGCCTAAACACGAGGTTCAAATAATCTTTTATGATGTTAAACCTGACGTGGTGAGGAAGCAAACTGAGAGCTATGCTGAAGCTTTTGCTAAACATCAAGATTTGAATAGACCGGATGTAGCTATATGGAAGGAAGCTTTATCCATGGCGGCTAGCTTATCTGGATGGGATCTCCAGGACATGACAAATGGGTATATTTATTGTTTTTGTGTAATTATCTTGTAGCTCTACTAAAGCTTAACACTATGTAGCTTCTCTTACTTATTGTGTCTGTGCTACACAGGTTTGAGTCCAAGTTCATCAATTTCCTCTCCAGAAAAATCATCAAAACATTATGTGACGGACCTTTACATGTTGGTGAGAATCTTGTTGGCATAGATTTCCATTTTGACAAATTAGACTTGTCATGCTTTGTTGGGTCACATAAGGTTAACATGATTGGAATATGTGGTATAAGCGGAATAGGAAAGACGACCCTTGCCAAAGCTATTTATAACTTGATGCATGTCCACTTTGAAGGAAGTTGCTTTTGTGAAGTCACAAAACAACAAGACCTGATTCAAGTCCAACTGCATATGATTGGAAAGATCATGAAAATAGAAGATTTGAAGATATCAAGTGTTGGTGAAGGAATTATGGTAATAAAGAAGATGATGTCATCAAAGCCAATCTTGCTTGTTTTGGATGATGTGGATGATCATGAGCAGTTAGAAGCACTAGCGGGTTCACCTAAATGGTTTTGCCCAGGAAGTCTGATTATTTTCACTGGTAAAGATAAACAGCTGCTAAGATCTCATAGAGTGGATAAAATCCATGAAATGGGGAATTTAGATAAGTGTGAAGCTCTTGAGCTCTTTAGTTTATATGCATTTGGTAAAAGGCATCCTACAGAAGATTTTGAAGAAATTGCTTCCCAGATTGTGAAATATTTGCATGGTCACCCTTTGGCTCTCAAAGTTTTTGGTCGACTACTATATCATAAGTCTGTGTCTGTTTGGAAAAGTGAGTTGGATAGACTCCAAACATATCCTAATTCAAAGATAGTAGAAAAACTTCGACCAAGCTTTGATAGCTTGGCATCCGATCAGAAAAGAATGTTTCTTGACATTGCATGCGCCTTCATTGGGGAAAATAAAGATTTTGCTGCAAGTGTACTAGACAGCAGTCATTGTTCTGCAAATGCTATTATTGAAGTTCTAGCTGATAAGTTCCTAATAACAGTATCTACAGATTGTCTTCAAATGCATGAATTGATTCAAAGCATGGCAAGGGAAATTATACGTGAAGAATTTAGGCAGAATCACAGAAGATTGTGGATTTCATCAGAGGATTACGATGTACTGAATGTAAACAAGGTATGCGTATAAGCAATTGCTTTTATTGACTTTAAAGAAAAGAAAAGAAAGTACAATCTAATGATCGTTTATTTGTATCTAGGTAACAGAAGAAGTCGAAGTTCTAGTCTTTTTGCTAAAAAAAAACTGTCAAAATATTCACATAGATGGACTAGCTCTTACACGTATGAAAAACTTGCGGATACTAAAAATATGCTTTCCGAAAGTCGAAGGATGTTGGAGCCATTTGCATAAACTTCTCGGAAGACTGGAATGTTGTCCAATAAATTAAGGTTGCTTTACTGGCATGGATTCCCTTCAAAATTCTTACCTTCAGATTTTTATCCTGAAAACATTGTTACCATCGACCTGTCGTACAGCCAAATAAAACATCTTTGGACAACACCTAAGGTATTTACTTGTTCATAAATTTGTTCCTGTTTTACACCTAATGATTTAAGAACTTATCTTTATTCTATTGATGTTAGGGTTTTAGAAGGTTGAAAGTTATGAACCTAAGGCACTGTTGTAACCTAACAAGTACCCCCGACTTCTCAGAAATTAGAAATCTCGAAGAGCTAAGTCTTGAAGGTTGTGTGAATTTGGTTACAGTTCATCCATCAATTAGAATGCTTAAAAGGCTTGTCGTTTTAAATATTAAAAACTGCAAACGCCTTAAGAGTATCAAATCCTCAGGTGAGCTTCATATAGATGGAATTGCTATCGCAGAACGTCCTTATTTTGTACGCTCTCTTACAAACCTTGTATATTCGTCACTTGGTCAACGTGTGAAGATTTGGTCTAGATGGTGGACTACTTCAATCTTCCGGTCTTTTCTTGGTCTAGATGGAAATGCTAAGGCAAAACTTCCAAATAAACAACTACATCCAAAATATTTTCATGATGGACCCTTGCATGTTGGTGAGAACATTGTAAATGTAGATGTTCTTTTAGATAAATTAAAACTGTCACGCTTCGTTGGGTCGAATAAGGTTAACATGATTGGAATATGTGGTATAAGCGGGATAGGAAAGACGACCCTTGCCAAAGCTATTTATAACATGATGTATACCCACTTTGAGGGAAGTTGCTTTTGTGAAGATGTCAATGAAGTCACAAAACGAGAAGGCATAATTCAAGTTCAGATGCAAATGATTGGAAAGATCTTCAAAACAGAAAATGTAATAATATCAAGTGTTGCTGAAGGAGCTATGTTAATAAATCGAAGGATATCATGTCCGGTCCTGCTTGTTTTGGATGATGTGGCTCATCATGAGCAGTTAGAAGCACTAGCAAGTTCACCTGCTTGGTTTTTCCCAGGAAGTTTGATTATTTTCACGGGTAGAGATGAACAATTGTTAAGATCTTATAGAATGGATGAAATCCATGACATGAACTTTCTAGATGAGGAAAAATCTCTTGAGCTCTTCTATTCCTATGCCTTTGACGAAAAAAATCCTTCTACAGGCTTCGAAGAACTTGCTGAGGATGTTGTGAAATATGCGTACGGTCACCCTCTCACCCTCAAAGTTATTGGTTGTTTTTTGTACGGTAAAACTGTGGGTCAGTGGGTTAGTAACCTGGAATGGCTCAAGGGACATCCTTACGAAGAAATACATCGAGTTCTCCGTTTAAGTTATGATGAGCTTCATATAGATGGAACTGCTATTGCAAAACTTCCTTCTTTTGTACGCTCTCCTACAAACCGTGTAAGTTTGTCACTTGGTCAACGTGTGAAGATTTGGTCTAGATGGTGGACTACTTCAATCTTCCGGTCTTTTCGCGGTCTAGATGGTGGACTACTTCAATCTTCTAGTCTTCTCTCAAAGGCAGAACTTCCAAGTAAACAACTACATACAAAATATTTTCGTGATGGACCCTTGCATGTTGGTGAGAACATTGTCAATGTAGATGCTCTTGTAGATAAATTAAAACTGTCACGCTTCATTGGGTCGAATAAGGTTAACATGATTGGAATATGTGGTATAAGCGGGATAGGAAAGACGACCCTTGCCAAAGCTATTTATAACATGATGTATACCCACTTTGAGGGAAGTTGCTTTTGTGAAGATGTCAATGAAGTCACAAAACGAGAAGGCATAATTCAAGTTCAGATGCAAATGATTGGAAAGATCGTGAAAATAGAAGATTTGAAGATATCAAGTGTTGGTGAAGGAATTATGGTAATAAAGAATATGATGTCATCAAAGCCGATCCTGCTTGTTTTGGATGATGTGGATGATCATGAGCAGTTAGAAGCACTAGTAAGGTCACCTTGTTGGTTTTGCACAGGAAGTTTGATTATTTTCACGGGAAAAGATGAACAGTTGTTAAGATCTTATAGAGTGGATGAAATCCATGACATGGACTTTCTAGATGAGGAAAAATCTCTTGAGCTCTTCTATTCCTATGCCTTTGACGAAAAAAATCCTTCTAGCCGAAGAACTGCTGAGGAGATGTTGTGAAATATGCGTCACGTCACCCTCTCACCCTCAAAGTTATTGGTTGTTTTTTGTACGGTAAAACTGTGGGTCAGTGGGTTAGTAACCTGGAATGGATCAAGGGACATCCTTACGAAGAAATACATCGAGTTCTCCGTTTAAGTTATGTTGAGCTTCATTTAGATGGAACTGCTATCTCAAAACTTCCTTCTTTTGTACGCTCTCCTACAAACCGTGTAAGTTTGTCACTTGGTCAACGTGTGAAGATTTGGTCTAGATGGTGGACTACTTCAATCTTCTGGTCTTTTCGCGGTCTAGATGGTGGACTACTTCAATCTTCTAGTCTTCTCTCAAAGGCAGAACTTCCAAGTAAACAACTACATACAAAATATTTTCGTGATGGACCCTTGCATGTTGGTGAGTACATTGTCAACGTAGATGCTCTTGTAGATAAATTAAAACTGTCCCGCTTCATTGGGTCGAATAAGGTTAACATGATTGGAATATGTGGTATAAGCGGGATAGGAAAGACGACCCTTGCCAAAGGTATTTATAACATGATGTATACCCACTTTGAGAAAAGTTGCTTTTGTGAAGATGTCAAACACGTTAGAAAACAACATGGCCTGATTCAAGTTCAGATGCAAATGATTGGAAAGATCATGAAAATAGAAGATTTGAAGATATCAAGTGTTGGTGAAGGAATTATGGTAATAAAGAAGATGATGTCATCAAAGCCGATCCTGCTTGTTTTGGATGATGTGGATGATCATGAGCAGTTAGAAGCACTAGCGGGTTCACCTAAATGGTTTTGCCCAGGAAGTCTGATTATTTTCACTGGTAAAGATAAACAGCTGCTAAGATCTCATAGAGTGGATAAAATCCATGCCATGAAATTTCTAGATGAGGATAAATCTCTTGAGCTTTTCTATTCCTACGTTTTTGGCCAAAAAAATCCTTCTACGGGCTTCAAAGAAGTTTCTGAGAAAGTTGTGAAATATGTGCAAGGTCACCCTCTGGCCCTCAAAGTTTTGGGTCGTTTTTTATATGGCAAAACTGTGGGTCAGTGGGTTAGTGAACTGGAACGGCTTAGAGGGCATCCTAATGGACAAATACATCAAATTCTCCGTTTAAGTTACGATGAGCTAAACCTCCAGCAGCAAAATATCTTACTTGATATCGCATGTTTATTCATTGGAGAAAACAGGGATTTTGTAGCAAGCGTGCTAGATGGCTGTAACTTTTTTGCAGATAAAAACATGCAAGTTCTAGTTGATAAGTCCTTAATTACGATCTCTAGCAATATGTCACTTCAAATGCCTGGCTTGATACAAGAAATGGCAAGGGAAATTGTTCGTGAAGAATTTATCATGACTGGGAAACAGAGAAGATTGTGGGTTAATCCATCAGAGATTTACAATATCTTGAGTGAAAAGAAAGTAAGAAATTTTATTTCTGGCATAAATACATTAGTATTTCCAGTTGCACATGCTACATGTTCCATATGCCTCATATTACAATATATTAATGTTATTTCCTGTATACAGGTAACACAAGCAGTTGAAATTATTGATCTTCTGCAAATGAAATCTAGTCAAAAGTTTGATATAGATGGTGAAGCATTTACGCAAATGATAAACTTGCGTATTTTAAAACTACCAATGGACGATTTGGTGAACATTTCTGGAAGGTTGGAATTTTTATCCAATAAGCTAAGTTTGCTCTGTTGGCATGGATACCCCTTCAAACTCTTACCTTGATTTTTATCGGAAAACATTGTTTCCATCGACCTCTCTTTACACATACAAGATTTTTGGACAACACCTTTGGTATTATTTCACTTGCTCATTAATTTCTATTTTCTTTCTTATCATGAAACGTATTTAACCACCTCTATTTTGTTATTAATGTTAGTGTTTTGGGAGGCTGAAGTTGATGAACTTAAGCTATTGTCATAACCTTACAAGCACACCCAACTTCACCAATACTACAAATCTCCAAGAGCTAATTATTGAAGGTTGTAAGAACTTGGTTAATGTTCACCCCTCTATTAGAATGCTAAAGAAGCTTGTTGTCTTAAATATGAGAAACTGCAAACAGCTTAAACTTGATGATCAAACTTCCTTTCTTTGGTTAGCAAGAGAGGATCCAGTCTAGATGGTGGACTTCAATTCTGGCCTTATGGTTTACAAGTGCGATGCCATTGGAGAATGCTGAAAGTTTTAGTCAATTTTCTCTTTAGTACATTGTTGTTATCATAACCTTCTAACTTCCAACTTTAACCCATTTGTGTTTTCTCATTGATTCCATTCCAATCTAACATAGCAACCAAACATGATCACGAAATGGTAATTAATCATTCTATTACGCCACTTTTTCAATTACATTGTCTATTACATGCAGATTACTTACGTCCAACCAAACAAATTCCAAGTTTTTTTGATGAAATGTATGAGTAGAAAATATTAGCCTTTTGTTCTGACAAACTGTTTGATTTAGTTACTTCAGTTTGTTTGTAATCCCTCTTTGATTTCGGTGGATTAAGAACACCATTGCTGCAAACTACATCTTTGAAAAAGAATACCATAACTACCTTTCTGATGAACAAATTGTTGGAAAATTTAGTGCACTTGTGGGATTAGTTCACACCTTGTAATGGGTTAGGAGGTACGGAGTGTACACCCATAAGGTCCATGAACACCCTAACTCTTGTAGTGGTTTGTTTTGGTAGTGCTAGTAGAAAGTACTGCTTGTGGAAAGTACTGCTTGTGGAAAGTACTGCTTGTAGTTTCCACTGATAAGCAGTGTTTCCACTGAAGCTTGTGTTTTCCTGAAGCTTGTGATTCCTGAAGCAGGTGTAACCCGATAGCACTATGAAAGTCTGCTAGTGTTAAAGTACTGCTGGTATGAAAGTACTGCTAGTGTTAAAGACTGCTAAATGGCAGTTACCTGGCTTAATGACCACGTTTAATTGGTCATGTAACCACTAACCGCTATAATGGGGATAATTATGAGGCTATTAATGGGCCGATTAATACTCATAATTCCATTTGACTAGCTAAGAGTAACCTCCTATAAATAGGAGATCTGAATATGCATGAAAGACACACAGAAAACACTAAACACTTATAAGCGAAAGGGTTATAGAATTGTGCATAATTCTCTAACTGCATTTGGTCTTATCCCAAGTAGATATTCGTGATACCCGGGCATTAGGGTCGAATAGTTTACTTTGGAAAGTGATCACAAATTTCAAGTGATATCCGTAACCACCTAGTGGTATCATTACTGCGACCTTTGTTTTGTTCTGCTGACGGTTGAGCATTTTCCTGAAGTTGATTATCTAACCCTGTTGCTGGGAGCGAATACCCCAACAATCAAAGTAAACTATTTTGTGATAATCAATGGCAACTGCTGCAATGAAACACATGGCTTCAAACTTTGCCAAGCTTGACATGTTTGAAGGGGTGGACTGGAGGTGGCGAAGAAGATGCACTTCTGCTGTCAAGCATGAGTGTGGTTTATGTCTGACTACTCCAATTCGATGATGGTGATGATGCTACGTGGAGCAGATCAGAGGAGGAGCAAATGGGAGAATGATGACTACATATGCAGAGGTCTTATTCTCAATGGTATGTCTGATTCTCTGTTTGATATTTATCGAACTTTGAATCTTCCAAAGCGTGGGATTCCTTGGATGCCAAATATATGGGTGAGGATGCATCAAGTAAGAAGTTCCTTGTTAGTAATTTCACAAATTACAAAATGACTGATTCAAGACCCGTTATGGAACAATACAATGAACTTCTTGGAATACTTGGAAGGTTTACACAACACAATATGAACATGGATGAGGCCATTAAAGTCTCATGTGTCATTGACAAACTCCCTCCTTCTTGGAAAGATTTCAAGCATACCTTGAAACATAAGAAAGAGGAGTTAACTCTGGTTGAGTTGGGCAGTCATCTGAGCATTGAGGAATCTCTCAAGATGCAGGATAATGACAAGCCAAAGAGTAGCAATGCTACTGGTGCATCTGTTGTCAATATGGTGGAGCATAATAACTCCACCAGGTACAATGACAACAAAGGCAAACGTAAATATCATGACAACACAAGGCAGGTCCTAACAAGAAGGCAACACCTACTTGTTGGAAATGTAAAAGCGGGTCACCATAAAAGGCGCAAGGGTGTTAAAGTTGGTGGTAAAGCCAATGGATCGGCACTAATGGTTCAGAGGTGGTGGTTCTTCCAACTCACTGAAAGGTCACAATATGTTTAATAAGTCTTTTCAGATTTATTATGTTACATATGTATCTGAATCTCATTATGTGCGAGGATGATGATGTGCGTGGTGGGTTGACTCTGGAGCAACAGTACATGTGTGTAAAGATAGAAGCTGGTTCAAGACTTATGAGTCACTGAATGATGGTTCTATTCTTCACATGGAAAATGAGTCAACAACCTTGGTGCATGGTCGTGGTTGTGTAGATCTTAAGTTTAGTTCTAGAAAGATTGTAACTTTGTTTAATGTTATTCATGTTCCTGATATAAGGAAGAACTTGGTTTCAAGTAGTGTTTTGAATAATCATGGATATAAACAAGTTATTGAATCTGATAAATTTGTTCTTTCTAAGCATAGTGTTTTTATTAGTTTTGGTTATTTATGTAATCAAATGTTTAGGCTTAATATTTCCAGCGGTGTTATTCACTTTGTGATCACATATGACCAGACTGACTCTACCCTATGGCATGCTAGACTTGGTCATGTTCACTATAAACGGATGCAAGATATGTCTAGGGATTGTTTAATCCCTGCTTTGACATGGACACCAAAAATGTAAAACTTGCATGTTGACCAAGATAACCAAGAAACCCTTTTAGGGTGTTAGTCATGAGACTAAGCTCTTGGGCTGATACCACATGACTGTGTGATTTGTATGCCACTCCTTCTTTGGGGAATAAGAAGTACTTTGTGACATTTATTGATGATGCTTCTAGGTTTTGTTATGTTTATTTGTTACATATAAAGGATGAAGCATTAGATAAATTCAAAGTGTTTAAAACTGAAGTTGAATTACAACTTGGGTCTTTGATCAAAAGAT
This sequence comes from Chrysanthemum makinoi, assembly GCA_910596185.1. Taxonomy (NCBI): domain Eukaryota; kingdom Viridiplantae; phylum Streptophyta; class Magnoliopsida; order Asterales; family Asteraceae; genus Chrysanthemum; species Chrysanthemum makinoi. The sequence goes on along the minus strand of OU343216.1, from coordinate 39,068,046 downwards.
TAAGGACCGATAGGGGAGGTGAGTACATGGATACTCAGTATTTTTAGTCTGTTGGTATAATCCATGAAACGATCGCCCTTATACTCCTCACAAAATGGTATTTCTGAAAGGAAAACAGTCTTTGAAGGAGATGGCTAATTCCATGTTGTCCTATTCAGGACTGAGTCAAGGGTTCTGGGGTGAAGCTATGTTAACCACTTGCTATTTATTAAATAGGGTTCCCAACAAAAGGAACAAGGTTACCCCTTATGAACTCGGACTAAAAACCCAACCTGAACTATCTCGAGTGCGGGGTTGTAGGGCTGTTGTAAGACTCCCCGATCCAAAGCAAAAGACTTTGGGTGAAAGAGGCATTGACTGCATCTTTGTTGGATATCTTGAGCATTCCAAGGCTTTTAGGTTCTATGTTATTGAACCTAATGAATATGTTTCAATTAACTCTATAATTGAATCAAGGGATGCAGACTTTGATGAGAATAGATTCTCATCAGTCCCACGACCAAGTCAGAGGATTCCTAATGGAACTCTTGACACGGTGTATCAAAGGTCCCGATGATAAACCATCAGTGGTCCCGATGAGGTTGTGGTTCAACAACTGAACCATGTGTCAGGAAGAGCAAAAGGGTGGACTCAAAGTCATTTGGACCTGAGTTTCAACTATACTTAGTTGAAGGAACAAGGGATGAGGTCTCAGAACAATACTCCTATTGCTTCATTGTTGAGGATGATCCCAAGACATTTGAAGAAGCAATGAAGTCCCGTGATATTGCTTTCGGAAAAAGCAATCAATGATGAGATGGATTCCATCATGGGCAACAACACTTGGGGGTGTTGGTTGATCTACTCACTGTTGCAAACCTCTAGGTTGCAAATGGATTTTCAAAAGAAAATGAAGGTAGATGGAACTATTGAAAAGTTCAAGGCTAGATTAGTTATTCAGGGCTTTAAACAAAAGTCTGGGATAGACTATTTTGATACTTATGCCCCTGTGGCTCGTATCAGTACCATAAGACTAGCGATTGCATGGCATCTATTCTGTCGATTATTCATCGATGGATGTGAAGACATATTTCTTGAATGGTGAATTGGAAGAGGAGGTTTATATGAACCAACCTCAGGTCTTCATCTTGCCTGGCAATGAAAACAAGGTGTGTAAACTGATTAAGTCTCTTTATGGACTTAAGCAGGTACCTAAGCAATGGCATCAAAAATTTGATGAAGTGGTTTTGTCTAGTGGTTATGTTCTTAACCAGGGTGACAAATGTGTATATAGCAAATTTGATGATTCTGGTAAAGGAGTCATCATTTGTCTATATATTGATGACATGTTGATTCTGCATTACCAAAATCGGGTTGACGACAAAGGAATTTTTGTCATCAAGTTCTCCATGAAGGACATGGGGGAGGGTGATGTTATCCTTGGTATAAGGATTAAACATGAAAGTAATAGAATTTCTATCTCTCAGTCTCATTATATTGAGAAGGTGTTGAGGAAATTCAATTACTTTGATTGTACTCCAGTGAGTGCACCTATGGATACTTGTGCTTATGCCTAATCATGGCAAGGCGTATCTCAACTTTATTCTAGGGTAATTGGTGCGATGTATGCCATGACTTGTACTGTACTGATATATGGTTTTGCAGTGGGAAAATTGAGCGGTATACTAGTAATCCTAGTGCTCATCAACTGGGCGGTTCAAAGTACTGAAGTATTGAAGAGAACTATGGATTATAGTCTCTCATTATCTTTGGTTACCCATCGGTCTTTGAAGGTTACGATGCAAGTTGGATCAGTAACAACGAAGACAATTGATCTACCAGTGGTGGGTATTCCTACTTGGTGGAGGTGCAATTTCTTGGGCATCCAAGGAACAAACTTGCATCACCAGTTCAACAATGGAATCTGAATTTGTGGCTTTAGCAGTGCGGTAAAGAAGCTGAATGTTTGAAAAACTTGCTCCTTGAGATTCCATTGTGGCCTAAACCTATAGCACCTATTTATATCCGATGTGATAGTGCGCTACATTGGCTAAGGCTTATAGCCAGATGTACAATGGTAAGTCTAGACACTTAGGTGTCGGACATAGCATGATTCGTGAGCTTATCATGAATGGGGTGGTATCTATAGAGTTTGTGAGATCTCCACAGAACTTAGCTGATCACTTGACGAATGGTTCTATAGAGACTTGGTTATAAAGTCCGCTAAAGGGATGGGTTTAAGTCCAACTTAGTCACTGAATGCTAGGACACCCACTCCCTCTGAGGAAACTTAGGAGCTGAGTTCAATGTGGAAAAACATTCATGGGCTGGAGCACATGTTTATTTACATCCCAAGGTTGTGCTCGAGAACCCGCTGAAGGAGGATGAAGTCTTTACTTAAATGGTTAATTTTCTTTGAAAAAGTGCTTGGCAAGAGCATGACTAAAGAGGAACCACCTATGTAAATGTTGAAGTTTTGCCGCTTCAGTAAGCTTTGGACTTTAGCTTTACAACAACATTTATGAATTTGGATATGGACACATGGCTTGTATAGTGTCAGGGGCTGATAAGTGTTTGAAAACTTGTGTGTATTTTATCTTGTGGTATTCAAATGGGTTGAAGGGTTCAATTCTTAGAACACCCTGATTCTCGAATATTTGAAACGTGTAATTTACTAAGAAGAAAATTCAATCCTCGTGGACATTTTCATTTATGCACATGTTTTGCTTGATGTTTATTTTTCATGCAAAGGAAGTGAACTAAATTTGGGGAGGATTTTTGGAAAATTTAGTGCACTTGTGGGATTAGTTCATACCTGGTAATGGGTTAGGAGTACAGTGTACACCCATAAGGTCCATGAACACCCTGACTCTTGTAGTGGTTTGTTTTGGTAGTGCTAGTAGAAAGTACTGCTTGTGGAAAGTACTGCTTGTAGTTTTACGATAAGCAGTGTTTCCACGAAGCTTGTGTTTCCACTGACTTGTGGATTCCCTGAAGCGATGTAACCAGCGATAGCACTGAAAGTCTTGCTAGTGTTAAAGCACGCTAATGGTATGAAAGTACGCTAGTGTTAAAGTCTTTGCTAAATGGCAAGTTACAACTGCAATGACCACGTTTAATTGGTCATGTAACCACTAACCGCTATAATGGGGATAATTATGAGGCTATTAATGGGCCGATTAATACTCATAATTCCATTTGACTAGCTAAGAGTAACCTCTTATAAATAGGAGATCTGAATATGCATAGAAAGACACGAAAACACTAAACACTTATAAGCGAAAAGGGTTATAGAATTGTATAATTCTCAGCATTTGGTCTTATCCAGTAGATATTCGTGATACCGGGGCATTAGGGTCGAATAGTTTACTTTGGAAAGTGTCACACGATTCCAAGTGATATCCGGCACCACCTTAGTGGTATCACTGACCTTTGTTTTGTTTCTGCTGAACAGTTGAGCATTTTTTTGAAGTTGATTATCCCCCTGTTGCTGGGAGGCGAATACCCCACACAAATACCATAGCTACCTACTAACACCGGATATACAATACATTACTTCATACAAACTTATTTAGCAGATGAATTGTCCTTTCAGAGGGCTATAATGTTAGCATTACTATAACCATCATTTGTTGTGTTGGAAACCAAATTAACTTATACGAGTGTGCATTTCGCACCACCTACCCCGATATAGTTTAACTCCCTTTGGTCTTCGGGTAAATCATAAAATGATTGATGAAACTAAAATTACCAAGAAGATACATATAGAATTGGATTGTTTTGGTCTTGTGCTATAATTTCATTTGGAATTCATTATTAATATTGTTGTTGACATCAGGTTACAAGACTAGTAATACAAGGCACATGGAAAACAAATTTAGTCGAAGACGGGGCGAATTATGTTGGAATGATTTAAGAAACGTTAGAATAAGTGGTGTCGAAGCGGTCGAGGGAAGTAGAGCTTTGCTACTACAAGCCAGATGGCTATAGACCTCAAAGGACATGGTGGTCAAAACGGGTCAGAAATCGTTAGAACTGGTCCGAACACCTAGAGGAGAAGATTTACGTTTACTGATAAAGTGTTTAGTTTCAAGGATGATCGGTTAATAAACGGGAATTGGTTACGCGGGTCAAGACAATTTCTTCAAATTAATGAACGATATTTTCGTTTTTAAATTAAATCAACCAATAAAAGAAATAACATTACTACAAAATATAATCATAAATCACTCCCCGCAACTTCAATGTGAGATTTGCAGTGTACACAAAGTTATTATCAACAAGCAATCTATGGTATTGTTTTATGTAAGTACGAGGTTTTGAGCCTGCGCGTTGCTGCGGGTGTTTTCCTAAAGATGGATGAACCAGTTTGTCGAAGATAGCAATGGCAAGAGTCATAAGATTGCAAGGATAGTTGATGCAAGAATGTGCAGCATAAAAAATGGCCAAAATATACTACTTATTCAGTCCCCATTTTAACAACCCAAACCTACCCATTTCAGCACCAAAACGCACCCAATTTAATGCCGCAAGCATATATGCATCTTTAAACTGTCACAATGTATATGCACATCTTAAAACCCAACTTGTTGATGTTCGCATCTTAAAAATATGCTAAAGTACATAGAATGCAAGTGACTCCGCCAAAAATTATCATGGCAATATAAGAGTGTCAAAATTATCTAAACTTGATCCCAACCAATTTTCAGGACTCGTCTACCATATTAGAATTGTGACATTACCACAAAGTTTAATTGTTGTCTCGCACACTGAACCCCTCTTGTTGATGTTCTTATGATCAGACTCCGTGATTATCCCCATGTCGAGTGCATAATCAGTATACGCTTTGTATTGAATGAGTGGATCAGTAAGTCCATTTCCAATGGCAAATCCCTGTGTAACAACTCATAAAGTAAGTACACCAACTCAAATAATAATCAATAATTACCCAATTTTGTGAAGGATAAAAGAAGGCAAAAAGATACCTTGAGGTTAATGTGGATTCCTTCCTTAGCTTTGTTTCCTTGGTGGACTCGAGCAACAAAAGCAGGAATATAATGTCCAGCATATGATTCTCCGGTGATGAATAAGTCATTCTTTGCAAATTCAGGATGCTCTTTAAAAAGGGCAAATCACCTAAAAATGTAGTTAACTTGCCACTTTTTCCCATTGTATGTAGCATTCTTTTTTTTTCTCATTCTGTCAATAAACTTATATCGTTAGTCCTTTATGTGTACCCGTTACCAAAAAAACTTGCATCGTTAGTCCTTTATGCTAACGACCGTTAATAAATAACTTTATATTTGGTTATCTTACGCTAAACTTGCGGCGTTGGTCCTTTATACTAACGATCGTTAAAAAATAACTTAAAATTTAGTTTTCTTACGTTTCTATCCGTTTTTTTCACGTTTTCGTACGTTTTTACACGTTTTCGTTCTTTTTAACACGCTTTCGTCCGTTTTTTCACACTTTTTTTCGTTTTTACACGTTTTCATTCGTTTTTACACGTTTTCGTCCGATTTTTCACGTTTTCGTCCGTCTTTACACGTTTTTTTCCGTTTTAACACGCTTTCGTAAGTTTTTTCACGTTTTCATCCGGTTTTACACGTTTACATCCGTTTTTGCACGTTTTCGACTGTTTTTGCACGATTTCGTCTGTTTTTACACGTTTTCATCCGTTGTTTCACGTTTTCGTTCGTGTTTGCAAATTTTGTCTATTATTTCGCATATTAGTACATTTTCGAATGTTTTCGGCCGTTCCTACACGTTTTCATCCATTTTTACACATTTCATCCCTTTTATACACATTTTCGTACGTATTTACACATGAAAAAACTGATGAAAACATGAAAAACGGACGGAAACGTGAAAAAGCAAACGAAAACGTGTAAAAACGGATGAAAATGTGTAAAAACGGATGAAATCGTGAAAAAAGGACGAAAACGTGAAGAGACGGATGAAAACGTGTAAAAACGGAGGAAAACGAGAAAAACGGACGAAAACATGTTAACACAGACTAAAACATGTAAAAACAGACGAAATCGTGCAAAAACAGTCGAAAACGTGCAAAAATGGATGTAAACGTGTAAAAACGGATGAAAACGTGAAAAAACGGATGAAACGGGGAAAAACAGACGAAAACGTGAAAAAACAGACGAAATCGTGCAAAACAAATAAAATGCAAAAAACGGATGTAAACATGTAAAACGGATGAAAACGTGAAAAAAATACGAAAGCGTTTAAACGGACGAAACCGTGTTAAAACTGATGAAAACGTGCAAAAACGAACGAAAACGTGCAAAAATGTACGAAAATGTGTACAAATGGATGAAACGTGCAAAAACAAATGAAAACGTGAAAAACGGACGAAACGGGAAAACAGATGAAAACGTGAAAAAGAACGAAATCGTGCAAAAACAGTCGAAAACGTGCAAAAACGGATGTAAACGTGTAAAACCGGATGAAAACGCGAAAAAACTTACGAAAGCGTGTTAAAACGGACCAAAACGTATAAAGACGGACGCAAACGTGAAAAATCGGATGAAAACGTGTAAAAACGAATGAAAACGTGTAAAAACGGATAAAAACGTGAAAAAACGGACGAAAGCGTGTTAAAACGTGTAAAAACGTGAAAAAAACGGACAAAAACGTAAGAAAACCAAATTTTAAGTTATTTTTTAACGATCGTTAGTATAAAGGACCAACGACGCAAGTTTAGCGTAAGATAACCAAATATAAAGTTATTTATTAACGGTCGTTAGCAAAAAGGACTAACGATGCAGGTTTTTTTGGTAACGGGTACACATAAAGGACTAACGATATAAGTTTATTGACAGAATGAGAAAAAAAAAAGAATGCTACATACAATGGGAAAAAGTGGTAAGTTAACTACATTTTTAGGTGATTTGCCCCTTTAAAAAAGGCCTGATTTATATAACCCAATCACTATTACGTATAAATAAAAAGTAGCCAAACAGTTTTTGAGCAAGAAAAGCACATGAGTGAACAGCAAGTTAGCGCACTAACCTGTGAGAAGTCATATAAGTCATCACTTACACCCTGCTCATCGTGACGAATGTCTCGTTTATCAGAGGTGTATCTAAATCCAGTTCCAGTCGGTTTGTCAACAAACAATAGGTTTGATGCCTGAATATCAGCAAACAAATAATGTAAATGTACAGAGTTGTAGATATCAACATCGTAATATCATTGACAGAATTATCGTTACCTGGTCCCATCCATACTCATTCCACGACAGAGAAGAGTTCTTTTCAATTTTAAAAGGACCATTTTCATAAAAGAGTGCAAGCTCACTGCTACATCCTGGACCTCCAGTCAACCAGATAACAGGATCTGTTTTTCGACCCCGAGATTCAAAGAAAAAGTAAAACATCCTACAAAACCAAACATGCTTCTTAGCTAATGGCTTTAAGGCATCATACTTTATAGTATATCAATAATCATTTACAGTAGCATTTTAAAATTAGACATCTTAAATGACGTCATGATGGAACACTTTTAATCTAGACCATTGGTTAAACTTGTTTGAATCTATGCCATTTCGATAAACTTGAAACACTTACAAAGATTGGATTTTTTATGAGCAATTCAACGAACTTCAATACATGAATTCTGATTATGCCAATTTTGTTTACCTCTTTTTAGCGGAGTGAACAGAATAGGTAAGGAAGTTGCAGATTGCCAAGCGAGATGAAACTGCAGTTGAGTATGAAGGGATAAAAAGGCAGAAAGGTCCTAGTATAGATTTACCCGTTTTTCCAAAAATTATCCTGTTACCCATTTTCAAACTTCAACGTCAAGATAGCGAGAAATAACAAAGAAATTTTACCCCCAAATTCTTTAAACTGAGATTGTATTCAACGTTTATGCCTTGCAACTGTGAGAAGTGAAAGTTGACCTGCAATAAACATTTTATGGAGTCATCCATCTAATGGAGTACCATTTTAAATTTAGAGCTATTTAGCACCTCAACAAAATAAAAAGTTTATACTCAAAACTGAAAATACATAATGTCACTTGACCGACCCCCCTAGAAACAAATATAATATCCAGTCTGAAAGTATTTAGGAAATGTATAAATAAATTGACAGACATATTATTTTGATGTCAAGATTCATAAAATTAGTTTAACATCAAGTAGGATGATAGGCATGCCCAAGTTTTCTTTCTTACTATATGAAAATACTCCATATCAGTATCATGATATTCTAAAGGGGTGTTTGGGTAACGCTTAAGCTTAGACACAAAAATAATATATGTAGCTGTCTACGTACATAGAAGTTGGAAAAGATTAGAAGTTTAAAGAATGATGATGCTTACATCTTCTTAGTTACGTAATTGCTCTACAAAGTGGGTCTAAATCGACAATAAAACAACATATACAAATAGATACTTGGGTCTAAATCAGTTTATGTTAACTGGCTCCTTAAATTTTTCATTCACCACATCGAAAGACGCTTGATGACGATTTTATAAAAAAAAATAACCTGGGAAATTAAAAGGAACTGGAAAACATCTATAGACTTCACATTATATCCAGTACCATAATGAGAGGCAACAGGTCTAGTCTCCGACTTTATATACATAAGAGCGTGCCAAACAAATCTTCATGCGTTGTATCCTTATATGCTATAATTGAATATTAATAGAACATTACTCGTACCATACTGTAGAAATTAGTTTCATTTATGCACCTTCATTAAAGTGCACCAAGCGGATCAGTTTCCCATGAAATTAAGTAAACCATTTGGCAACTTCACACACACACACATATACCTCAGCAATTAAAGAACCAAATGATTCGTAAAAGTGAGGCTCGGATCTGCCTTTCCTTGGGCAACTTGACACACCAGCCATGGCTGCATCCACGTAACGTTCGTGGTTACCCCGCCAAGATACGAAAATGCGTCAGCCGCACTTAATAAGGCCATAAGCCATTAAAATGAGCTTATAAAGCTTTATAAGAACGACCAACCCCAAAACTTATGGCCTTAGTGGCTTTGTAGTGCCTGTGGTTGTTGCCAATGCCTGTAACATGTTTACCTTATAAGCTACTAAGGCCATAAGCCAATACGAAAATGAGGGTAGTCATGAAACCACTTACTCAAAACTTAATAAGCTTTATAAGATCATTTGTAATGCCTTATGGCCTTAGTAGCTTATGTAATCTTATTACATAAGCTCATCTGCATAAGCCATTAAAATGAGCTTATAAAGCATGTCAGTTTTCCAAGAACCTAATAAGCCTACCAAATTAGCTAAAAAAAAGAAATATGAGTTACTTACACTTGGTCGGATTATCAGGTTCCTTTGAGCACCTCACCTACAAATATTATAATATAATTAGTCTTTTTTAATAAAAAAAAAGTGAGCGAACGATTGAACATGTCATAATCCCAAAAGTAAAAACAATTTTTAGTTCTTGGGTAAATTTTCATATAAGCAATCCCAAACACCTCTAATCAATGACCATTGTTGAATGACAGAAGATCAAGTTAATCCCAAAAGTAATACATTAGAGAATGTTATAAAATCAACAACGTATTTATCTCAACATTCCACATTAGCCACTGTAACTGGAAGATTTCAGTTGTTTAACGAATTGGATCAGAGTATCAAGTATAATGGCTTATGTGGAACATTGAGATGCATACATGACTATTTTATGTTATTATAGTAATAACCCATTCATAAAATATGATGAAAACCAAAATATGTAGTTGGTTACGTCCTTCAGTAGAAGAACTAATAAAAAATATATGTACATTACTGATACAGCTATTCGTTGTGTCGAGAATACACGTTTTTTTGTTATTAGCTCTTATATTGAAGGGCGAAAGGCATATACTGACCATGCTTGAAGGACCAAGAGTTGCATCAGATTTCATGGTCTGACAAAGAACAACATAACCCATTTTCGCTTTAAAGATAGCCCTTGCTTTCCTCATTCAGAGATAACTACCAATGCCTTTAACCTGTGAGAAAAAGAAAAGAAAATAGGAAAATAAGAACTATAATTTATGTTAGCAAATGAATCAGTAAGATACTTGCACACTAGTATAATTTCCTATACATTTTAAACAGACCATAAAAGAAAATACAAAAATAGTTCTTGGTCTGCCACATCTTTGGTGGTAAGGCAACTATTAGCATCAACAAATAGGCAGGTAAGTAATCAGAATTTGACGAAGCTAATACTGAACAAATCCTTGCCAAACCTGTTTGCGGACCATCCCCGGAAGAAATCTCTGTAGTCTTATATGCATGAGTTTGCGTCAGAGGTAGATATTGTTTCTGCTGCAACATCCTTGCTGCAGCCACTTTAACCTCAAAATTCTGCAACAAACAAAATCCATAAGTTAACTTTACATAACCATTAATTCACGATCTAAAACAAACATACCATTTCCATCCGACGAACATCCCTGTACATGAGTACTTTTCCTTAGCAACGAAACGCCATAGCCCACGTGTGAGGAGCTGTTGGCCACACCACGATTTGTAATAATAGTAGCTGGCAAATCATCGATAGGCTCACCATTCTGATACAAACACTCAATAGCCGGGGTCAAAATTATCGTGAGCCTCATAATGGACACACGAGATGATTCACACCGACGTCATTCTCAAAATGATCATCTACAGCAATGACAACACTATAGCCTCAACTGAGGACATCGAGCCTATGACACGAAATATAGGATCTTCAGTTCTTCTAACATCAGCGCACACATTTTCATAACAAAAACAAAACAAATGGAAAAAATGCAGCTTTAGCAGTTTGATCGCGAAAACCATCTAATCGCTATTAAATACTATTGGTAATATTGAAACTAATCAAGAATCAAAACATTGCCTCTATAATGATCAACAATTCATCAATATATTACAACTAATTAATATCAATGTATACATACCATCAATTATGCACAAACCGACGTAATCAAACTGTACTTCTCCAAATAACGACACAAACCATAACATTAAAACAAACAACAGACAACTTCCCAAACAACCTTAATCTTCACTATCTAAAAACAACAATCCCTTAACAACCTAAAAAAAAAATGATTAAATAAAAAAAACAATATACCTTGTAACTTGCAACCAAATCCATCTTATTCAACCAAAACCACCAGCATCAACAATTAATCAATCTACAGAATATAAAAACACAATTATCAAATCAATAATAATAATATAATTAATTTTTTTATAAAAAAATAATCTGACCTGTAATTAGATAAATTAGGGTTAGATGAGAATTGGGGAAAATAAGTAGATGTGGTTCCGTAGACCGCCAAATTTACGGCATCAAAGATTTAACTAAACCACATGAAAGAAAATCAGATCGTACCACTTTGAGAAGGACACGTTGGATTTGCAGTTTCTGAATGCCGGAGAGCTTTTGAGACACTGATCGTATCACTGATCGCCGACAAAACTCCAGCAGTCAAAGCCTTTTAACATTCAAAAAGATTCACAGGTATTAATTGTAACAAAAAACATACTCTATAATAAGAAATCTCAACAAATGTAATAGCTAAGTTTATTCGGTCAGGATTAGAAAACACATTTTCGGAAATTCATATAAAATCAATCGGAGCTACAATTTATATGATATTTACTTTAAAAAAGTAATTGATATAAGTGATCGAGTAACTGATTAAGTAAAACGCATATTCGTTCATAGCGTATTTAGAGCACTTGCAACCATAACTCAAGTTATTCTTTAACATCTTGCCACGTCAATGTCACATCAGCTTTAACATTTCATCTTAACTCACCCAAAAAACACCCACAATCATAACATCCCAAGTTAAGCTTTAACATTTCACCTTAACTCACCCAAAAAACACCCACAATCCGAATAACGCTCGTTATGCAGTTAACGCCGGAATAACGCCGGTGATGCAGTGGTTAAGGCCGGTTAAAGCTGGAATAACATGGGGGAGGCGTTACCCGTTGCAAGTGCTTTTATAAGTCGATATCCATATGTTTATTGTACAATCTATATCACTTGCCAAATTGTTGAATTTTCTTTTAAATACTTTGTAAATCTAAATTTCTTTTGCAGAGGGACAACCTAAATTGTAGTTGAGGAGATTCAAAATATGGTTCAGAATTGTGTTGGCAAGGTATTGTTATTTTATCTTCTTCGTTTGTTAATGCACTTATATAAAGCATAGCAGTGTTCTTTTATACTGTATGAATTAATATGCCAATGCCATCTTTGCAATGTTGGATTCTTTTCATGTTGAAAATTGTTGTCAATGACCAAGGTTGGAATTCATATTGATCACTAATCATCCTTCAGAGTTCAATTAGTTGTACTAGGTTCTGCGATATAGTGTCATACCATGTCTCTGATTATGGGTACTCATACTTTTTATTTGAATATTCTAACATGTTTGAGTACTGGTGGTAGTTTGTTCTGTGAGATATTCAGTTGCATATGAATATAGCCCTTCTAATATGCTAGGACTATAGCGAAAAAACCGTAAAGACCGAATAAACCGAACCGAACTAATAACCGAACAGAATTTGCTAAAACCGAACCGAACCGAACTACTAATTCGGTTCTCGGTTTGGATATGGGTTTGGCAGTTTGAACCAAAAACCGAATTCATATAAATATATATATATATTTTTTATATTTATATATTTTTATGTATATTTATATATAAATAAGTACTATTAAAAGGTTATCATAGTATAATAAAACACTTTTTATGCTTGAAATATATTTTTTTGCTAAATATCTATGTAATTGTTAATTTTTTCTTTTAAATAGTGAAATTCGGGTTATTCGGGTCAACCCAAGAACCGAACCGAATTAGAATTCAACCGAACCGAACCGAAAACCAAATTTGAATTTGTTCGGTTCGGTTCTCGGATTGACCTAAAATTTTCTTTTAACCGAATTAACCAAACCGAACTAACCGAACAACCCGATGACCGAACCGATCAACACCCCTAACTTGGGCTCTCGTGTGAACTACCAACCCACCCAATCCATTTTTCATGTGGGCCTAGCCCCTTTTATTCTCAGCTCAAACGCACCCTTTTGATAAATGGTAACACAAATTAACACAAGTGTATTTTACACATGGTTCTTCCATTTCTGTGACCGATCGAGGCATCAAGACCAACCAAACTCAAACACAACTTTGTCATTTTTTTATGTGTTGCGTGCATGTGTATGAGATCAAGGAGGCAAAAGTACTAACTCTAGCCACCCTAAACATATTATAATACCCTAAACCTTTTGACCTCTCTTTTGACTTTCAAATCCATCATGTAATGTGTCTATTATGATGTGACCCATCCTAAATGTGCTCTTAATATTTAGTCGATTACATGCAGGCCCGGATATTGGGGTGTGCCATATGTGCACTTACACAGGGCCCAATATTTGTAGGGGCACCAAAATTCTGTGTAGTCATAATAGAGATCGGCCCAATTCCCAATCAAAGTTGAAGTCAAATTTAACCTAAAAATAAAGAGCCCAATATTTGTAGGGGCACCAAAATTCTGTGTAGTCATAATAGAGATCGGCCCAATTCCCAATCAAAGTTGAAGTCAAATTTAACCTAAAAATAAAGAGCCCTTCATACGTTTAATATTCATTGGAATTCACACGCTGACAAAGCATTGATCTCCCAAAATCCCAAATCATCTTTGTGACTGCAGGTAACTTTTTTTCAATTAATTATTTTATGCTTTTTATATTCATTTACAAGTTAAGTGCAAGAATATGCTTTTACTTTTTGGATACATAGATAATAGTCATAGATTTGCTTCTGCTTATGAATATCAAACCGAAGGGTCAAATAATTTAAGAGTAGATTATTAACAGACGAATGTTTATTAATTGTTGGGATGATAGGATCTAAACAGGCCCGGATATTGGGGTGTGCCATATGTGCACTTGCATAGGGCCCAATATTTGTAGAGGCACCAAAATTCTGTGCAGTCATAATAGAGATAGGCCCAATTCCCGATCAAAGTTGAAGTCAAATTTAACCTATAAATAAAGAGCCCTTCATACGTTTAATATTCATTGGAATTCACACGCTGTTGGAATCACTCCTAAACCTTAATCAAGTGTTAGTGATTCATATGTAATAGTTAGCTTAATATGGCCTTTATGTTAGTATTTAGCCTTAAGCTTATGTAGAAGGCCCATAAGCCTAGGCCTAGTCCAATAAGGAAAAGGATGGGAACTAGGAGTGTTGCCCTAGCTTCCCTCCTATAAATACTATGTAATAACCCTCACTTGAGGGTTGGTTGTTCAATTTATCTCTTTCACATACTCCTACGCATAACCATCCTTAGTCTAACGTGTGTGTGTTTGGTTTATTGTTCATCCTTCCCCTCATCTCTTCTCTATTTCTTCTATTGTTACTTGTGTTGCATATTTGGGAACCTAACAATGGTATCAGAGCCAAATAGTTGGGTGAACGTATTGTTCTTGAAGTGGGTTTTTGGTCCTACGCGTAGAACATACGCTTCGGTGTTGATACTTTGGTTTGCTTAAAGACGCATTTTTTTCACTTTTTAATCCAAGATTCTTGTACTTTCAATGTTTTAAGGTGTTAAAATAACTGTTTTTGGCAATAAGTTTCAACCTTTACGCATGGATCATTGCTTTTAAGCTTGTTTTTGTTCGAGGGTTTCATCCTAACCGTAACTGTTTTAGATGCTTTGGATCATCAAGTTTCACACTTTTGTGTTATTTTTGTGATATTGAAGCTATTTCATCACAAAAATCTGGTTTAGAAACATCTTTGGGAAAAGGTCACCTTACGAGTAAACCCGTAGTAAAACCCTAAAACTACGCGTAAACGTGTTCCTTGGTTTGATCTTCGTTTTCGTGGTTTACTCCGTTTTTTCTTGCTTGGATAAGCCTGAAAATACGTCGACTTTGGATATCTTTTGCACTGTGATAGTGTAAAGATCATTTGGGCAAAACCCTAAAATTACGCATAAGCATAAAGCTTACGCGTAGAAAATCCTACGCATAAGATTTATCTTACGCCTAAGCTTAGTCCTACGCATAAGGTAATCCTACGCCTAACTTCTTGTTTTACGTTTAACTTTAGTGTTTGTTCCTTTCTTACGCGTAAGCTAAACCTACGCGTTACTCTTGCTGTTACGCGTAACTTTGGTGTTTTTACGCATAAGTGCTACTTGGCTATTGTGATTTCTACGCCTAAGGATATTTCATCAACATCGTTTCATTCGACTACAAAGATCCATCAACACAAGTTATCAAAAAAAAGAGTTTTTTGGCGGGATAATTTGAGTAAAATTTAATTTTTCGGGGAGACTAAATGTTCAATTTTTACGCGATATTCAAATTTTAGTTTAACTGTGAAAATTTTGGTCAAAAATTCAAATTTTTGGGCCCAAATTCAAATTTTTCGGGTAAAATTTGGCGTCAAAATTGTCATAACTCAAATTTTTCTTACGACCTTAGAATTACATTTTATAGTCAATTTCAAATTTTGAGAGTCAAAATTTTTCAAAAGTTTTTTTGGAGGGAAATTGAAATTCACTATATCGGCCTTCTGTGTGCTATTCGACTTCGACCTTTCTCTTTGATTCTTCCTCAGGGCAGAGTAAGTGTTTAAATCAATGGATTCTGATGAGGCATCTGTGGAATTGTACGTAAGATGGAAACCATTCAAATTCCCAATGATTAACAATTCCAAGCGTCAGACATCATCAAATTCCCGATATCCCGCAATCGTGCAAGGTGAAAGAGTTGATATACATGAAAGGAATGCTCAAATGGACGTTGAGAATGTTGTGATTACTTCAACTGTCGGTAATGCGGACAATGAGGTTGTAGCATTGGAAAAGGTGATGACGCCAGCAGACCGAGAGATATCATACTTAACTACGACACCGAGCCCAACTGTGACGAAGAACAAATGGTTGAGGAAGATATCTTACCCACCTATGACACTGACACAGAACAGATGATCGAGGTACAATCTACTGTTGATCATATTATGCCTGCAAATGCAATACAACAAACTGAGCAACCTGAATTTCGTAATGAAGGAAAGGTTGACCAGTGTGTTGCACAATGTCCGACAACCGTCTCATGTCTGAGCCCTTACTTGATTCAACTGAAACATCAAATCAAACTCTTGAATCTGAAAACATTCTTCTCAAAAAGACCATTGCTCAGTTTCATAAAGATTTTTCAAAACTAGAGACACATTGCATCTCTCTTGAACTTAAATTACAAAACAATTTTTCTTCAAACACAATGGTCAGATTCAAATGAACAAAGTAATCGTGTGGATACATTAGTTAAAGAAAATGAGCATTTAAAGGCTCAAATTCAAGCAAAGGGGCTTGCACATGTTGCTTTACACAACAAACTGTGAAGATTAACTGGGAAGAGTGTGGATACTAAGTTTACAAAACCAACAATCTTGGGGAAATCGTCTCTTCAACCAATCAGAAATCAATCAGTAGTTAAACAACCAACCGCTTAAATCTGAACGTTCTAAATCTTCAAAACCACGGTTTCCCTCCAAGTTGTTGAGAAAATCATTTGATAAAACCAGTCACCACATTCCCTGGCCTAAGAATAATGCTTATGTTTCTGTTAAACATGTTTCTGTTAAACCTGTTTCTGTTATACCTGTTTCTGTTATACCTGTTTCTGTTAAACCTCAACATGTGGCTGCTCCTGGCAAATCTAGGATTAGTTCGAACACTGTGTCTAAACCGAGCATTAAAAGTAAAAATTCATATGATTCAAATGACGCATACAAGAACTATGATCTAGAAATGGCTAGGAAAAGGGCACTTCTTCAAAAGATGGAATCTTAGGTTCACGACCTAGTGTATCACCTTCGAGTGTATTACTGAACACTACCTGTAGTAGCAAACCAAAACCTAAGTTAACTCAACAAATAGTTAGAAATAAACCCGTTGATCTAAATGTAAACTGTCATAAACCTAATAGGTGGATCCATATAGGACGCAGACTCTTCCCAAAAGAAGTTTCAACATCCCCTAGATCTAACCTTAGATGGATACCAACGGGTAGGATTTTCAAAACTGTTAGTCTTAGGTGGATTCCTACAGGCAAGATACTAAGTAGTTACACCAAAACAAGTGGGATACCAACAACATCCATCCCTGAGGTAGGAAAGGAAATCATCAAAATAGCATGTTCAGGTGTCAAGAAGATAATTGACTCTACATCTTTATGCTTCTAACATCTGGAACCCAGTTATACTTGGGGATCCATGTTTTTCTCTTCCTTGCCTCCCTTCTATTTTTCTATGCAGGTACAACAGCTATGGCTCCTACTGCAAAACAGCGTAGGACCCGTTTCTCACCGTCAAAAATATCATGATCCATCAGCTGTTCCACCATTGTACTTAATCGTCATGAATTGGAAACATTGCTTGCTCCTCTGGTTAAAGATTCTGCCAAAAGTCGTGCTTTAGATGTATCGAATGTTTCCGCTGCACAACCGATAATACCCTAATTTCAGAATACACTGAACCTACAACAACAACCGAATCCTCTATAACAGAAGATCAAACTGCTTCCAACAACAATGACACAGCTGATGATCAACATAATGAACAAAGATGTTTTATCAGCAGTTGACTCTCTCGAAATATTTTTGGTACTTCACACTTGTTCGATCAATTGGACATACATGGTTTCGCTGTCTCCTTATACATGGTTTCGCTGTCTTCAATTCATCATCAACATACGTGTTGTATGATTCTGAATCATTGAAAACATCGAGGGGGAGAGAATGTGTAGGTGGTCATTGCTTCCTTGTTCTTCTACATGCTTCTTTGCGAAAACCCAATGCCTTCTTGAATTTCTTCAATTAGGGGGAAGAAATAAGACGATATGTGGCTCAAACATCTCACTTTGGTGTTATCGTCTCAATTTCACGGGTGATCTTGTGTGAAGTTACCCAAATATGATGTTAAGATGCCTCACACACGGTCTTGGCATCGAGTTATTGCATATTCACAGGTGATTAGTATTCCGAAAGACCACAACATCCAGGGGAAAGTCGTATCATTTCGTCTTTCATGGTTTGTTTGGTGTGATGCGTCTACATACGTGAGAAGATCTTGTTGATTTATGGCATGTTACCCTCGAACGGATCTTCCGCAATTAGTCAGATTTTCTTTGTGTGGTTTACTGCTCATCTACAAATTCCGCTACATACTGAAACCTTCAAAAGTTAGAGGAAATGTAGACTTCATCAAAGTTTCAAATCTGCTAAAGACAGTTGTCAGTTTGGGGGGAAGCTGATTCTGAAACTTCTTCACGATGGCTTCTGAGTATAACAACTTGTAACCCGGTCACAACCGCTTAAACTTCCCCCAAACCCCATCATCAGCTGAACAAAGCCCCCAGCTCACTCGTCAACAAATGGAAAGACTATTTACTCCTCTGTTCAATGACGATATTGATGAACGTGCTCCAGGTGTATCCGCTATTTCCGCTGCTCAACCTGATAATACTCCTATACCTGATACACCTACTACAACAATTACTATTGAAGATGCACCACCAGTTGACTCTACTATAACAGTTGAACAAACCGCTTCCAACAATGATGAACCGGCTAATGATGTTCTTAATGAAGTACCCCCACCTGCAGATTTTGATCCAAATGCGTTCTTCAACCCGTTTGCTAATGAAACTGCTGCACCTGATGTCTCGGAATCATCTACAAGCCATTTGAATCCTCAGAATCTGCATAATGTATATCAACATCAACCCTCCACACATCGATGGACAAAAGACCATCCTCCTGAAAATTTATTGGCAACCCGAATCAACCAGTCGTTACGAGACAACGTCTTCACACTGACGGTGAACATTGCATTTATGCACTCACTGTCTGCCAAACTGAACCGAAAAACATTAAGGATGCAATGACAAAAGATAACTGTATTGAATCCATGCAAGAAGAACTCAACCAATTCAAACGTCTTGAAGTATGGGAACTGGTTGAAAGACCATCAAGGGTCTATGTCATTGGTCTAAAATGGATTTGGAAGAACAAATTGGATGCTGAAGGGAATGTCATCCAAAACAAGTCACGTCTGGTGGATAAGGGTTATAGACAGGAAGAGGGTATTGACTTTGAAGAATCATTTGCTCCGGTTGCTCGTCTTGAGGCTGTTCGGATATTTCTAGCGTTCGCAGCTCATATGAACATAACGGTCTTTCAGATGGACGTCAAAACTGCCTTTTTGAATGGTCAACTGAAAGAAACGGTTATGTCAGCAGCCGAAGGATTCGTGATCCCGCGCTTCCGAACCATGTCGACAAACTGAACAAAGCTCAGTATGGTCTCAAACAAGCTCCTCGGGCATGGTATGATAAGCTATCATCTTTCCTCATTGCCAATAATTTTACCAAATGTTCGGTTTGACCCAACTCTTTTCATACAATATCACGGGGAAAATATTTTAATTGTTCAAATTTATGTGGATGACATCATTTTTGGGTCAACTCATAAAAAGTACTCAATCGCTTTTGCAAAACTAATGAAGAAACATTTTGAAATGTCCATGATGGGTGAACTTACGCTCTTTCTAGGACTACAAGTTCATCAATCACCCCGTGTAATTTTCTTGAGTCAGTCCAAATATGCCCTTGAAATTCGAACAAATTCGAATGAATTCTTGTGATACTTATGCCACACCAATGGCACATACCAAGAAGCTTGATGCTGATTTGGATGGGAAATTGGTTGACCTCACCAAATACCGTAGTATTATTAGGTCTCTCATGTATCTAACAGCCACCAGACCTGATATTGTCTTTGCCGTTTATCTTTGCTCCCGTTATCAGTCGCGACCAACTGAAACCCACCTCTTCGAGGCTAAAAGAATCCTCCGATACATCAAGGGAACCATTAATTTGGGGATCTAGTATCCGAAGGATTCTGGCTTTGAACTAATAGCTTTTTCAGACGCTGATCACGCAGGCTGCTTATACTCTCGGAAAAGTACTTCAGGAGCACTACAATTTCTTTGTGACAAACTGGTATCTTGGCAATCGAAGAAGCAGGACTGTACATCATTGTCATCAACCGAAGCAGAATATGTAGCCATGTCGGCGTGTGTGCTCAGTCATTTGATGAGAACACAACTCAAAGACTATGGTTTCAGATTTGACAGTAATCCCGATGTACTATGTACTGGCGACAATCGGAGTGCTATTGCGATCTCGTGCAACTCTGTTCAACACTCAAAGTCAAAGCACATCGATCTTCGATATCACTTCATCAAGGACCACGTGGAATAGGGTACTGTTGAATTATACTTCATGGGTACATAATACCAATTGGCAGATCTTCTCACCAAAGCCTTGCCTCCCGCTAGGTTTAATGAGTTGGTCCACCGAATTGGTATGTGGTGTTTGACTTAAGAGGAACTGGATGACCTCCTAAAACAGTCTTAAAAACCTGTCAAACACCAACATCTCATTTGTAAATATTTTTCAAAAACAAAATACAAAAATATAAAACATGATAAAACTACAAAAATATTCTTCTATCTATTTTTCTTTTAAACATGGCAAGTACATCTCTTCCGTCAACACTCAAATCTTTCAAAATTCATTAATTTTTCCGATCAAGTGTTGAGGGGGAGAAAATAACTACTTAATTGTTTCAAAACATCCGTGTACTTGCATGTTATCATATCCCGGTTGTTTCTTTTATCAATGGTGGTAAATTTTCTGGTTCAAATGACACTCCTCGGACTAAAATTCATAACCTTTCATTATTTCTAAAGTCGAGGGGGAATGTCGTCAAAGTTATTTCCATTAATTCTTCGTTTGGTAACCAAAATGGAAGTTAAAAGGCTTTGGATGAAAATGGAAAATGTGGAGGGACTAAAACTGCCAAAAGCTTAAAGTTATTTTAATAAAAACACATCCACCTAACTTTCACTTCACATTTATTACTCATACCAAACTCATCCTACGCCTAATATTCAAGCTTCAATTCCGTGTTTTTGATCATTAAATTGTAAGTGTTTTCGTAATCTAAACGTAATTACAAGCAAGGGTTTTGATTTTTATGCAAATCCAACGGTAAAACGTGAGATATGAGTGATTATGTGTTCTCTCTACGATAAGGTATGAACACACAATCATTGGTGTGTGTTTGTGGCTAAAATATGTATGTCAAAACGTTTCAATAACGCCAATGATACTATGTTTATCCTCAAAATCCACCCGAACACGAATTGATTGTTTTTCAAAACTAGGGTTCATGAGTCGTTTTGGGTATTTTCAAATGAGAATGTTTTTGGTAATAAAGATTGTTGTAATAGGTTGTTTTAAAGTTTAATTGATCATATTAAAACCCAGAACTTGCCCAGAAACATAAACAATGAAAGAATTGAAATTTAGGGTTTATGTTCATATGGTTTGGTTATTTTTGATTCATGACTTGTTTGATGTTAAAACTTGGATAAAAGAACTCTATAGGCTTCCTAGACTTACCAGAAAAACTTTGGTGCAAATCCTATGGCTAAAAATCTTACGCGTAATCTTTGAACTATTAGGGTTTTGGTTTACGCGTAAGACTTTTTACGCATAAACTGTTTGATGAGTTTCATGCCATGATCTGTTGAAGAATGAATGTTAATGTTAATATTGATGTTATGGTGATGTTATTTCAGGCTTACTACTCGTAAAACTCAGAATCAAGGTTGTTAACCATCTACGCATAAGGATCACCTTACGCGTAGCGTTACGGGTAAGGTTCTACAAAGGACTACGCGTATCCTGTGAAGGATATGCGTAAACAGTGACCTCTACGCATAAGGTCTACTCTTACGAGTAAGCCTTACGCGTAAGGTTTTATATACGCCTACGCGTAAGCTTTACGCATAAGGTCCCCTTTTCCTACGCGTAATATTTCTTATGCGTAAGCAAGGATCCTACGCATAAGCCTGCATCTACGCGTATATTTCTCCTGTTTACGCATAAGCTACCATTTCTACGCATAAGCCTTGATCAAACCTTCATTATGAATTGTTACGCGTGCAAACATGTAAATAAATGAATCATAACGTCACGAAACCAATAATGTCACTAATAAGCTTAAACGTTCAATATGTTGTGTGTAATAAGTGATAACATAAACTTTAAAACTTAAAGTTAACTAACTCACGAAACTTATCGCGACGTCATTGGACTATTGAACAAACAAGTGACTTTGGACTCGTAACTATCATTGACATTGTACATTCAATAATTAGACAATAAAACCTTCTGTTGACTAATATTATGTCTTTTGATATGTTGGTTCTTTTGGCTAATGTTATTTCAGATCACGACATGGCTGCTCAAATGAATGTGGATGCACCAAATGTCCTCACCATTGCTGATATCTTCCCACATGGCTATCCAATGAAGATTGGAAAGAACAATCTCAGAGTTGACTTTGAAACTCTCACCCGCTCGGAATCTTCTTGTCTCATTGCATTGGATATTCTAAGAATCATCCTATCGTAACATGCTCACCAACTCTGCCACTGTTCCGGAGATCTACATACAGCAATTCTGGAATACAATGCAGATGGTCAAAGGTCAAAATGCTGTGACGGTCACGCTCAATCACAAGCAACTTACCATCACTCCTGCAGACTTACGGGCAGTTCTCCTCATTCCTGACATCATACCAACTGAATTCTCTGCTGCACCAACTGAAGAGACTGTTCTGCAATTCTTGATTGATATTGGGTATGACGAAGCTTCAGGGGCTATCATTAAGCATTCTCACGTGTATCTCAAGAACATCCCTCAGCCTTGGAGAACCCTTTATATCATCATCACAATCACATTTCTGGTCGTGACAGCGTTGTTATGAGCATCCTAAGCTCAGAGAACTACAATCTCTTGGGCTCTTATCAACATGAAGCACATCGAAGTAGAAGCTCTGATTTGGGATGACATGATGACATTCCTCAAAAATCTTGGCTTAAAGATTCCTTACATCAATACACAAACTGTTGATCCAGAGAGCACTTGGGTATAACCCAGATATCCCCAAGAATCAATGACTCCGACATCAT
>OU343216.1:39027733-39044838 GCA_910596185.1 Chrysanthemum makinoi | reverse complement strand
CTAACCCTAATTTATCTAATTACAGGTCAGATTATTTTTTTATAAAAAAATTAATTATATTATTATTATTGATTTGATAATTGTGTTTTTATATTCTGTAGATTGATTAATTGTTGATGCTGGTGGTTTTGGTTGAATAAGATGGATTTGGTTGCAAGTTACAAGGTATATTGTTTTTTTTATTTAATCATTTTTTTTTTAGGTTGTTAAGGGATTTGTTTTAGATAGTGAAGATTAAGGTTGTTTGGGAAGTTGTCTGTTGTTTGTTTTAATGTTATGGTTTGTGTCGTTATTTGGAGAAGTACAGTTTGATTACGTCGGTTTGTGCATAATTGATGGTATGTATACATTGATATTAATTAGTTGTAATATATTGATGAATTGTTGATCATTATAGAGGCAATGTTTTGATTCTTGATTAGTTTCAATATTACCAATAGTATTTAATAGCGATTAGATGGTTTTCGCGATCAAACTGCTAAAGCTGCATTTTTTTCCATTTGTTTTTGTTTTTTTGTTATGAAAATGTGTGCGCTGATGTTAGAAGAACTGAAGATCCTATATTTCGTGTCATAGGCTCGATGTCCTCAGTTGAGGCTATAGTGTTGTCATTGCTGTAGATGATCATTTTGAGAATGACGTCGGTGTGAATCATCTACGTGTCCATTATGAGGCTCACGATAATTTTGACCCCGGCTATTGAGTGTTTGTATCAGAATGGTGAGCCTATCGATGATTTGCCAGCTACTATTATTACAAATCGTGGTGTGGCCAACAGCTCCTCACACGTGGGCTATGGCGTTTCGTTGCTAAGGAAAAGTACTCATGTACAGGGATGTTCGTCGGATGGAAATGGTATGTTTGTTTTAGATCGTGAATTAATGGTTATGTAAAGTTAACTTATGGATTTTGTTTGTTGCAGAATTTTGAGGTTAAAGTGGCTGCAGCAAGGATGTTGCAGCAGAAACAATATCTACCTCTGACGCAAACTCATGCATATAAGACTACAGAGATTTCTTCCGGGGATGGTCCGCAAACAGGTTTGGCAAGGATTTGTTCAGTATTAGCTTCGTCAAATTCTGATTACTTACCTGCCTATTTGTTGATGCTAATAGTTGCCTTACCACCAAAGATGTGGCAGACCAAGAACTATTTTTGTATTTTCTTTTATGGTCTGTTTAAAATGTATAGGAAATTATACTAGTGTGCAAGTATCTTACTGATTCATTTGCTAACATAAATTATAGTTCTTATTTTCCTATTTTCTTTTCTTTTTCTCACAGGTTAAAGGCATTGGTAGTTATCTCTGAATGAGGAAAGCAAGGGCTATCTTTAAAGCGAAAATGGGTTATGTTGTTCTTTGTCAGACCATGAAATCTGATGCAACTCTTGGTCCTTCAAGCATGGTCAGTATATGCCTTTCGCCCTTCAATATAAGAGCTAATAACAAAAAAACGTGTATTCTCGACACAACGAATAGCTGTATCAGTAATGTACATATATTTTTTATTAGTTCTTCTACTGAAGGACGTAACCCAACTACATATTTTTGGTTTTTCATCATATTTTATGAATGGGTTATTACTATAATAACATAAAATAGTCATGTATGCATCTCAATGTTCCACATAAGCCATTATACTTGATACTCTGATCCAATTCGTTAAACAACTGAAATCTTCCAGTTACAGTGGCTAATGTGGAATGTTGAGATAAATACGTTGTTGATTTTATAACATTCTCTAATGTATTACTTTTGGGATTAACTTGATCTTCTGTCATTCAACAATGGTCATTGATTAGAGGTGTTTGGGATTGCTTATATGAAAATTTACCCAAGAACTAAAATTGTTTTACTTTTGGGATTATGACATGTTCAATCGTTCGCTCACTTTTTTTTTATTAAAAAAGACTAATTATATTATAATATTTGTAGGTGAGGTGCTCAAAGGAACCTGATAATCCGACCAAGTGTAAGTAACTCATATTTCTTTTTTTTAGCTAATTTGGTAGGCTTATTAGGTTCTTGGAAAACTGACATGCTTTATAAGCTCATTTTAATGGCTTATGCAGATGAGCTTATGTAATAAGATTACATAAGCTACTAAGGCCATAAGGCATTACAAATGATCTTATAAAGCTTATTAAGTTTTGAGTAAGTGGTTTCATGACTACCCTCATTTTCGTATTGGCTTATGGCCTTAGTAGCTTATAAGGTAAACATGTTACAGGCATTGGCAACAACCACAGGCACTACAAAGCCACTAAGGCCATAAGTTTTGGGGTTGGTCGTTCTTATAAAGCTTTATAAGCTCATTTTAATGGCTTATGGCCTTATTAAGTGCGGCTGACGCATTTTCGTATCTTGGCGGGTAACAGAGACGTTACGTGGATGCAGCCATGGCTGGTGTGTCAAGTTGCCCAAGGAAAGGCAGATCCGAGCCTCACTTTTACGAATCATTTGGTTCTTTAATTGCTGAGGTATATGTGTGTGTGTGTGAAGTTGCCAAATGGTTTACTTAATTTCATGGGAAACTGATCCGCTTGGTGCACTTTAATGAAGGTGCATAAATGAAACTAATTTCTACAGTATGGTACGAGTAATGTTCTATTAATATTCAATTATAGCATATAAGGATACAACGCATGAAGATTTGTTTGGCACGCTCTTATGTATATAAAGTCGGAGACTAGACCTGTTGCCTCTCATTATGGTACTGGATATAATGTGAAGTCTATAGATGTTTTCCAGTTCCTTTTAATTTCCCAGGTTATTTTTTTTATAAATCGAGTCATCAAGCGTCTTTCGATGTGGTGAATGAAAAATTTAAGGAGCCAGTTAACATAAACTGATTTAGACCCAAGTATCTATTTGTATATGTTGTTTTATTGTCGATTTAGACCCACTTTGTAGAGCAATTACGTAACTAAGAAGATGTAAGCATCATCATTCTTTAAACTTCTAATCTTTTCCAACTTCTATGTACGTAGACAGCTACATATATTATTTTTGTGTCTAAGCTTAAGCGTTACCCAAACACCCCTTTAGAATATCATGATACTGATATGGAGTATTTTCATATAGTAAGAAAGAAAACTTGGGCATGCCTATCATCCTACTTGATGTTAAACTAATTTTATGAATCTTGACATCAAAATAATATGTCTGTCAATTTATTTATACATTTCCTAAATACTTTCAGACTGGATATTATATTTGTTTCTAGGGGGTGGTCAAGTGACATTATGTATTTTCAGTTTTGAGTATAAACTTTTTATTTTGTTGAGGTGCTAAATAGCTCTAAATTTAAAATGGTACTCCATTAGATGGATGACTCCATAAAATGTTTATTGCAGGTCAACTTTCACTTCTCACAGTTGCAAGGCATAAGGTACAATCTCAGTTTAAAGAATTTGGGGGTAAAATTTCTTTGTTATTTCTCGCTATCTTGACGTTGAAGTTTGAAAATGGGTAACAGGATAATTTTTGGAAAAACGGGTAAATCTATACTAGGACCTTTCTGCCTTTTTATCCCTTCATACTCAACTGCAGTTTCATCTCGCTTGGCAATCTGCAACTTCCTTACCTATTCTGTTCACTCCGCTAAAAAGAGGTAAACAAAATTGGCATAATCAGAATTCATGTATTGAAGTTCGTTGAATTGCTCATAAAAAATCCAATCTTTGTAAGTGTTTCAAGTTTATCGAAATGGCATAGATTCAAACAAGTTTAACCGATCCAATGGTCTAGATTAGAAGTGTTCCATCATGACATCATTTAAGATGTCTAATTTTAAAATGCTACTGTGTATTATTGATACTATAAAAGTATGATGCCTTAAAGCCATTAGCTAAGAAGCATGTTTGGTTTTGTAGGATGTTTTACTTTTTCTTTGAATCTCGGGGTCGAAAAACAGATCCTGTTATCTGGTTGACTGGAGGTCCAGGATGTAGCAGTGAGCTTGCACTCTTTTATGAAAATGGTCCTTTTAAAATTGAAAAGAACTCTTCTCTGTCGTGGAATGAGTATGGATGGGACCAGGTAACGATAATTCTGTCAATGATATTACGATGTTGATATCTACAACTCTGTACATTTACATTATTTGTTTGCTGATATTCAGGCATCAAACCTATTGTTTGTTGACAAACCGACTGGAACTGGATTTAGATACACCTCTGATAAACGAGACATTCGTCACGATGAGCAGGGTGTAAGTGATGACTTATATGACTTCTCACAGGTTAGTGCGCTAACTTGCTGTTCACTCATGTGCTTTTCTTGCTCAAAAACTGTTTGGCTACTTTTTATTTATACGTAATAGTGATTGGGTTATATAAATCAGGCCTTTTTTAAAGGGGCAAATCACCTAAAAATGTAGTTAACTTACCACTTTTTCCCATTGTATGTAGCATTCTTTTTTTTCTCATTACGTCAATAAACTTATATCGTTAGTCCTTTATGTGTACCGTTACCAAAAAACCTGCATCGTTAGTCCTTTTTGCTAACGACCGTTAATAAATAACTTTATATTTGGTTATCTTACGCTAAACTTGCGTCGTTGGTCCTTTATACTAACGATCGTTAAAAAATAACTTAAAATTTGGTTTCTTACGTTTTGTCCGTTTTTCCCGCGTTTTACCGCGTTTAACACGCTTTCGTCCGTTTTTCACGCGTTTATCCGTTTTACACGTTTTCATTGTTTTTACGTTTTCATCCGATTTTTCACGTTTGCGTCCGTCTTTATACGTTTTGGTCCGTTTTAACACGCTTTCGTAAGTTTTAAGCGTTTTCATCGGTTTTACACGTTTACATCGTTTTTACGCGTTTATTTGTTTTGCACGATTTCGTCTCTTTTTTCACGTTTTCATCTGTTTTTCCCCGTTTCGTCCGTTTTTCACGTTTTCATTTGTTTTTCCGCGTTTCATCCATTTGTACACATTTTCGTACATTTTTGCACGTTTTCGTTCGTTTTTGCACGTTTTCATAGGTTTAACACGGTTTCGTCCGTTTAACGCTTTCGTAAGTTTTTCACGTTTTCATCCGTTTTACATGTTTTATCCGTTTTTACGTTTTATTTGTTTTGCCGCGATTTCGTGCTTTTTTCACGTTTTCGTCTGTTTTCCCGTTTTCATCCCGTTTTTCCACGTTTTCATCCGTTTTTACCGTTTACATCCATTTTGCACGTTTTATTTGTTTTGCACGATTTCGTCTTTTTTTTACATGTTTTAGTCGTGTTAACATGTTTTTAGTCCGTTTTCGTTTTCCTCCGTTTTACACGTTTTCATCCGTCTCTCCGTTTTTAGTCCTTTTTCACGATTTCATCGTTTTACACATTTTCATCCGTTTTTACGTTTTCGTTTGCTTTTTCGTTCCGTCCGTTTTCATGTTTTATACAGTTTTTCATGTGTAAATACGACGAAAATGTGTATAAAGGATGAAATGTGTAAAAATGGATAACGACAAACGGCGAAAACACATTGGCAATATACTTGAAATAATAGACAAAATTTGCAAACCGCGAGGAAACGTGAAACACTTTAAGATAGCGATGTCACTTTAAACATCGAATGCGTGTCCAGATTTAATGCAAAACCGGATGTAGCGTGTAAAGCCCGGCGTGTTAAAACGGAAAAGCGATAAAGACGGACGAGCGTGAAAAATCGGGCAGCGTTAAAAAGAACGAATGGCGATGTACGAAAATGTGAAAAAGCGGTGGCGTGTTAAAAAGAACAGCGGTAAAACGTACGAAAACGTGAAAAAGCGGAGATAAGCGTAAACCAAATTTTAAGTTATTTTTTACGATCGTTAGTATAAAGGACCAACGACGCAAGTTTAGCGTAAGATAACCAAATATAAAGTATTTATTAACGTCGTTAGCATAAAGGACTAACGATGCATGTTTTTTTGTAACGGGTACACACAAAGGACTAACGATAGAAGTTTATTGACAGAATGAGAAAAAAAAAAATGCTACATACAATGGGAAAAAGTGGCAAGTTAACTACATTTTTGGGTGATTTGCCCTTTTAAAAGAGCATCTGAATTTGCAAAATGACTTATTCATCAGGAGAATCATATCTTGGACATTATATTCTGCTTTTGTTGCTCGAGTCCACCAAGGAAACAAAGCTAAGGAAGGAATCCACATTAACCTCAAGGTATCTTTTTGCCTTCTTTTATCCTTCACAAAATTGGGTAATTATTGATTATTATTTGAGTTGGTGTACTTACTTTATGAGTTGTTACGAGGATTTGCCATTGGAAATGGACTTACTTGATCCACTCATTCAATACAATATACTGATTATGCACTTTCGACATGGGGATAATCCGGAGTCGATCATAAGAACATCAACAAGAGGGTTCGATGTGAGACAACAATTAAACTTTGTGGTAATGTCACAATTCTAATATGGTAGACGAGTCCTGAAAATTGGTTGGGATCAAGTTTAGATAATTTTGACACTCTTATATTGCCATGATAATTTTTGTAGTGTGCATTCACTATGTACTTTAGCATATTTTAAGATCACGAACATCAACAAGTTGGGTTTTAAGATGTGCATATACATTGTGACAGTTTAAAGATGCATATATGCTTGCGGCATTAAATTGGGTGCGTTTTGGTGCTGAAATGGGTAGGTTTGGGTTGTTAAAATGGGACTTTGAATAAGTAGTATATTTTGGCCATTTTATTATGTTCACTTGCATCAACTATCCTTGCAATCTTATGACTCTTGCCATTGCTATCTTCGACAAACTGGTTCATCCATCTTTAGGAAAACACATGACAGCAGCATGAGGGCTCAAAACAATGCCATAAAACAATACCATAGATTGCTTGTTGATAATAACTTTGTGTACACTGCAAATCTCACATTGAAGTTGCGGGGAGTGATTTATGATTATATTTTGTAGTAATGTTATTTCTTTTATTGGTTGATTTAATTTAAAAACGAAAATATCGTTCATTAATTTGAAGAAATTGTCTTGACCCGCGTAACCAATTCCCGTTTATTAACCGATCATCCTTGAAACTAAACACTTTATCAGTAGCGTAAATCTTCTCCTCTAGGTGTTCGGACCGAGTTCTAACGATTCGACCCGTTTGACCACCATGTCCTTTGAGGTCTATAGCCATCTGGCTTGTAGTAGCAAAGCTCTACTTCCCTCGACCGCTTCGACACCACTTATTCTAACGTTTCTTAAATCATTCCAACATAATTAGCCAGTCTTCGACTAAATTTGTTTTCCATGTGCCTTGTATTACTAGTCTTGTAACCTGATGTCAACAACAATATTAATAATGAATTCCAAATGAAATTATAGCACAAGACCAAAACAATCCAATTCTATATGTATCTTCTTGGTAATTTTAGTTTCATCAATCATTTTATGATTTACCCGAAGACCAAAGGGAGTTAAACTATAATACGGGGTAGGTGGTGCGAAATGCACACTCGTATAAGTTAATTTGGTTTCCAACACAACAAATGATGGTTATAGTAATGCTAACATTATAGCCCTCTGAAAGGACAATTCATCTGCTAAATAAGTTTGTATGAAGTAATGTATTGTATATCTGGCTGTTAGTAGGTAGCTATGGTATTTGTGTTGGGGTATTCGCTCCCAGCAACAGGGTTAGATAATCAACTTCAGCAAAAATGCTCAACTGTTCAGCAGAAACAAAACAAAGGTCAGCAGTAACAGATACCACTAGGTGGTTGCCGGATATCACTTGGAATCGTGTGATCACTTTCCAAAGTAAACTATTCGACCCTAATGCCCGGGTATCACGAATATCTACTTGGGATAAGACCAAATGCAGTTAGAGAATTATGCACAATTCTATAACCCTTTCGCTTATAAGTGTTTAGTGTTTTCGTGTGTCTTTCATGCATATCAGATCTCCTATTTATAGGAGGTTACTCTTAGCTAGTCAAATGGAATTATTAGTATTAATCGGCCCATTAATAGCCTCATAATTATCCCCATTATAGCCGTTAGTTGTTACATGACCAATTAGCGTGGTCATTAGCGGTTGTAAGCGCCATTTAGCGGTACTTTAACACTAGATACTTTCATACCATTAGCGTACTTTAACACTAGCGGTACTTTCATAGTGCTATCGGTGGTTACACTGCTTGATGGGATCCATGCCCAAGCCGGTGGAAACACAAGCCGGTGGAAACATTGCTTATCGGTGGAAACCTACAAGATTACTTTCCACAAGCGATACTTTCTACTAGCACTACCAAAACAAACCACTACAAGAGTCAGGGTGTTCATGGACCTTATGGGTGTACACTTCGTACCTCCTAACCCATTACAAGGTGTGAACTAATCCCACAAGTGCACTAAATTTTCCAAAAATCCTCCCCAAATTTAGTTCACTTCCTTTGCATGAAAAATAAACGTCAAGCAAAACATGTGCATAAATGAAAATGTCCGAGTTGAATTTTCATCTTAGTAAATTACGTTTCAAATATTAGAATCAAGGTGTTCTAAGAATTGAACCCTTCAACCCATTTGAATACCTGAAGATAAAATACACACAAGTTTTCAAACACTTATCGGCTCCGACACTATACAAGCCATGTGTCCATATCCAAATTCATAAATGTTGTAAAAGCTAAAAAGTCCAAAGCTTCTGGCGGCAAAACTTCAACATTTACATAGGTGGTTCCTCTTTAGTCATGCTCCAGCTAAGCACTTTTTCAAAGAAAATTAACCATTAAGAAGTAAAGACTTCATCCTCCTTTCAGGGTTCGAGCACAACCTTGGGATGTAAATAAAACATGTGCTCCAGTCCACTGAATGTTCAGCTTTCCACATTGAACTCAGCTCCTAAGTTTCCTCGGGAGGGAGTTGGGTGTCCTAGCATTCAGTGACTAAGTTGGACTTAAACCCATCCCTTTAGCGGACTTTATAACCAAGTCTCTAGCTAGACCATTAGTCAGTGATCACTAAGTTACATTTGAGATCTCACAAACTCTATAGATACCACCCCATTCATGATAAGCTCACGAATCATGCTATGTGTGACACCTAAGTGTCTAGACTTACCATTGTACATCTGGCTATAAGCCTTAGCCAATGTAGTACCACTATCACATCGGATAGAAATAGGTGCTATAGGTTTAGGCCACAATGGAATCTCAAGAATCATGTTTTTCAACCATTCACTTCTTTACAGCAGGTGCTAAAGCCACAAATTCAGATTCCATTGTTGAACTGGTGATGCAAGTTTGTTTCTTGGATGCCCAAGAAATAGCACCTCCACCAAGTAGGAATACCCAGCCCGGTAGGTAGGAATTGTCTTCATTGTTCTGATCCAACTTGCATCGATGTAACCTTCCACCTGATGGGTAACGGTATATGAGAGACTATAATCCATAGTTCTCTTCAAATACTTCAGTACCCTTTGAACTGCTTGCCCGTGATGAGCACTAGGATTACTAGTATACCTGCTCAATTTTCCCACTGCAAAAACAATATCAGGTCTTGTACAAGTCATGGCATACATCAGTGCACCAATTACCCTAGAATACTCAAGTTGAGATACAGCCTTGCCATGATTAGGCATAAGCTTTTCACAAGTATCCATAGGGTACTCACTGAGTACAATCAAAGTAATTGAATTTCCTCGGCACCTTCTCAATATAATGAGAGGCGAGAGATAGAATTCTATTACTTTCATGTTTAATCCTTATACCAAGGATAACATCGGCCTCCCCCATGTCTTTCATGGAGAACCTTGATGACAAAAATTCCTTTGTCAGAATCACGATTTTGGTCATGCCAGAAATCAACATGTCATCAACATATAGACAAATGATGACTCCTTTACCAGAATCATCAAATTTGCTATATACACATTTGTCAGCTTGGTTAAGAACATAACCACTAGACAAAACCACTTCATCAAATTTTGATGCCATTGCTTAGGTGCCTGCTTAAGTCCATAAAGAGACTTAATCGGTTTACACACTTGTTTTCATTGCGGCAAGATGAAGCCCGAGGTTGGTTCATATAAACCTCCTCTTCAATTCACCATTCAAGAAAGTCGTCTTCACATCCATCGATGAATAATCAGGTGAATAGATGCCATAGCAATCGGCAGTCTTATGGTACGTACGAGCCACAGGGGCATAAGTATCAAAATAGTCTATCCTCGACTTTTGTTTAAAGCCCTGAATAACTAATCTAGCCTTGAACTTTTCAATAGTTCCATCTACCTTCATTTTCTTTTTGAAAATCCATTTGCAACCTAGAGGTTTGCAACCAGAAGGTAGATCAACCAACACCCAAGTGTTGTTCCCCATGATGGAATCCATCTCATCATTGATTCCTTCTTTCCAGAAAGCAATATCGGGACTTCATTGCTTCTTCAAATGTCTTGGGATCATCCTCAACAATGAAGCAATAGGATTGGTCTGCGAACCTCATCCCTTGTTCCTTCAACTAAGTATAGTTGAAACTGAGGTCCAAATGACTTTGGAGTCCTGACCCTTTTGCTCTTCCTGAGCACAGGTTCAGTTTGTTGAACCACAACCTCTTCAGGGACCACTGATGGTTTATCATCGAGGACCTTTGATACACCGTGTCAAGAGTTCCATTAGGAATCCTCCGACTTGGTCTTGGGACTGATGAGAATCTATTCTCATCAAAGTCTGCATCCCTTGATTCAATTATAGAGTTAACCGAAACATATTCATTAGGTTCAATAACATAGAACCTAAAAGCCTTGGAATGCTCAGCATATCAACAAAGATCAGATCAATGCCTCTTTCACCCAAAGTATTTTGCTTTGGATCAAGGAGTCTTACAACAACCCTACAACCCGGACCGAGATAGTTCAGGTTGGGTTTTCTTTTAGTCGAGTTCATAAGGGGTAACCTTGTTCCTTTTGTTGGGAACCCTATTTAATAAATAGCAAGCTGTTAACATAGCTTCACCCCAGAACCCTTGACTCAGTTCTGAATAGGACAACATGGAATTAACCATCTCCTTCAGCACCCTGTTTTTCCTTTCAGAAAGACCATTTTGCTGAGGTATAAGGCGGTCGTTTCATGGATTATACCAGGTGAAAATCTGAGTATCCATGTACTCACCTCCCCTATCAGTCCTTAATCTTTTGATCAAAGACACAAGTTGTAATTCAACTTCAGTTTTAAACACTTTGAATTTATCTAATGCTTCATCCTTTATATGTAACAAATAAACATAACAAAACCTAGAAGCATCATCAATAAATGTCACAAAGTACTTCTTATTCCCCAAAGAAGTAGTGGCATACAAATCACACAGTCACTGTGTATAAGCTCCAAGAGCTTAGTCTCACGACTAACACCCTGAAAGGGTTTCTTGGTTATCTTGGTCAACATGCAAGTTTTACATTTTTAAGTGTCCATGTCAAAAGCAGGGATTAAACCATCCCTAGACATATCTTGCATCCGTTTATAGTGAACATGACCAAGTCTAGCATGCCATAGGGTAGAGTCAGTCTGGTCATATGTGATCACAAAAGCTGAAATAACACGTAGTGGTAACATTAAGCCTAAACATTTGATTACATAAATAACCAAAACTAATAAAAACACTATGCTTAGAAAGAACAAATTTATCAGATTCAATAACTTGTTTATATCCATGATTATTCAAAACACTACTTGAAACCAAGTTCTTCCTTATATCAGGAACATGAATTACATTAAACAAAGTTACAATCTTTCCAGAACTAAACTTAAGATCTACACACCCACGACCATGCACCAAGGCTGTTGACTCATTTCCCATGTGAAGAATAGAACCATCATTGTTGACTCATAAGTCTTGAACCAGCTTCTATCTTTACACACATGTCTGTTGCTCGAGTCAACCCACGCATAACATCATCATCACGCACATAATGAGATTCAGATACATATGTAACATAATAATCGAAAAGACTTATTAAACATATTCGACCTTTCGGTGAGTTGGAAGAACCACCACTCACTGAACCATTAGTGCCTGATCCATTGGCTTTACCACCAATTTTAACACCCTTGCGGTCCTTTTATGGTGACGGTTTTGCCACATTTCCAACAAGTAGGTGTTGCCTTCTTGTTAGGACACTGCTTGTGTTGTCATGATATTTGCGTTTGCCTTTGTTGTCATTGTACGGGTGGGTTATTATGCTCCACCATATTGACAACAGACGGTCCAGTAGCATTGCTACTCTTTGGCTTGTCATTATCCGCATCTTGAGAGATTCCTCAATCGCGAATATTGCCCAACTCAACCAGAGTTAACTCCTCTTTCTTATGTTTCAAGGTATGCTTGAAATCTTTTCAAGAAGGAGGGAGTTTGTCAA
Organism: Chrysanthemum makinoi; assembly: GCA_910596185.1. NCBI lineage: Eukaryota > Viridiplantae > Streptophyta > Magnoliopsida > Asterales > Asteraceae > Chrysanthemum > Chrysanthemum makinoi. The sequence continues at coordinate 39,032,476 of OU343216.1, read as the reverse complement.
TGACACATGAGACTTTAATGGCCTCATCCATGTTCATATTGTGTTGTGTAAACCTTCCAAGTATTCCAAGAAGTTCATGGTATTGTTCCATAACGGTCTTGAATGGTCATTTTGTAATTTGTGAAATTACTAACAAGGAACTTCTTACTTGATGCATCCTCAGCCATATATTTGGCATCCAAGGAATCCCACAGTTCTTTGGAAGATTCAAAGTTCTGATAAATATCAAGCAGAGAATCAGACATACCATTGAGAATAAGACCTCTGCATATGTAGTCATCATTCTCCAATTTGCTCCTCCTCCGATGATGCTCCCGCGATAGCATCATCACCATCATCGAGGATGGGTAGTCAGCACATAAACCACACTCATGCTTGACAGCAAAGTGCATCTTCTTACGCCTCCTAAAGTCCACCCTTCAAACTTATCAAGCTTGGCAAAGTTTGAAGCCATGTGTTTCATTGCAGCAGTTGCCATTGATTATCACAAAATAGTTTACTTTGATTGTTGGGGTATTCGCCCGACAGCGGTTAGATAATCAACTCGGCAAAAATGCTCAACTGTTCAGCAAAAACAAAACAAAGGTCAGCAGTAACAGATACCACTAGGTGGTTACCGGATATCACTTGAAATCGTGTGATCACTTTCCAAAGTAAACTATTCGACCCTAATGCCAGGGTATCACGAATATCTACTTGGGATAAGACCAAATGCAGTTAGAGAATTATGCACAATTCTATAACCCTTTCGCTTATAAGTGTTTAGTGTTTTCTGTGTCTTTCATGCATATTCAGATCTCCTATTTATAGGAGGTTACTCTTAGCTAGTCAAATGGAATTATGAGTATTAATCGGCCCATTAATAGCCTCATAATTATCCCCATTATAGCCGTTAGTGGTTACATGACCAATTTAAACGTGGTCATTAGCAGTTGTATGCCATTTAGCGGTACTTTAACACTAGCGGTACTTTCATACCATTAGCGGTACTTTAACACTAGCATACTTTCATAGTGCTATCGTGGTTACAACTTGCTTCGATGGAATCCACAAGCTTCATTGGAAACAAGCCAGTGGAAACACACTTTGCTTATCGATGAAACTACAAGGCGGTACTCACAAGCAGTACTTTCCACAAGCAGTACTTTCTACTAGCACTACCAAAACAAACCACTACAAGAGTTAGGGTGTTCATGGACCTTATGGGTGTACACTCCGTACCTCCTAACCCATTACAAGGTGTGAACTAATCCCACAAGTGCACTAAATTTTCCAACAATTTGTTCATCAGAAAGGTAGTTATGGTATTCTTTTTCAAAGATGTAGTTTGCAGCAATGGTGTTCTTAATCCACCGAAATCAAAGAGGGATTACAAACAAACTGAAGTAACTAAATCAAACAGTTTGTCAGAACAAAAGGCTAATATTTTCTACTCATACATTTCATCAAAAAAACTTGGAATTTGTTTGGTTGGACGTAAAGTAATGACTGCGTAATGTAATAGACAATGTAATTGAAAAAGTGGCGTAATAGAATGATTAATTACCATTTCGTGATCATGTTTGGTTGCTATGTTAGATTGGAATGGAATCAATGAGAAAACACAAATGGGTTAAAGTTGGAAGTTAGAAGGTTATGATAACAACAATGTACTAAAGAGAAAATTGACTAAAAACTTTCAGGCATTCTCCAATGGCATCAGGCACTTGTAAACCATAAGGGCCAGGAATTGAAGTCCACCATCTAGACTGGATCCTCTCTTGCTAACCAAAGAAAGGAAGTTTGATCATCAAGTTGAAGGTGTTTGCAATTTCTCATATTTAAGACAACAAGCTTCTTTAGCAGTCTAATAGAGGGGTGGACTTTAACCAAGTTCTTACAACCTTCAATAATTAGCTCTTGGAGATTTTTAGTATTGGTGAAGTTGGGTGTGCTTGTAAGGTTATGACAATAGCTTAAGTTCATCAACTTCAGCCTCCCAAAACACTAACATTAATAACAAAATAGAGGTGGTTAAATACGTTTCATGATAAGAAAGAAAATAGAAATTAATGAGCAAGTGAAATAATACCAAAGGTGTTGTCCAAAAATCTTGTATGTGGCTGTAAGAGAGGTCGATGGAAACAATGTTTTCCGGATAAAAATCTGAAGGTAAGAGCTTGAAGGGACATCCATGCCAACAGAGCAAACTTAGCTTATTGGATAAAAATTCCAACCTTCCAGAAATGTTCACCAAATCGTCCATTGGTAGTTTTAAAATACGCAAGTTTATCATTTGCGTAAATGCTTCACCATCTATATCAAACTTTTGACTAGATTTCATTTGCAGAAGATCAATAATTTCAACTGCTTGTGTTACCTGTATACAGGAAATAACATTAATATATTGTAATATGAGGCATATGGAACATGTAGCATGTGCAACTGGAAATACTAATGTATTTATGCCGTAAAATAAAATTTCTTACTTTCTTTTCACTCAAGATATTGTAAATCTCTGATGGATTAACCCACAATCTTCTCTGTTTCCCAGTCATGATAAATTCTTCACGAACAATTTCCCTTGCCATTTCTTGTATCAAGCCAGGCATTTGAAGTGACATATTGCTAGAGATCGTAATTAAGGACTTATCAACTAGAACTTGCATGTTTTTATCTGCAAAAAAGTTACAGCCATCTAGCACGCTTGCTACAAAATCCCTGTTTTCTCCAATGAATAAACATGCGATATCAAGTAAGATATTTTGCTTTGGAGGTTTAGCTCATCGTAACTTAAACGGAGAATTTGATGTATTTGTCCATTAGGATGCCCTCTAAGCCGTTCAGTTCACTAACTTGACCAGTTTGCCATATAAAAAGCGACCCAAAACTTTGAGGGCGGAGGACCTTACATATTTCACAACTTTCTCGAAACTTCTTTGAAGCCCGTAGAAGGATTTTTTGGCCAAAACGTAGGAATAGAAAAGCTCAAGAGATTTATCCTCATCTAGAAATTTCATGGCATGGATTTTATCCACTCTATGAGTCTTAGCATTTGTTTATCTTTACCAGTGAAAATAATCAGACTTCCTGGGCAAAACCATTTAGGTGAACCCGCTAGTGCTTCTAACTGCTCATGATCATCCACATCATCCAAAACAAGCAGGATCGGCTTTGATGACATCATCTTCTTTATTACCATAATTCCTTCACCAACACTTGATATCTTCAAATCTTCTATTTTCATGATCTTTCCAATCATTTGCATCTGAACTTGAATCAGGCCATGTTGTTTTCTAACGTGTTTGACATCTTCACAAAAGCAACTTTTCTCAAAGTGGGTATACATCATGTTATAAATACCTTTGGCAAGGGTCGTCTTTCCTATCCCGCTTATACCACATATTCCAATCATGTTAACCTTATTCGACCCAATGAAGCGGGACAGTTTTAATTTATCTACAAGAGCATCTACGTTGACAATGTACTCACCAACATGCAAGGGTCCATCACGAAAATATTTTGTATGTAGTTGTTTACTTGGAAGTTACGCCTTTGAGAGACTAGAAGATTGAAGTAGTCCACCATCTAGACCGCGAAAAGACCAGAAGATTGAAGTAGTCCACCATCTAGACCAAATCTTCACACGTTGACCAAGTGACAAACTTACACGGTTTGTAGGAGAGCGTACAAAAGAAGGAAGTTTTGAGATAGCAGTTCCATCTAAATGAAGCTCAACATAACTTAAACGGAGAACTCGATGTATTTCTTCGTAAGGATGTCCCTTGATCCATTCCAGGTTACTAACCCACTGACCCACAGTTTTACCGTACAAAAAACAACCAATAACTTTGAGGGTGAGAGGGTGACCGTCGCATATATTTCACAACATCCTCAGCAAGTTCTTGAAGAAGCACAGTAGAAGGATTTTCTTCGTCGAAGGCATAGGAATAGAAGAGCTCAAGAGATTTTTCCTCATCTAGAAAGTCCATGTCATGGATTTCATCCACTCTATAAGATCTTAACAACTGTTCATCTTTTCCCGTGAAAATAATCAAACTTCCTGTGCAAAACCAACAAGGTGACCTTACTAGTGCTTCCTAACTGCTCATGTCATCCACATCATCAAAACAAGCGGGATCGGCTTTGATGACATCATATTCTTTATTACCATAATTCCTTCACCAACACTTGATATCTTCAAATCTTCTATTTTCACGATCTTTCCAATCATTTGCATCACGAACTTGAATTATGCCTTCTCGTTTTGTGACTTCGTGGACATCTTCACAAAAGCAACTTCCCTCAAATTAGATATACATCATGTTATAAATAGCTTTGGCAAGGTGCGTCTTTCCTATCCAGCTTATACCACATATTCCAATCATATTAACCTTGACCCGATGGAAGCGTGGCTTGATTTTAATTTATCTACAAGAGCATCTACATTGACAATGTTCTCACCAACTCTGCAAGGTCCATCACGAAAATATTTTGTACTTAGTTGTTTACCTGTTCGCCTTTGAGAAGACTAGAAGATTGAAGTAGTCTACCATCCCAGACCCTTGAAAAGAGGAAGATTGAAGTAGTCCACCATCTGAACCAAATCTTCACACGTTGACCAAGTGACAAACTTACACGGTTTGTAGGAAGCGTTACAAAAGAAGGAAGTTTTGCAATAGCAGTTCCATCTATATGAAGCTCATCATAACTCAAGCGGAGAGCTTCGATGTATTTCTTCGTGGGATGTCCCTTGAGCCATTT
>OU343216.1:38965848-39027633 GCA_910596185.1 Chrysanthemum makinoi | reverse complement strand
GATCTCAAGAAGCCACATGGTAAGTTTTTGAAAAAGGTCATTCTTGAAGGTCCTTTTCAGATGCCTACTCTCACTGTACCCGAAGATCCGAATGCTAATCCACCAAGAGATTATGTTACCAACATTTTCGGTCTTGATCAACTTACTACTGACCAACTTTTTCACTTAGAAATCGATGAACTTGCAATGCAATATATCCTTTTGGGATTACCTAATCCGATACTTCGTAGTGTTGATGCTCAAAAGACTTCTAAAGCATGGGGAGCACATTTATAGTTAAGGGAAGGCAACATAACTTATCAAGAGACATGGAATCCAAATACTTAGCATATTGAACACTTCATGATTGAACAGGGGGGAGAGGACATTAGCGTATATCATAATCGGTTTTCAGGACATCAATCAATGACACTGGGATACACATAAGATCATTATGCCAAAGGTGGCAATAACATACAAAAGTTCTGACATTGTCTTGGTCATGATTGGGGAGAAAGTATGTGATATTTCACCATAAAGCGAGAAGAATCTTCATCAAGCTACATACGGATTGTTGTCTGACTATTTGAAGCACCACCAAAAGGAAATAGACAAAGAAAGAATCATCCGTGGAGTCCCTGCTTCGCCTTCACTCCCGGATAATCAAACTCTTGCTTTGTATAGTCAAGCATGTTATCCTCAATTCCAACCTTGCCAACTATCTTCACAAACCCTCCACAACCAATTGCTCAGATTACACCATATGATCCATCACAACAACAATCACAAGAAACTCAATTGGTTCCATACAACAACAACAATGATCAAGCACTCTATAGTGAATCAAATGAGGATGCATAAGCCTTCGATGCATTGAATCAAGGATTTGTAATGATTGCAAGAGCCTTCAGACGATTTGCTAACAAATCCAACAATCGCATTCGCACCTCATCAAATACAAGAAATCAAGTTGTTGTTAACAATGGAAGGGTTGAGGTTCAGAATCATGGAAATGGTCGTCAGATGAATAGTGGTCAAGGGTTTAATGTTAATGGAAGGAATAACATGGGTGCTCCACAACAACGGGTTCAAATGGTTGATCAGGGAAATGCTCAGACTGGGATAAATGGTCTCCGATGCTATAACTGCAATGAAAAGGGTCATCTGGCTAATGCATGTCCAAAGCAGAGAACAAGAGGCAGCGCTTATCACAAAGAGGCTTTACTCTTGGCTCTCAAGGATGAAGTTGGTGAAACACTTATCAACAAGGAACAGAGCTTCATGGCTAATGTAGATTCTGGTGATGACATGGAGGACTTGCAAGCTAATGCAGCTGTGATGTTAATGGCAAACATGCAAGAATTCCACATGAGTGACATAGGTCCAGTGTATGACACTGATGGCTTGTCTCAGGTACCGGATCAAAATATTCTCATTAATGATCTAATATCTCCGCAAACATCTGCATCCGACGAGGCTCAGAGTGTTCAACATGAGTCTTCTACATCTCATTCTGATGATAATCAAATGGATCCCGTAGTTATATTTGACGATCAAGATGACCTTATGGTTAATATTGATAATCAAGTTGACTCCGTGGTTATATTTGAGGATCTAAATGATGATCATATTGAGATTTAAGTTGAACAAGATGAACCTTTGTCTAATCTAGATCTTGAGCTCATGGCCAACTTAATTCAGACCACCCAATCTCAATTGGAAAAGTACAATGAAATTAATAAGAAACTGCAAGATAAACTTGCACTGTTGACTAAGGATAATAAATGATATAAGTTCCAACTCAACATTTTTGAAACTAAAGAGAAACATGAAAAAGGTTTTGAAGTCGCTTTTGCAAAATCATACCAAAATGAAAAATCTTTGGAAAAACAGATATTTGATCTAGTTGCCTCCAAGAATGCATTTCTTTCTTAAGTAGAACAATTAAAATATGATCATAAACAACAACTTAACGCTCTCACTTCGGAAACTCAAAATCGCCAAGTCTGAGTTGTTAACTTGTCAAAAACAGTTTTGTGAATACAAAAAACATTCGAGGAAACAAATAGATGACTATCTTGAGGAAACTGTCGACTTACAACACAAAATCAAATATTTTCGAAATGTTGTTTATAAACATGGTGAGTCAATCATAACAATTCAAAAGTTTTCTTTTAAACCAAATCCAGATGGATATGGACCAATTCTTGCTGATTACCAACCAAGTTTTTTACATAGAGCATTCAAACTAAATCCTTAAGTTTACAGTGCAGAACATAGAATTGAAGACTCAATTATGAGTGTTGTTGAATATAATCGTATTGAGGAATTAGATGCAGAAGACGAGAGTCGGTTAAAAATGGAAAATATTGTTTATAACAAACCATTTAACTATTCTAAAGCCATAACCTTCGTCACACAACAGGATACTTCTAACACACCTTGGGTCTAACACACCTTGGGTTATTACACCTAATCCTGAGTCCTCCTCTCATGATGGTCCCCACTCCAATATTGAAAAAATTAATGGTCCTTTACCTTCTTTTAGTGAAATAAAGCCATTAGCTAAACGATATCAAGTTCTAAAATATTTTGACACTTTTATGTCTGGCAACAAACTTTTGGAACATGCAATTGAAGTTAATTCTGAAATAAAAACTGAACGTTTTCAATCGCCATTTGCGTGACAACAAAGGGATATTTTTCAGAAAGGGCTTTTACGAACGATAACTTCAGAAAGAGATTGGACTTACGAAAACAGTTTTCGAGAAAACCGAAACATCGATTTCAAATACTAAACAATAAAAGAAAATGTTAAGAAATCATGTTGACCGACTCTTAGAAGATGTTATCTGTGCTGATACCATAAATGTTGTGTTATTACATTATGTTGCATATGCATTTGATTATATCGCTGTTGATTCTGTTGATAACGTTGAGAATACCGATAATATGTCACAAATCAAATTTTTCAAAATTGAAAATGAGCGATTGTTAAATGAGCTTAGAATGCAAACGTCGTCTTCAATGGTGTCAACAAGATTGTCAAAATCGGGAACTTGCTTTGCAAAACAAAATCAACCAGTTGCGTTCAAAATCTTTTGATCCAAAAATAGAACAATTGGATGATGAAAACGTGTCTTTAAAATGTCAAATTTCAAAATATGAACAAGAAATTGCCAGGGTGAAAACAGAATATGGTGTCATATTTGATTTGCTCAAACAGACTCGTGCTAAAGCGTTAAAAGATGCTGATTATCATCTTGCATATACCAAAGAATTTTTACGAAATAATGGAAACACTCGCTCTGAAAATCAAGATTTGTTACACACTATCCATTACTTAAAAGCGGAGTTGGTAAAACTTAAGCAAGACAAGATTAGTAACACGAGTATACTTACCCCAGGAATGTTTAAAATTGACTCTAGAACGCCTAATGAAAATCCAAAAGATACTAATGTGCTTCCTTCCACTGAAACAGGAATAGTTGCCTCTTTTCCCAACGTTAGCACTTCACAGCTTAAGAGAAAAACCAGGAAGAATAGGAAGTTGCAACGTAAGACAAGAACAATAAAGACCTTTGAAGTAGAAGAACACCTTAGGACTTTGAATAAAACTCAAGTTGCACCCACTTTAGACGTTGCGTTAGACAAATATAATATCAAAAGTGATGTAACGAATGCTGAACCTTTAAGTACTTTGAATGTTATGTTTGAAGCATCTTGTGTTGGTTGTCCTAAAAGCATGTTTTCTGGTTGTCATGATAAATGTGTTGCTAATGCTATCTTATCTCGTAAGCGGAAAAATAGAAACCGGAATACCTCTAGGCCCACTAATGCTTCTAAGTCTGTGCTAGGTAAACCGCCCACTAGTGTTTCTGCTACGATCATTGATGTACCCATAGAACCCACTTCACCTCCTAGGAAGAAATTATCACCCAGTGCATTCACTAAGACCAAAGCAACGACTAGTTGGACTTGGCAGAGATAATTACAAAACTTAACAGGATTTAAATGGATTCCTAAAATCATTAATATGTGTGTTTCAACTGTAACTGTAATGGAACCCTCTAACTCTTCGGGTTTCACCTCTACTTCTATTCCACCTGTGTCGTCTGTGTGTAATGCAGGTGATACAGATCATCCTCTGGGTTGTTGATAGCGGATGTTCCCGAGACATGACAGGCAATCTCAAACTGTAATCAAACTTTGTCTCAAAGTTCATTGGCACTGTCAGGTTCGGGAATGATCACTTCGCAGCTATCATGGGCTACGGAGACTACATCAATGGGAACATCGAAATTAGCAGAGTTTATTATGTGGAAGCCTCGCTAACAATCGCTTTTTAGTCGGTCAATTTTGTGATGGAGATTTGGAAGTTGCTTTTAGAGAGAAAACCTGTTTCATTCGTGATCTACAAGGAAACGATCTTATGTCTGGAAACCAAACATCCAGCCTTTACACAATATCAATACAATACATGATTGCTTCATCTCCCATCTGTCTACTTTCTAAAGCAACATCTACAAAATCATGGATGTGGCACCGTCGACTTTCACACTTAAACTTTCAAACCATAACCAATCTTGCACATTTCAAATTTGTTGAAGGTCTTCTAAGATTTTGGTATTCTAAAGATCATCTATGCTCAGATTGTGAATAAGGGAAAACACTCGTGCTCACTTTCCTTCAAAGGTGGAACACAGCTCGGAGCATGTGCTTCATCTTCTTCACATGGATTTGTGTGGCCCGATGCGTGTGCAGACGATCAATGGCAAACGCTACATTCTTGTAATTTTTGATGACTACTCAAGATGGACTTGGGTTTATTTCCTTCGAATTAAAGATCAAGCTCCACAAACGATCATTACCTTTCTTACGAAAATTCAAGTTCAGCTCCAGAACACAGTCAGACAAATCAGAACAAACAGAGGAACTGAATTTGTGAATCAAACTCTTCATGAATATTATGAGAAAGTCGGAATTGAGCATCAAACATCAATTGCACGGACACTAGAACAAAACGGAGTTGTTGAAAGACGAAACCGTACGTTAGTGGAAGCTGCAAGAACGATGTTGATAAATGCAAAACTTCCAGATTACTTGTGGGCTGAAGCCGTGTCAATTGCATGCTACACTCAGACCCTCTCTATGATAACCAAACGTCACAACAAAACACCTTATGAGCTTATACATAACCGCAAACCGAATCTCAAACACTTTCATGTATTTGGCTCTCTCTGTTACCCGAATAATGATCGTGATGATTTTGGAAAGCTCAAGGCTAAAGCTGACATAGGAGTCTTCATTGGATACTGTGAAAATTCTAAAGGATACCGGATCTGGAATCGTCGTACAAGGGATATTATGGAAACGATTCATGCCAATTTCGATGAGCTTACTGAAATGGCTTCTGAGCAAAACAGCTTGGAACCCGGACATAATCGTCTAAACTTCCCTCAAACCCTATCATCAGCTGAACCAACCCTACAGCTTACTCGTCGTCAAATGGAACAACTATTTGCTTCACTATTTAGTGATGACATTGATCATCGTGCTCCAGATGTATCAACTATTTCCGCTGCTCAACCTAATACAAATCCAATCCCTGATACACCTGCAACAAGTACTACTGTTGAAGAAGCACTTCCAATTGATTCTACAACAACAGCCGAACAAACTGCCTCCAATGACGCTGAACCAGCTGATGATCTTCTGAATCAAGATGTACCTACACCCGCAGATTATGATCCAAATGCGTTCTTCAATCCTTTTGCTAATGAAACTGCAACTTCTGATGTTGCTGAATCATAGACAAGCCATTTGAATCCACCTAATCTGCATAATGTATATCAACATCAACCCTCCACACATCGTTGGACTAAAGACCATCCTCTTGTGAACATTATTGGAAACCCGAATCAACCAGTCGTAACTAGACAACGCCTTTAGACTGACGGTGAACATTGCATCTATGCACTTACCATTTGCCAATCTCAGCCCAAAAACATTAAAGAAGCAATGACTTATGACAACTGGATTGAATCCATGCAAGAAGAACTTAATCAGTTTAAGCTTCTTGAAGTATGGGAATTGGTTGAAAAACCAATAGAGGTCTATGTTATTGGTCTTAAATGGATTTGGAAAAAGAAGTTGGATGCTGAAGGTACGGGTATCCGAAATAAGTCACGTCTGGTGGCTAAGGGTTATAGACAAGAAGAGGGGATTGACTTCGAGGAATCATTCGCACCGGCTGATAGACTTGAGGCTGTACAGATTTTACTGGCATTCGCGGCTCACATGAACATCACGGTCTATCAAATGGATGTCAAAACCGCTTTTCTGAATGGTAAACTAAAGGAAACGGTCTATGTTAGTCAGCCAGAAGGATTTGTCGATCCAGAGTTCTCTAATCACGTCTACAACCTGAACAAGGCTCTCTATGGTCTCAAACAAGCCCCTCGGGCGTGGTACGATGAGTTTTCATCCTTTCTCCTATCTCATAATTTTGTTAAAGGTTTGGTCGACCCAACACTGTTTATACAATATCACGGGGCACACATTTTAATCGTTCAAATTTATGTGGATGATATCATTTTTTGGTCCCCATAAAAAGTACTCAAACGCTTTTTCAAAACTTATGAAAACAAATTTTGAAATTTCCATGATGGGTGAACTTACGTTCTTCTTAGGACTACAAGTTCATCAATCACCCTGTGGTATTTTCCTAAGTCAGTCCAAATATGCTCTTGAAATTTTAAACAAACATGGAATGCAAAGCTGTGATACCTATGCCACACCAATGGCACATACCAAAAAACTGGACGCTGATTTGCATGAGAAATTGGTTGACCCTACCAAATACCGAAGTATTATTGGGTCTCTCATGTATCTAACAGCCAGTAGACTTGACATTGTATTTGCTGTATATCTTTGCTCTCGTTATCAGTCACGACCAACTGAAACTCACCTCTCTGAGGCTAAAAGAATCCTCCGATACATCAAGGGAACTATTAATTTGGGGATCTGGTATCTGAAGGATTCTGGTTTTGAACTAATAGCTTTTTCAGAAGCTGATCACGCAGGATGCTTAGATTCTCGGAAAAGTACTTCGGGTGGTTTGCAATTCCTTGGTGTTAAATTGGTGTCATGGCAATCGAAGAAACATGATTGTACATCGCTGTCCTCAACCGAAGCAGAATATGTATCCTTGTCAGCGTGTTGTGCTCAAGTCATTTGACAGAATTCTGGTTTACTGCGACAATCGAAGTGCTATTGCGATCTCGTGCAACATCGTTCAACATTCGAAGTCCAAGCACATCGATCTTAGATATCATTTCATAAAGGAGCATATGGAAAAGGGTACCGTTGAATTATATTTTGTGAGTACTAAAAACCAACTGGCAGATCTTCTCACTAAAGCCTTAGCTCCTGCTAGGTTTACTGAGTTGATCCACCGGATTGGCATGCGGTGTTTGACTCCAAAGGAACTGGATGAACTTTTAATGCATTCTTAAAACCAGTCAAACACCAAAACCTCTTTTGTAAATAATTTTATCAAAAACAAAAATAGAAAAATATAAAATCTGATAAAATTCAAAAATATTCTTCTAACTAAATTTCTTCAAAAATTGCAAGTACAAATCTTCCGTCAACACTTTGCTCTATCAAACATTTCATTATTTTTCCCGAACAAGTGTTGAGGGGGAGAATGTAAATATTTTCCAGGTTCATAAAACCTTGTACTTGCATGTTACCCAAATTGGTTGTATCTTTGATAATGGTGGATACGTTTCTTGTTTTATAACTCTCCTCGGACTTAAATTTGTAAAATTTCACTATTTCTAAAGTCGAGGGGGCGTTTCGTCAAGTTTCTTTCCAAACAATCACGTTTTGCTTAACCAAAGTGGATGTTATGGGTTATGGTTGAAAATGGTTGAGGTGGAAGGACCAAATATGTCAAAACTGAAAACTTATTTTTCATTAAATCTTTTCACCTAATTCACTTTCACATTTATTACAAACTTTAATACTCTCAACCACCATAATCCACACCTATCATTCAAAGTAAAATCTGTGCATCAATCTGAAAATCTGTAAGTGTTAAACGTTTCATTGAGTAATTTAAAACATAGGTTTTTTAATCTTATTCAAAACCAACGGTTTGATTTTAAACTAGGAGTGATTTAAGTTCTACGCATACGCGTATGAACAAGTAATCACTTTGGGATGTTTATGGTGAAATGGTTAGTGTCAACATGGTATAAATCAAGTCTTATATCCATTGTCATAACGAATTTCAACCCAAAAAACATTTTTAATCACTTTCAAATTTTAGGGTTTACGCGTGGATTTGGGGGTTTTCTATTGTGAGTGTTTCTGGATAATTAGTTTCTTGAGATATGTTTGTTACATGTTTAATTAATGAAATGCACCTTTAAATCATACCCAGAAACATCAAATTTGCATTTTTAATTAGGGTTTATGAACTCGTTGTAATGGGTATTTTTGATTCATGGCATTTTTTATGTTAAAACTTGTTGTAAACAACTCACATAACCTCTAAGATGTCCCAGAATACATTTGGTGAATTTCCCATGGTTAAATCTCTTACGTGTAGGAGTTGAAATTCTAGGGTTTATGTCTACGCGTAGACATGTCTTACGCGTATGAGATTTGTCATATGTATGCCATGTGATATTAAAAGGGATTGAATAACTTGTTAATATGAGTGTTATGATTGATTTATTTCAGGCTTCTACGCATACCAATTCAGAATCAGGTTAAAATGGATTCTAAGCTTAAGGATCACCTTATGCGTAGATCTTACGCATAAGAGCAATCTTACGCGTAACTTATACGCATAAGGTTCTACAATTGGACTACGCGTATCCTGTGAAGGATATGCGTAAACTTGGAATTCTACACCTAAGGCTTACTCTTATGAGTAAACCTTACGCGTAAGACCCTAACCTAAGCTTACTCGTAAGCCTTATGCTAAGAGTCTATTCCTACGCGTAAGATTTCTTACGCCTATGAGTGACTCCTACGCATAAGCTTAATCCTACGCGTATGCTTACCCTGTTTACGCATAAGCTTGCAATCCTACGCTTAAGCCAAATTGTATCTAAATTTTTGAAATGTTACGCATACAAACTTGTAATAAGTCACTCATAATGTCACAAAACCCAAAATGTCAATAATAAGCTACAAAAGTTAAAACGTTGTGTGATTAAGTAAAATTTGGACTTTAACATTCAAAATTAACATACTCACGTAACTTATCACGTCAACTTTGGAATATTGGACAATATGTGACTTTGGACTCGTAACATTCATTAATATAACAATTCAATAATTGGACAATAAAATCAACTTTTGACTAACGTAATGTCTTTAGATATGTTGGTTCTCTTGTCTCAATACCTTTCAGATCATGAAATGGACGTCATAATGGAAAATGTCAATGCACCAAATGAGCTCACAATGAACGATATCTTCCCAACTGATTACAGCAAGATGATAGGAAAGAACAACCTCAAGGTTGATTTTGAGAACTTCACCTGCTCAGAATCATCATGCAGAAATTGATGTGGATATTCTCAAGACTCATCCCTACAACAACATGCTTACGAACTCTGCAACTGTGCCAGAAATCTACATTCATCAATTTTGGCAGACAATGAAAAAGGTGGATGGTCAAGACGCTGTCACCGTGACCCTCAATGATAAGGAAGTCACCGTTACTGTTGCAGATCTTCGGTCAATTCTTCTTCTACCTGCTATCGAGGCTGCTAACTATGTGGCAACTCCAAGTGAAGAGGCTACCATTCAATTCATGATCGACATTGAACATGATGAAGCTACCGGGGTCATCACCAGACATTCCTCTATGGATCTAAAGAATATTCCTCAACCTTGGAGAACACTGTATATATTATGATCGCCAAGTCTATGTCTGGAAGAGACAGTGGTCACGAGCATCCCAAACTTATGCATCTGCAAACCTTCTGGGGCATGGTCAACAAGCAGCACATCTACTTTGCTAGTCTGATATGGGAAGACATGATGTCCCATCTCAAGAAGCCCGGGACAAAAGTTCCTTTTATCAGATACATCAAGCTGTTGATCCAAAATATTCTCGGGAAACATCGAGACATTCCCTTGAGACTTAACGACCCCAACAATCACTCTATTTTATATGAGCCACGTAAACATTGTTAGATTCAAAGACTCATCAACAAAGAAGCAAGGTGCAGTGCTCTGGATTGCCTTTCACCGATGATATCAAAAGTCTACCATCGTATCGTCGATACCTTGAAGCTGTGAGCAAAGGCAAAGTAGGGTTTATGGATGAAAAGACTTCTGCTACTCCTACCAGGAAGACACGAAGGTCTGGCAGCGCTGGAAGCGTAGAAAGCACTGGGAGTACCCTCAAGTATCCTAAAAGGAATCCAAGCCTCAAAAGAAAAGTTCCATCTAAGGGTGCCATTCCTAATCCTAAACCGGCACTTAAACTAGAGGACGAATACTCTGAGGATACTGAGTCTGATGAGGTGGTTCGCTATTCAGAACCTGCTACTGATGAAACTACCTCGCTGAGGTCCGATGATGTTGGATTGATATACTCTGACCAAACTAACTATGTAGCTTGTAAGGGCTTAGCAACCTCGGATAAATCCTAAGTTACTAACAATGAAACACTAATATTACTCTACTAAGTATGCGGAAACTACTTTAATAAAGCTAAGAAGAATAACTTTAAACTTCAACGATTTTATTATACTTTGAACCTGCTTGATACACAGATTCACTAACAACCCTAATAACTCTAATATCGAACTTGGTAAACTCTAATATTCTCTAATGTTGCATACCTCTAATTCCAATCTAAGGATCCTTTTATAGACATAAGGAGTACCCTAGTCGGTTTACAATTACAATCCTTGTACGACAAGTAATACTAATTCTAAACTAAGAATATTCTAGAATTACAAAGCTTTCCATAAACGATATAGCAGTTCTTTAGCTTTGCAGTACTTTGATGCGAGCAGTACTTTGACTTTCATTAAGCAGTACTTTGACTTTCTTCAGCACTTTGACTTTCTTTAGTACTTTGTCTTTTATATCCTAACAATCCTCCTCTAACTTGAATTCTACTTGCTTGATTTCAAGTTCCTTTGTATCTTTAACTTTAACATCTTTGTCTTCAAGGAAAGATTGTGTCTTTATCTTCATATTTGTCTTGTACTCTCTGTGCTTGTATTATCATCATCAAAGTAGTCTATATAAGCAATCTTTTTCAGCAATCATTAGCAGCAATCTTCATCTTTTCAGCTACTTAGTAACATATGGCAAATTGTACATCAGATCATAAAGTTTCAGACTATTCTCATCACTTCCAGGTGTGTAAACTCGTGTGAGAGGTGAATCATTGAAAATTTAATGGATTTTGATGTCTCTTTACCAAAGCCATTAACTCTGGAGTAGCAAATTTTTAGGTGTGTAAAACCATGGTACATTAATAACCATATGATTTTTAGCAAATCATCAGCTATCAACGGATTTGTTAAGTCTTTACCAAAAGCCGTACCCTTTGGACTAGTTAGTTCTTGCAACCATGGTGAACTAATTACCATATAAATGGTTTTTCCACAGCCTTTACCACAAGCCATTTTTCTTGTGGGCTATCTAACTCTTCACTATTGCAGATATGGTGAGTTGATTACCATACAACTTATTGGTAAGTTGTCAACCATCAACGGATTTAAGATATCTTTACCAGAGCCGTTTGCTCATGGATTAGCCAGTCCTTTTGTTTGACATGGTGGGCTGACAACCTTTTGTTGTGTTAGTGCAAAGCAGTTTTACCAATTAAAACCATCTCAAAAACCATTTGTTGTTGTTAACTTTTGTTTCAAAATATTTTGCACTTAACAAAAGTTTGCTTATTTTCTATTAAAAAGACTTTTACTGGTTTTGTGCTGCAAGCAGTACTTTGGATAAAGTACTGTTTGTCCAACAGTACTTTGAATAAAGTACTTGATTTTTCAAAAATTTATACAATTATGAATCATACCAGTATTTATGCATCGTCATCAGCCATAGTTGTCCATTTGATAAATAATTCGATGACCATAAGAGCTGTTTCATTCTCCTCTTCAACCTCCATACCATGATCCAGCATCCTGATCATAAGATCCCTTGCAAGTGGATATCTTCTTTCTGCTAACATATGGATCATAGTCCCATCCTCTAATTCCAAAACATGCACTCCAGATTCTTCAAAGAATCTCCAGCTGGTAATCTCCCAAACTTCTTGGTTATTCCATATTGCATCAGTGCTTGTTTCTTTTGTCTCCCAGATGGTTATGAGATCTCCCAGTAAGACTAAGCCAATTCCATTTGATGGAATATGCTCAAAATATTCTTGTACCAGCTGATACAAGTGAAACAGATCCTCTCTATCTATCATGTGCAGTATATCCCATAGCAGATTAAATACTCTAAAACTTTCATCTTCTATATGGAACATAAGGTAATCTCCTTCCTTTGATTCTACAACTTCAAAAGTAGACATCTTAGACTTCTTAACTGCAACATCTTTTGTCTTAGAATGCTCAAAATCAACAACTCTAAGATAATTATTCAGCTCATCAACTGTATCTATCCTCAATTGTATCTTCTTTGATGGCTGTTCATCTTCAGTTGTTCTTTTTCTCTTTAAGCTTCCTTTTCTTGCATCCTCATTCTTCTTTTCATCATCAAAAGGAATAATACCTTCAACTTCCTTTTGATAAGCTTCTCTAACAGCATCATACAAGTCTTTCATCTCTATATATTTCAATTTATGCAGACCTGTATATCCTCTTCCCTTCAGATAGGCCATCATATCATTTCTTTCCTTAGCAGTACTCTGAGGTCTTTTAGGTATAACAGCTGGCTTTTCTGGTATAGCAACTTCAGCATTCAATTTAGCTTGTAGCTTCCTAGCAGCTTCCTCATTCTTAGCCACTTCAATAGCTTTATTCTGCCAAAGTAAGCTTCTTCTTTTTCTTTGTTTCTACCAGTTTACCTTTGCCTTTGTCTTTAGGATCCAAAGTAGGTTGAGAAGATTGCAAGACTTGAGGCTATTCTTCAACTCTAGGGATACTAACACCTGTTGGTCTTGACAAGTTTTGCAATATCTGAGCAACAGTTTCATCATCACTAGCAGTATGCTCCTTTTGCTTAATTGGACTAGAAGGACTAGCTTCTTTTTCATGTAAAACTGTTGAAGGACCAGCTTCTTCATCAAAATTTAGGGTCCTTGGTGTAATGAGCTCTTGCCTATAAGTTCCTTGAACAATAGTACCTTGATCACCAACACCTTGATCATCAGTACTTTGTACACCAGTACTTTGTACGCCAGTACCTCGAGGCTCAGTATGCTCAGTTTCTTTAGCTTCTTTTTGTAAATCATCAAAAGTGTCAGCATCTTCATAAGCTTGAGCATCTTCATTCAAAGTTTCTTTCTCCAAATTCCTCCGCAATTGGAATGAAGAATGCTTGTGAATCTTCTTGCCTCTAGAAGCCTTTTTAAACTTCTTGTCGTGCTTCTTTTGTGACTTCACCCACAACCTGTGATGTTGAACTAAAGGCCAGACAAAGTTCTTCAATCTTCTAAATTTGTTGTTCAACTTCACCAGTTGTGCAGCTTGAGCTTCATAATCTTTCTTTAATCTCAAAAGCTCCCTTGTCAATGCATAGTTATCCAGAACTTGACCCATCAGTAGCATATCTCCTCATCTCCTCCAGATGTTTGAGACCCATCTGTGGAAGTATAATCATTGGAAGATGATGGTGGGTTGACCTCTGGTTCTAAATCATCATGCAAAGATGCAGTAGGTTGAGATGCAGTACCTTCCTATGAAGCAGTATGTTGAGAAGCAGTATCTTCTCTTGATTCTGAAAGCTCATGTTCTTCACTTGCAGCAGCTTCATCTCTAACTGCTTGCACTATCTCCATCATATGAGCTGTTAAAGGTGTAGCCCTCCTAGAGAATTTGTCACTCTTTCTAGCCATGAAGGTGAACACCTTAGGTGGAAGTACTACAACTGGTAGCAAGCTGGAAGGTTTTGGTACATCCTTAAGCTGTTTGTTCAAGAAGACTTGAACAAATCTTGGGTACATTAAAAAGGGTGAACCATTGGAGATATGAGATAGCATACCATCTAAAATCATTCTGGAAAAGTTGAAAAGATGATTGGTAGCTAATCCCATTAAGGCAGAGGCTATATTGGATCCAAATTGTTCCCATGAAGTACTCGGAACTAAACAATGAAGCAAAACATGAACTAGGTACTTCCATTGTGGACTAAACAGGGGTTCTTAAAAGTTGTTTTAGTGAGTGACCCTTCATACCCTATATCTCTTAATGTGTCCCAAAGCACTTGTTTGTCAAAATGAATAGCCCCTTCTGCATCATCAAATAATAAATCTTCTCGAATGGTGGCTTCACTAACTCTAACTATCTTCCCAGCAACTGATAACATCAAATAGTCCTGAATATTAAGTGTCAATTTCCCCCGTTAATGCTCGTTATTTATATCATTTATATGGATTTACGCTTGTTTTCCATTATTTTACACTTTCAGGTAAATTGCGAGCACTGGAGCTAAAGAGACGCGGAAATGGAAACGTTACTAAGGATTTATCACAGTGTGCTTATTTTTAAGAGGTTACAGCGTAACTCGTCTCTCACATTACGCCGTAACTATTGCGTGACCCTGAAGTCCAACTCATCAAGAGGTTACGGCGTAACTCCTTCCAAAGATTACGACGTAACTCCATTATGTCAAAAGAGGTTCCACGCCGCTGATACTTACGCCGTAACTACTGCATCACTTACGACATAACCAGGTTTATTGAAGACTACGGCGTAACCACTTATAAGGTTACGCTGTAACTAGCAGATCTAGTGCATTTACGGAGATATAGAAGGTTACGGCGTAACTCATCTTTTGGTTACTCCGTAACCCAGACCTGGCCTATAAATACCCCACGAATTCCAGCATTTCTAATCATCCCATTCCATACACAACACTCTGAGAACGTGGGAAAAAGCTCAAGGAAGGTCTAGGGAAGCATACGGAGCTGTTTCCAAGGGAGAAGTCACACCATTACGATAAGCTTTAGCGTTTATTATTTATTTTACTTTCAATTCATGTATTTCGTACCTTTGAATATTGAATTGATGTGCATGATTAATATGAGTGGCTAAGCACCCTTTGGTGCTAGCCTAGTTATGATTCCTTAATTGTTTTGTTTGCGTTTACCTTTACTTCCGTACAATTATTTCTGAGTGTATGCATGCATAGTTCTTTGGTAGTCACCCCTGGTTCGGTAGTTTTGAATGGCGGTAGAGGCCAATTGCCTATGAGATATTACCAACTGACCCTAGGTGAGCGGACTGAGGCGGGAAGGGTAAGATATGACTAAATGACGACCCTTTCTACTTGTGTGATTTGACTAACTGATCACATATCGTTTTGATGAACTTAAGAATTGGGGGGTGATGTGCCCGGTTGGTGCAAGTTTTAAATTTATAAAAGGTGAATTACCAATATTACCAATAACACATACGAGCAAGTATACTCGTCCGTTATAGCAAGATTATGAAGGTAAGTCGGGATCGTTCGCAGGGATTTGAGTGAATCTAAACACAAGTTTGAATTAACGGAGTCTATCCAAAACATATAACAAAGCAAATAGATATAATGAAATTCAGAAGATTAAAAACTACACTTGCTTAAACTAGTTTCATATTATAGATTAATGTGATTGTGTTAACCTCTTAACATGTTGGTTATGATAATTAGTGGGTGGACTAATCTATTGTTCTTACAAGTCAAACTTGATCAAGAGTTAGTTTATAAAAACAAGATTAAGTTTAACCAATCAATTCAAGATCAATTCAAGTTTCATAAGTCTACATACATAAACTTAAACACAAAAACATCCACTTGCTCATCAAATTGCTTAAGAAATGGTCAATACAAAAGTAATCGATCATAGACAAAAGGCTACAATTGATTCTCAACAACTAATCTTAAGACCATTTAGATGTTTCCAACCAATCCAATTTGATAATCAAAAAGCGTTTCTATTACAACCACACCTTAGTTCCTTTGTATAATCAAGAATAATGGCTAAAAACAATCATCCATAGACAAAATGATTATGACTAGTTGAATAACACGAAGTTCTTTCGACCCAACGATTACTACCAATTAGCCAAACTTGATTAACAAATGTCACTATGAAACTTTATCACAATTGGATCTTAGAATCAACTTGAAATTGAATTAAAACATGTTAACACAACCACTAACTAATCATATGATAATCAACATCATTTAAGCAAGTGTATAAAGAAACTAGCCACTCATAGCAAACATAAACATAAACTCAGAACTTTGAACATTAGAAAACATGATTAAAGGTTACAATGCTTGGAATAAGATTACAAATGATGTAGTAATTATTCCCAAAGTATTGGGGTAGACTTCTTGATGGTTTGACCTCCAAATGATGACTTCTTGGACCTCCAAAGTTTCCTGGAACTTTATGAACGAATTTAGGCTTTAAGAGAGTAGTAGTGGTGGTAAGATAGGTGTGAGAGAAGATCTCTCAAGTTTTGGTGTGTGAAATGAGGTTGCAAAGGCCTCTATTTATACTACTTCCAAGCCTAGGGGTTATAAATGCATTTCTTGGTCACCAAGGAGCTTGGAAGGGACTAGAATACATGAAGGAAGGACCTAGAATCGTTTGGATGCAAAGGGGAAGCTTAGTGATGAAGATTTGACAACTGCAGCTTCTCCAACCGGATCGGTCATATGACCAACCGATCCGGCTGGTCTTCAATAATAACACACCGACCGTCGGTTGGGGTTGCGACCGATCGATCAGTTATGGCAAAAACATTAATTCCGACCAAATGCCAACCGATCCGGCTGAAGGTGTAACCGGATCCGGTTGGATCTTCTGAGATACAAAACTTGATCTTTTCTTTCACTCTGTCTTGTAGAACTTGGTTCTTCAATCACTAAGGTCTTCAAAGGTACTTGAGATTTAGCTTTACTGAAACGGGAATCTTCGATTAGCTGTATATTTCCACATTTTCCTCCATTTCCCTGCACTTGGTTAAAAATACTAGACAAACATCTCTAGATACGATTAAGTACTAAAATCACGCAAATATAACCAAATAACAGATATAAAAGTACACATAATGCTAATAGAAACATGCACAATCTGAGTGTTATCAAATTCCCCCACACTTAAACTTTGCTTGCCCTCAAGCAAATCTAGGAAATACATCCATGGTACAAGATCGGATTATGAAAAATGTTATGCAAATCAACCAAGTATAAATACGAGAGAGGATTCATCAATTATGCTTATAAAGGTGAAACATCAAGATGTTTGACAATATCCAATGATTTTCTTGCATGATTAACATTTCAGAACACCTCACGAAAAAATAATGGAATATAATTCACTCAATCACTCATTTTAGTGGAGTAACAAGATAAATCACACTCATTGCTCAGTCATGATTAGATTTTTACCATAAGCTTGTACAAGAAACAAAACTCCACCGACGTGGCGTGAGCACCAAGTAAAAACATCTAAAGAGGACTTTTATTCGGGTTATAATGATAGGCTTCGGGTGAAGGGTATGGATAAGGCATGGGAATGTTTATGAAATTGGTGTTAAAATAAAAATGAAATCAAGTCTAATACCCATGTTGCTAGCTACCAAACATTCCACGAACCAAATAAATGATTATAGCTTTACATTCTTCATTTCCACTTTCCACAGCTTTTCGCTTTGCCATGATAATTATTCTTCGATCATAGCACATTGGCTATTATTTCCATACTTTCAACACAATTTTTTTTTTTTTTTTTTTTTTTTTTTTTTTTTTGGAACATAAACTCAACACATGGCTCAATCAATCACATAGGATGTGGTACTCATAATCATTTGAACAATCTTCACTTTCCAGGCGAACTAGCAACCAACTGTAGACTTGATATGGGATAGGCTAAGGTTTAAAGTGTAATCTTTTTGTATTTCTGGGGAGAAGCAAAAATGAAAAGGGATGGCTCAGAAGGTGTAACTAGGGGTATCTAGTGCTAAAAATGAGCACTACAAATGGGTCCATGTGGGTGGTTAACTAACCAAAGTGGCTAGCTAATAAATCATTAAATGTAAAATGGAAGGCCATTTCGGTTAAATCCTAAGGTGCCTCTTTATCACACGAATTCACTTATATCGCACGAATGCAATCTCACTGCGGTCTGGTAATGATTTACAAGCACAAGTTCTAGAATAAATAAAATCACCGGCACACTCATAGCAAAAGATCCAAGCATAAAAGATGTATGCTAATAAGAAATAGGCTCAAATCCTCACAATTTAGTAGAAAGGGTATAATATGTGCTAGCAAATGTTATCGATCCCAGAATGGATTGCAATAGTAATCGGAACACATCTCGAAATTTCAAATATTACCAATTTTACCAGTGGAATGATCCAGTTATTCTAATAGATAATCCTAAAAGTGTGAAAACAACTAGATCACCAGGGCAAACAAAATTTTAATTTTAAGCATGAAAACTCTAATTTTTCCTATTCACCCCCCCACACTTAAGTTAGACATTGTCCTCAATGAAAAACGAACTTCAAAGTATAGAAATAGGGAAAATAGAGATGAAACCAGATATGTCAATGAGTTTATCAGCTTAAAATCTTTCTTCATTCCTGGCGTCCACTGGAGAAATCATCACCTGCACACAATCTTATAGACAAACAAAAGGTTTTATTAAAAGGATGGAACCCCCCCCCCCCACTTAAGTTTAACCGAAGGTTAAGACTTTGGGGAGTGACCACAGAAAATCAAAGCACACGGGTTGCCTCCCGAGAAGCGCTTGTTTTATTACCGAGTCATCAGCTTGACTCGAATCTTCCCGGATTAGGATACTTTGACCATACGGTTCAAATGGGGAATTTCAGCTCTTAAACGTTGAGGGTATGGAATCTTTGGTTTGTACTCCACAATGGATGGGAATACATTTGATTCTTTTGGTTTGACCAAGTGAAAGTCCCTCTTTGTTATCTCGAACATTTGGTCGATTTCATTAGAAATGAGGACAGGTGGCGGATCTTTATGATTTTTCGGAGGATCATCGGACTTTCCACTCCCAGTGAATATTGCATCCACATTCTCACGGTGAGTTAAAGGAGGTGGCTTAGTCCTACCGTTTTGATTTAAAGAAACTGGATTTTGTTGTTCAAACCATTTGTCTATCTTTCTTTCCAGTTCTCCATTCCAGTTGCTACTGGTTTTGTTGAACTTCTCATCACCAACATGATTTGGAAATAAATTGCGTTCAGAACCTTTTAATTGAGTCATTGGGATATGCATGGTGCAATCCTCAAGAAAAGGTGACATGGTTGGTGAGTTAGACTTGATTTGGTTCGGATTCAGCGTGGTTGGAATATGCTCGGTCTCGTCCTCTTCGATAAATTCCTCCTCACCCTTATCATTCTCGTATTGAATTGAGGGTGGTTTGTAGACAAATTCATGTCTCGAGTTGGAATCTGTGGTGTAAGGAAGAGATTCAACGTGATGGACTTCCTGTTCCTTACTTAATCTTTCTATCCTCCTCTCCAAGTCTTGGCTTATCGCTTGTTGGTTCCTTCTTCCTTGATCGACTTTATGTTCCAATTCAACCAACAGGTTTGTCATATTCTCATTGGCTTTCGTTTGACTGGTCATCCATTCTCTCATCATCTCCTCCGGTGAGGTTTTAGGTGTATTGAAATGTTGTGATGGATAAGGTATTGTATTCCATGGCTGATATCGAGGATATGTATGGGTTGGTTTGTGGTATGGAAAGGAGTACGAATTTCTGGAATTTTGGTGGTGATATCCTCCGTGATATCCTTCATGTTGGACTAGGTTCGCTACCATGGGATCACACATCGGCGTGTCATCCTCAGCATCGTAGTTTGAAGCGTGGTGATTATTTCGCAGTTCCATCATCTCCCTCCGTATGCTTATCAATTGGGTATCGATGTTTGTTGAGAGAGCTCCAATTTCTGATCAATGAGGCATGATCGCTATTGATGTTGCTTCCACCGGCGGAAACAATAATATTCGGATTGGAATCGTTCGATAGACCACTTCTTGTGAAGATAGCGTTGACATACTCGTTTCTTGTTTGTGGTGGATGGTACGTCTTATCATTTGATGGTTTTGGGTTGGATTGGGTATTACTTGGCAATGAACCAGATGGTCTAGAGGAATGTTGGTCAGAAAATCTGCCAAACTTGTTTTCAAGATCTTGGATAGATGCTTGATGATTTTTCTGTCCTTGCTCAACTTTGGTTTTGAGATTGAAAAATTGATTTTTGATAAAATTATTTGCAGATTTTTGAGCAGCTACGAATTCTCTCATGGTTTTCTCGAATTTGGTTTCTTCCATCTTTTTGTCGGGATTTTGTGGTGGTGGATCGTCAGTTCGTGGTTGAGAATCACGGTTGTCATCTCTTGGTCGGCGATCTTGCCAATTTCCAGAATTTCGACCGTATAATTACTACATATCCTCTCCACGGTATCCTCCTTGAGTGTAACTTGCTTCTCCTTCCTTTGGTCCACCCATAGGTTTATCGTCGCACTCGGACGATGGATGATTTCCTCCACATTTGTTGCATCCGTCTCGCATTTCCTTCATTTCATCTTTGATATCTTTGTACTGCGAGTCGATTTTGAGGTTAACGCTTCCATCTTCTCCATGAGTTTTGAGGTATCGGTGTTTTCGACAAAAGCAACGGTTTTTTGGAGAGGTTTGGTTTTGGAATCTTTGGACCAATCAAGTTGAGAAGTACTCGATCTTCGAGCAATTGATGTGCATCGTTGGGAGTCTTATAGAGAAAAATTCCTCCAGCATCAAGGATGCCTTGAGAGATTTCATCTAGTCCATGGTAAAAGATTTGGATAATGGTTCTTTTGGATAGTCCATGTCCATGACAACTACGAAGCAAATTTTTCATTCGAAGCCAAGCTTCGACAAGTGATTCGTTTGGGTTTTGGTTGAAAGCACGAATTTCTCCCATTAATCGATCAAACATGGCAGGTGGAAAGAATCGGCTCACAAAAGCTTGCCTCATCTCCTCCCAAGTATTGATGATTCCCGGGGTTAATTCATTGTACCATACTTTAGCATCTCCGGCGAGTGATGATGGGAAAAGTTTGAGTTTAATGGCATTGACATCGGTGTCGCCATAACGAAACATGCCGCAAATTTCGATGAATTCGGCAATGTGCTTATGCGGATCGGCCTGCGCACGGCCATCGAATTGACGGTCTTTGATCATAGAAAGGTGATGTCCCTTCACGGTGAAGTTGTCACCAAGGTTAATAGCAACAATAGCACTTTCGGGGGTTGGTGCTACGGTTCGGTTGGTTCCCCACATGGGTTGATCGTCCGCCATGGGAAAAGGTAAATTGGTGAAAGGATTGTAAACAACTTTGGCTTCAATGAGGTTATCAAATGGTGGGTTTGGTACTCTTGGTACACGATTTTCCAATGGTATGAAAACGTGTTCTCCTTCTTCTTCGAATTAAACGTTCGGGGTTGGTAAGAGGTGTAATTGGTTCTATTCCCGTTGCTCGAGTGTTCATACAATGTCCTAGAGAATCCAGGCACTATCTAAACACACGGACAAACAACGAAAATGGTTTATATGGAACAGAGCAGGTAACCGGATCGGTGCGGGGTTGCGACCGATCGGTCAGACCAGTTGAATGAGGGTTAAAAATGTAACCGATTCGGTTGAGGGGCAACCGAATCCGGTTAAGGTTTCTGTGAAATTTTTTTTTTTTTTTTTTTTTTTAGTTGAATCGGCTGAGGGGAATTCAAAAACTTGTTGAAACACAATCAAATCCCCGGCAGCGGCGCCAAAAACTTGATGTGCCCGGTTGGTGCAAGTTTTAAATTTATAAAAGGTGAATTACCAATATTACCAA
This sequence comes from Chrysanthemum makinoi, assembly GCA_910596185.1. Classification (NCBI taxonomy): domain Eukaryota; kingdom Viridiplantae; phylum Streptophyta; class Magnoliopsida; order Asterales; family Asteraceae; genus Chrysanthemum; species Chrysanthemum makinoi. The sequence continues at coordinate 39,005,571 of OU343216.1, read as the reverse complement.
TAACACATACGAGCAAGTATACTCGTCCGTTATAGCAAGATTATGAAGGTAAGTCGGGATCGTTCGCAGGGATTTGAGTGAATCTAAACACAAGTTTGAATTAACGGAGTCTATCCAAAACATATAACAAAGCAAATAGATATAATGAAATTCAGATGATTAAAAACTACACTTGCTTAAACTAGTTTCATATTATAGATTAATGTGATTGTGTTAACCTCTTAACATGTTGGTTATGATAATTAGTTGGTGTACTAATCTATTGTTCTTACAAGTCAAACTTTGATCAAGAGTTTAGTTTATAAAAACAAGCATTAAGTTTAACCAATCAATTCAAGATCAATTCAAGTTTCATAAGTCTACATACATAAACTTAAACACAAAACCATCCACTTGCTCATCAAATTGCTTAAGAAATGGTCAATACAAAAGGTAACCGATCATAGACAAAAGGCTACAATTGATTCTCAACAACTAATCTTACGACCATTTAGATGTTTCCAACCAATCCAATTTGATAATCAAAAAGCGTTTCTATTACAACCACACCTTAGTTCCTTTGTATAATCAAGAATAATGGGTAAAAACAATCATCCATAGACAAAATGATTATGACTAGTTGAATAACACGAAGTTCTTTCGACCCCAACGATTACTACCAATTAGCCAAACTTGATTAACAAATGTCACTATGAAACTTTAGCACAATTGGATCTTAGAATCAACTTGAAATTGAATTAAAACATGTTAACACAATCACTAACTAATCATATGATAATCCACATCATTTAAGCAAGTGTATAAAAAAACTAGCCACTCATAGCAAACATGAACATAAACTCAGAACTTTGAACATTAGAAAACATGATTAAAGGTCTTACAATGCTTGGAATAAGATTACAAATGATGTAGTAATGATTCCCAAAGTATTGGGGTAGACTTCTTGATGGTTTGACCTCCAAATGATGACTTCTTGGACCTCCAAAGTTTCCTGGAACTTTATGAACGAATTTAGGCTTTAAGAGAGTAGTAGTGGGGTAAGTAGGTGTGAGAGAAGATCTCTCAAGTTTTGGTGTGTGAATGAGGTTGCAAAGGCCTCTATTTATACTATTTCCAAGCCTAGGGGTTATAAATGCATTTCTTGGTCACCAAGGAGCTTGGAAGGGACTAGAATACATGAAGGAAGGACCTAGAATCGTTTGGATGCAAAGGGGAAGCTTAGTGATGAAGATTTGACAACTGCAGCTTCTCCAACCGGATCGGTCATATGACCAACCGATCCGGTGGTCTTCATAATAACACACGACCGATCCGGTTGCGAGTTGCGACCGATCGGTCAGTTATGGCAAAAACATTAATTCTGACCAAATGCCAACCGATCCGGCTGAAGGTGTAACCGGATCCGGTTGATCTTTGAGATACAAACTTGATCTTTCTTTTCACTCTGTCTTGTAGAACTTGGTTCTTCAATCACTAAAGTCTTCAAAGGTACTTGAGATTTAGCTTTACTAAAACGGGAATCTTCGATTAGCTGCATATTTCCACATTTTCCTCCATTTCCCTGCACTTGGTTAAAAATACTAGACAAACATCTCTAGATACGATTAAGTACTAAAATCACGCAAATATAACCAAATAACAGATATAAAAGTACACATAATGCTAATAGAAACATGCACAATCTGAGTGTTATCAGGGGGTGTAGTGTCTAAGTTCCTAACGGCCGGGCACTCACTATTTAGAATCTAGCATGTAGCGGTACTTAATGACTCGGCTTAGGGGACCAGGAACAACAGGACTTATGACGGTGCGCCTGATTTCTCCTGTGGTGGCATCTTTGCTGATAGGTTAGGGCGAATTGACCAAATGTTGTCCTCTCGAATTTGACCTCACCTGAAGTAATTCGAAGTAGGTAGACATAGATATAACTAGTCAGGAGGATTAACTAGGTTAGCACCACTATTCCTCTATTGATTACCTTTCTACCATTTAATTGCTTTTATATTCTACATTAGTAGTTTAATTAATTAAAACCCTATCAAACCATTTATATTCTGTGACAATTAGACTTAGTAATTATCCAACACACATAGCTCTTTGGATGACCTCGGCTTTACCATTTACTACACTACACACGACCGGGTACATTGCCCGTTAGTGCATTAGGGTAGACCATAGGTATAGCGAGACACTATAAATATTAAGACCTGGTCAGTAAAACCTGCATCAAGTTTTTGGCGCCGATGTCGGGGAGCTATATTAGGATTAATATTAAGTCTTTCATTTCATTTTTAAATTTTTCTCACGATCATATTTCAAGTTTTCAGATACCATGGAAGCCATTAACATCGATAACCTCACTCTTGAGGAATATTTGGCATTGACAAGAGAAGAACAAGGGCCAGGGATTGTAAGACCAGCCATTGCAGAAGATGCTCAATTCGAAATTAAACCTCAATTCATGAGGGAATTACGTTCAAACCCCTTCTCTGGAAGCATCGCCGATGATGCCCATGAACATGTAGACAACGTCGAATACATTGTCAGCCTATTCAAAATCCCCAGAGTCTCACACGATGCTATAATGCTACGAGTATTCCCTATTTCTCTTACGGGAGCTGCAAAAAGATGGGTCGATCGATTACCTGCAGGGACTGTCAACACTTGGCCTATCTTAAAAAAATATTTTATTCAGAGATATTGTCCTCCATCAAAGACGGCCAAGCAAATGGAAGAAATTCATAACTTCAAGCAAGAGGGAGATGAAACATTATACCAATCTTGGGAAAGATACAACGAATTGTTATACAAGTGCCACTCACGATCTTAACAGCCAACAAAAAGTGAACGTCTTTTACAAGGGACTGAACATCTCTTTGTGACAACTCGTGATTTCAGGTCATTTTACAAAATTTGAAAATTTCACTATTCATCTCGGGAATTTACTATTCACCGGTTACTATTCAAAATTTTACTATTCACCATTTTCGAAGTCGAAGTAATATTCTGAGAACGTATTTCAAAATTTACTATTCACGAAACACTATTCATTACCGGAGAAAAACACTATTCAAGTTTCACTATTTCATCATTTATCGTAAACTAGGTTTACGAGTATCAAATTCACGTAACCTTACTGGTTTAGCTGCGAATTCATGAACCATCATTCAAGGACATTTCATATAGACTAGGTTTAATCTACATATCATTAGCATCATTATCATCATTTCAGTTCATGCTTGGATTTGCATTTTTCGTTAAACGTTTATTTTCCTATTAAATAAACGCTATCGCGTAAACATTTATTTTGAATATTGATCCGACACTTCCTAATATATTTTTTTATACTTATTTTAAGACTATAAAAATTATATTATTAGTTTACCCGATGTTTTCAATTTATTTTGTATATAAATTGTTATGTTTATATAATTACGACGGTTTTCGTAAATTCAACTCGATAAATAATTATTCACTCAATACTTGTGAGAAATATATTTTTATAATTTTTATGACTTCAACACATTTTATTTTGTTCCGTTAAAATCTATTATTAGTTAACGCTACAATTAATATCTATTTCTACTTACAAATTACACATTATACCTATATTTAAATACATTTACTTAACAAGTAATACACTTAATTATTAAAACTACCCAACCCCCCCCCCTAAACACCCCATGGCCGGCCACCTTGTCACCAAAGGAGACCAATTTGGTCTTTGCCACTAAAAGATATTTGCATACTACTTGCATACTATAGATATTATCTTCATTTTCACACATACTAACACATACACTTATGGTGAAACACAAAATTCTCTCCCCATTCTCCATGAAGGCCGGCCTTAGCAATAAACATGAAGAAACCATTAATTTTTCATGATCCAAGTATTAATCAAGTCCTAGGAATAATCTAGTTAAGGTTTTGAAATAAAAACCTCAAGATTATTAAGCATACCTTTCTCAAAAATTCATAATCATTCAAGTAAGCTTTTCATATATTTAACAATCTTTCTTGATCATTCATGAGCTATTTTTATTATGCTTAAAAGAAAACATGCATGTTACATATGAATTTATACCACTTTTGTTGTTTTTATTACTTATTATGTAATATAATTATCCTATAATAATCTCTTGTGATATATCATTTTTGATGATGTCTAGGAACCCATGACACCCTAAGAAGGTGTATGGTAGGATTTGAATAGCTTCGGAGTTGGTTTGAATTGGTTAGAATAGGTTTTGCGCGAGAAAAACTCATTTCGACAACTTTATTTAGAGGTCTGATCATATTTTGAAATTCTGGAATTTTCGACAGTAAGCAAAATATTTTGGGCTAGATATTTGGAAAATATACTTTAAAACAAAAACGTGGCCGCTTGAACGGGTTAAAATGGAGCTATAACGAAGAAGTTATGAATTTTTGAAGTTTGACGACGAAAACTATTTGTTTCAGAAAATTCAGCATGCTGTCTCGACTTTTTACGAGTCAAAAATGAGTCTTAAGCGTTGTTAAATGTGTCGACTTATCAAAAATATATTAGTATATGTTATCACGATTCCGTGGATATAAAGAATGTAGAAAACGGACTTATAACGACTAAGTTATTCACATTTTAAACAAGTTGCCGTAACTTTATTATAATAAAAAAACTATTATATTTCTATTAGACTAGTATTACGGCAACAAGTGACCATGTTGAAGGTCGTTTTTAACATTGATGTAGAACTTTTTATAAAGTGATGTCTTCTAGTAAAAGTAAGTTCACCTAGCCTGTTTTCCAAAATGTCCGACCGTTTGTCAAGCGGAGTTGTAACGAATAAAATACGGTCACTTAAACTTTGCCGAAAATCACTCTTAAACGATATTTTGGACACAAGTACCATACTTAACCTATATTTTTCTCCGTGATCGAGACCTCTATGAAAAAACTTTAATGCTAAAATTTTGAGATAATGATACAAGCTTCCCAAAACCGTTGAGTTCGTTTCCTAACGCTCGACGTGCACCATTTTACGACTAGCTTTTCAAGGCCGTTTAGTCACTTTCATGAAAATTTCAACGACACTATTTTACGACGAAAAGTTATAATTTCACAATAAATCACTAAATGATTATCGTAGGATATCATTTCAACGTAAATACTTGTAAAGTATTTTATAACATGACGAGATGTCATAAACATATATTTCGACGATAAATTCTATTTTCAAAAATGTACAAGTGGTATAGATTACATATGGATTTGCATGCACGACATTATTTCATGATTTACATTAGAACATATCATTCATAATAGGTCACGGTCAGAGGTTGCGCCTCATTTCAGTATTGCCATTATATCATCATTATCATTGCAACAGGTGAGTTTTCATAGCCCCGTTTTATTCAAGTTTTTACTTAATTTCAAACCTACGGGGGAGAATACATTGCACATCATTTTTATTACGATACCAAGTATATCAAATTCATTACATTGCTTAAGTTACCTCATGCCAATTGAATGTCCCCATTATATAACATGAACCGTTAATTTCATAGAAGCGAGGGTGAGTGGATAGATCTATCGAGGGTGACTCCTCCATCCGGGTGGGTGGATTCCAACTGGTTAAACGGATGCATTTCATTTAATATCATTATTTGAGTTGTTTGGCAAAACACTTGTGGGGCGAACATCATGATTAGTCTAGTTTCGGTGTCATGGACTTATAGCAATTGTAACATTTTTGTGACATATTTGTCATACATAATTTATACTTGTGGTAGTCGTATTAAACATTTTCAACAACTCTATGAACTCACTCAACCTTTGTGTTGACACTTTTAGCAATGTATTTTCAGTAACTAAGGCATTCACTTCATGGCATGCATGTGGACATATCATAGAGTCGCGGTGACGGCGCGTCTCACATGGGATTTATACACTTTAAAAACATCGTTTGACTTGTACCAAACTTATTTTCCTCACATAGTAACTTTCATTTGGGACCTATCTTTGTAACTCTGAATGTTTTATTAAATCAAGCGATGTATTTTCCAAACGACACTTTAGGTCGTTCAATATACCTGTGATTGTGATGCTATGACAATCAATCCCAGGATTCCATTCATTTGCCAGCAAACTAATTTGGGGGTGTGGATTGGCATCGAGCTTAGGTTATAGAGAACTAGGTTCTATCATTGACTCTAGACTATAACTACATCATCATAGCATCTCATCATTTCATCATAAGTGCATAGTCACTATACATGCGGTTTCATACATTTTATTTTGCGAGTTATTTACTTTCATTTCAAAATCGATTGTCACATAGATGCCTTGGATACCCATCCCATCACTCATCAGATTCCAACATGGAGAATGCCTGTCATTCCTATCACAATTTTAACATCAGTTGACTCAACACCGTAACATCAAATGATGAGGCTGAACACTTTTAGGAGGACCGAAGTTGCACCTACACCATCACGATCATCATTGATTCACGTAGGATCGGGACAATTTTTATCATTCTTTGGGACGAGATCATACCATTTGGTAGGACTTACAAGCTTAGTCCTAGTGGACCTACTACTCATACATCGACTTGCAGCTTGGAAGCGTGCATGATTTGACACACCACTACCATCTACCACTAAGACTACAGAAACTACGCTATCTTATAGGTTTGAGGTGAAAGTTCTAAAGCTTTGTTGCTAGACAACCTATTGCTCCTACACTTGAGACATGATTAGACCATCAATAGGAACAGATAATAAGTACCTTTCTAGCTAATGTAATCTTTATCATTTATTATCTCCACGATAATCACAACCTTTGTTTATTTCATTCCTTATTCCAATTGCCCAATTTTCAATCATTTGGCGACAATACCTCACTATCTTACTAGGGGTTAGGCCAACTTTATTCTTGACCAATTAGGAGACTATTATCATTCTATGAGGTTTCCCCGTGTATCCTACAAATCATTCAACAAATTATATTTCAAGTTACTTTGCTACTACTTCATAACATTATTTCACTAAATTTTATTTCAAGCTATTCTACACTATCTTAGAAACATTGTTTCATAAAGTTTTAAAACAAAGTTGTTTCGTTACCACCCTATCAATTGGCTTTCAGTCACTTTATCAACTATTTAATACCATCATGCGAAACGATTTTCATGTTACTCAGAAAAATTATTGAGCCATTATCTTACAAAACAAAACGTTGAATACCATCTAAAACCTCGGAGGAACATAATACCATTTCAACAAAACCAAGCATCACATCATTTGTCCTCGATTATACATGGCCTGATCACCTATGTATAATTGAGGAAGAATTATGTCATGAAAGTAACAAGCATCATTTCAAATCTCTTAAAACAATCTTCACTCAAAGAAAAGCTTTGTCGGATAAATTGTTCATAAACATTTCTTTTTGTTAACACTCTATAGAAGCCTACACCATTCATCCCTCACTCAACCGATAAGTTAGAATATGACGAGTGACCTTTTTAGGAAAGACTTTCTATACCATCTATGAGGAGGATTCCTCGATACAAGAAAATAATGAAAGCATTCTAGGACTACCAACAAGGACTAGAAGTATATAGTAAGACGTTTCAAAACTCAACAAAAATCTTAAGACATCACGAGACATTCCGAAACACTATTTTGGACTAGAAGCCAAATTATATCATTTCAAAAGTACTAGCTAGACCGAGTAACGAGATTTAGTACGAAGCGAATACCCACTAAGCAACATCATAGGGATAAACCAAGTCTTCTAACTGAGACTGCTGAACATTCCATTAAACATGGCTTCAACAATATGTGAACTTCCCTACAATGAGTTTCCCTTAAAGGAAAATTTGGTTAAATTAAGGTTATCAATATAAACTTCCTCTAAGGCATTGTGTTCCCTAGAAATTCCAAGTAACCTCATTTCTATATCAAGAGATGCAACAGGTTTGAACATATCGGACAATAAATGACTCTCCATCTACAAGTGAAATTAGAACAAACATTCTTCGACATGGTATGGGCTGATATCTATTTTCTTACTAGCATGATAGCAATATAAGTGATGAAATATTGTAGAAGCACTTAATATTGAAACAAGTCTTGAAAATCAATCACTACACTACATCACTTAAATATGTAAGGTTTTGTGACTTTACAACATAGAGCATGGAAACACTTCGATAATCAAACAATAAATATTTTAGTCATGGAGACTAAACACCTTAGGCAAGTAAGATTCAAGTCATGACATTCGCTAGAACTAGAAACGCGAGGAATCACAACTGTTACCCATAATCTATTCCTTTTTATAAGGTCCTTTTCGACAGATTTAACATTTTGAAATTTGGCATGAGACACGTGGTATCAATTCCATTTGTACCTATTACAAGCTATTCGATTCACCTTAGACTTGACAATCATTTTAAGATTCTTTGGAATTCACTAGTACATGATTACCGCTCATTATCCTGCTCAATGGTTAGAAGAGAACAATTCCACATTAGACATATCATACAACATTGAATTAGCTAATGGTAACTTAATTAGCAGACACACCATTGTCCGTGGTTGTACACTCAATTTTCTAAATCATCCCTTCAATGTAGACCTTATGCCCGAAGAACTTGGTAGTTTCGACGTCATCATCGGCATGGATTGGTTATCCAAACATCGTGCAAGAATCATTTGTGATGAAAAACTTGTTCATCTTCCTTACAACGGCGAAACTTTGATCATTCGTGGGGAACGAAGTGGAACTAGACTCATTATTATATCATGCATCAAGGCGGAGAAGTACATACGAAGGTTGTTTTGCCTTCTTAGCACATATAACCGAGAAGAAGTCGGAGGAGAAGCGACTTGAGGATGTACCGATTGCTCGAGAATTTCCGAAGTCTTTCCGAAGACTTACCAGGACTTCCACCACGTCAAGTAGAATTTCATATTGACTTAGTGCCGGAGTGCACCGTTGCACGAGCCTTATCGTCTAGCACCATCTGAGATGCAAGAGTTGTCTAATCAGTTGCAAGAACTTTTAGACAAAGGATTCATTAGGCCAAGTTCCTCGCCTTGGGGAGCACCGGTCTTGTTTGTGAAGAAGAAAGATGGATCCTTCAGAATGTGTATAGATTATAGAGAGCTGAACAAGTTAACGGTGAAGAATCGTTACCCACTCCCCGGAATCGACGACTTGTTTGATCAGTTGCAAGGCTCTAGTATCTACTCAAAGATTGACCTAAGGTCAGGCTACCATCAACTTAGAGTTCGGGAGGAGGATATCCCAAAACGCGTTTAGAACACGTTGTGGACATTATGAGTTTCAAGTAATGCCGTTCGGATTAACTAATGCACCTGCATTATTCATGGATCTCATGAATAGGGTATGCAAACCGTATTTGGACAAGTTTGTTATAGTATTCATCGACGACATATTGATTTACTCAAAGAGCAAAGAAAGCGAAGGGCATTTAAGAACGATTTTAGGACTACTCAAGAATGAGAAGTTGTATGCCAAATTTTGAAGTGTGATTTTAGGAACCGTAAAGTACAATTTCTTGGTCATGTCATTGATAGTCAAGGACTACAAGTTGATCCTGCAAAGATTGAAGCCGTAAAAGATTGGGCTACTCCAACAAATCCTACGGAAATGATTTCTAGGACTCGTGGTATTACAAGATTCATCGAAGTTTTTTCAAAGGTAGCTAAAGCTTTGACCAAGTTGACACAGAAAAACAAGAAGTAGGAATGGGGAAAGAAACAAGAAGCTGCTTCTCAGTTGTTGAAGCAAAAGCTTTCAGTGCGCCAATTTGGCACTACCCGAAGGAATTGAGAACTTCGTTGTATACTGCGATGCTTCACATAAGGGCTTGGAGCTGTATTAATGCAAAACGAGAAGGTGATAGCTTATGCTTCTCGACAACTTAAGGTTCATGAGAAGAATTACACCACTCATGATCTTGAGTTGGGGGCAGTAGTTTTTGCACTCAAGATTTGGAGACACTACCTTTACGGTACAAAGTGCACAGTGTTTACGGACCACAAGAGTTTACAACATGTTCTTGATCGAGAAGAACTTAACATGAGAAAACGTCGTTGGTTGGAATTACTCAGCGATTACGATTGCAAAATCAAGTATCACCCGGGAAAAGCCAATGTTGTGGCTGATGCTCTTAGCTGGAAAGAAAGACCCAAACCTTTAAGAGTCCGATCATTAGGAATGACAATCAGTTCACCTTTACCATCACAAATACTCGAGCACAGCAAGGCACTCAAGGAGGAGAACCGACCAAGTGAAAAGCTTTATGGTATGCCCGAAAATGCAAATGGCTTTGTAAAGAGCGAGATGGAGTATTATGCTTCAAGGATAGAATGTGGGTACCATTTTATGGCAGGATACGAGAATTGATTATGCATGAGTCGCATAAGTCAAAGTATTCTATTCACCCGGGATCTGATAAGATGTATCGGGATCTCAAGAAATTTTATTGGTGGCGAACATGAAAGCGGAATTGCCCGCGTCGTTAGCAGATGCCTTACTTGCTCTAAGGTAAAAGTCGAATATCGGAAACCTAGGGGTTACTCAACGAAATTCCCCAATGGAAGTGGGAACGCATTACGATGGACTTTGTCACGAAACTTCCTAAGACATCGGAAGGTTACGACGCTATATGGGTAATCGTCGATCGTCTTACCAAATCAGCCCATTCCATACCAATTAGAGAGACTTATTCCATGGAACAACTTACTAGACTTTATGTCAGGAAATATAGTCTCAAGGCAAGGTGCACCAATTTCCATCATTTCCGACAGAGATAGTCGATTCACTTCAAACTTCTGGAAATCATTACAAGATTCATTTGGAACCAAATTAGAGATGAGCATAGCATATCATCCACAAACCGATGGTCAAAGTGAAAGGACAATTCAAACATTAGAAGATATCCTGAGGGCATGTGTGATTGATTTTGGAAATGGTTGGGCAAATCATTTGCCATTGATCGAATTCTCGTACAACAATAGTTATCACACCAGTATAAAAGCGGCACTATTGAGGCACTCTATGGTCGAGGTGTCAACCACTTATTCACGGGTCAAAACTAGGAAAGTTTAACTCACAAGTCCATAAGTCATTCATGAAACAACAAAGTGATCGAACAGATCAAAAATCAGTTACAAACAACAACAAATAGCTAGATAAGCTACGTCGATATACGACGCAAAATATTGGAAGTATGTTCCATAAGTCGCAAACCATTAGATTTCAGGTTGGCAACAAGTTATGTTCAAAGTCCCGTCTTGGAAAGCGCGTACGATTCGAGAAAACACTGGACGACCCGTCAACCCAAATATCACCTTTCACCGATGACATCGTAGAACCTAACATGGACTGAATTCAGGGACTGAATTCCTTTTTGTTGGGCGAATGTGACAACTCTAAGTTTCAGGTCATTTTACAAAATTTGAAAAATTCACTATTCATCTCGGAATTTACTATTCACCATTACTATTCAAAATTTCACTATTCACCGTTTTCGAAGTCAGTAATATTCGAGAACATATTTCAAAATTTTACTATTCACGAAACACTATTCATTCCTGGAGAAAATCACTATTCATGCTTCACTATCTCATCGTTTATCGTAAACTAGGTTTACGAGTATCAAATTCGCGTAACCTTAATGGTTTAGCTGCGAATTCATGAACAATCATCAAGGACATTTCATATAGACTAGGTTTAGTCTACATGTCATCACATCATTATCATCATATTAGTTCATGCATGGATTTGCATTTTTCATTAAACGTTTATTTTCCTATTAAATAAGCGCTCAGTAATCATTTATTTTGAATATTTGATCCAAAAATTCCAAAAATTATCTCGATATATTTTTATACTCATTTTAAGACTATAAAAATTATATTATTGGTTTTACCGATGTTTTCAATTTATTTTGTATATAAATTGTTATGTATAAATATTTACGACGGTTTTAGTAAATTCAACACGATAATTATTATTTCACTCAATTTTTGTAAGAAATATATTTTTATAGTTTTTATGACTTCAATATATTTTATTTTGATCCGTTAAAATCTATTTTTAGTTAACGCTACACTTAAAACTTAATTATATGCATAAATTACACATTATACTTTGCAAACAATACATTATACTTTGCAAACAATACATTTAATACATCAAGAAAAACATGCATGAATTCCATGATCCATACCACTTTAATGGGTTTTAGTACATATAATTGGTTTTAATTATCCAAATAATAATCTCTTGTGATATATCATTTTTGATGATTTCTAGGAACCCATGACACCCTAAGAAGGTGTATGGTAGGATTTGAATAGCTTCGGAGTTGTTTTGAATTGGTTAGAATAGGTTTTTGCGATAAAACTCATTTCGACACCTTTATTTAGAGGTCTGATCATATTTTGAAATTCTGGAATTTTCGACAGTAAGCAAAATATTTTGGGCTAGATATTTGGAAAATATACTTTAAAACAAAACTGGCGCTTGAACGGGTTAAAACGGAGTTATAACGAAGAAGTTATGAATTTTTGAAATTTGACGACGAAAACTAATTGTTTCAGAAAATTCAGCATGCTGTCTCGACTTTTTGCGAGTCAAAAATGAGTCTTAAGCGTTATAAAATGTGTCGACTTATCAAAATATATATTAGTATATATTATTACGATTCGAGGACATATAAAATTAAACGGACTTATAACGAAAAAGTTATTCACATTTTAAACAAGTTGCCGTAACTTTTATTATAAGTACAATTATATATTTCTATTAGGCAAATATTACGGCCAACAATGACCATGTTAAGGGTCGTTTTTAACATTGATGGAGTACTTTTTATAACGTGATATCTTCTAGTAAAAGTAAGTTCAAGCATATTTTCCAAAATGTCCAACCGTTAGTCAAGCGGAGTTGTAACGAATAAAATACGGTCACTTAAACTTTGCCGAAAACCATCCTTAAACATTATTTTGGATACAAGTACCATACTTTACCTATATTTTTCTCCGTGATCGAGACCTCTAGGATGAAAACTTAAATGCTAAAACTTTGAGATAATGATACAAGCTTCCCAAAACCGTTGAGTTCATTTCCTAACACTCGACGTGCACCATTTTATGACTAGATTTTCAAGGCTACTTAGTCACTTTCATGAAATTTCAACGACATTATTTTACGACGAAAAGTTATAATTTCACAATAAATCATTAAATGACTATCGTAAGATATCATTTCAACATAAATACTTGTAAAGTATTTTATAACATGACGAGATGTCATAAACATATATTTCGACGATAAATTTTATTTTCAAAAGCGTACAAGTGGTATAGATTACATGTGGATTTGCATGCACGACATTGTTTCATGATTTACATTAGAACATATCATTCATAATAGGTCACAGTCTGAGGTTGCGCCTTATTTCAGTATTGCCATTATATCATCATTATCATTGCAACAGGTGAGTTTTCATAGCCCGATTTATTCAAGTTTTTACTTTATTTCAAACCTACGGGGAGAATACATTGCACATCATTTTTATTACGATACCAAGTATATCAAATTTATTTCATTGCTTAAGTTACCTCATGCCAATTGAATGTCCCCATTATATAACATGAACCGTTAATTTCATAGAAGCGAGGGTGAGTGGATAGATCTATCGAGGGTGACTCCTCCATCCGGGTTGGTGGATTCCAACTGGTTAAACGGATGCATTTCATTTAATATCATTATTTGAGTTGTTTGGCAAACACTCTGTTAGGGCGAACATCATGATCAGTCTAGTTTCGGTGTCATGGACTTATAGCAATGTAACATTTTTGTGACATATTTGTCATACATAATTTATACTTGTGTAGTCGTATTAAACATTTTCAACAACTCTATGAACTCACTCAACCTTTGTGTTGACACTTTTAGCAATGTATTTTCGGGTAACTAAGGCATTCACTTCATGGCATGCATGTGGACATATCATAGAGTCGCGGTGACGGCCACATTGGATTTATACACTTTAAAAACATCGTTTGACTTGTACCAAACTTATTTTCCGCACATAGTAACTTTCTTTTGGGACCTATCTTTGTAACTCTGAATGTTTTTATTAAATCAAGCGATGTATTTTCCAAACGACACTTTAGGTCGTTCAATATAACTGTGATTGTGATGCTATGACAGTCAATCCCCAGGAATTCCATTTCGCTGTAAAACAGGTAATTTGGGGGTGTGACAATACAACCCATTGAGCTTATCTTCTCAACACCTCCAACTTCACCACTTCCATTCTTTGATGACTTGGATGATCTACCACCTAGGATTGATAATCCACTTCCTCTACCATCCATAGCTCCACTTGAAAGCCAAGCCAATCAACCACCACCTATACCCAACATGATGGATGTTGATATTCCTCTACCACTTCTTCCACCATCACTTCCGCCAAATAATGAATCCACATGGATCAATGATCCTTTACCTTCTCTCCCACGCTATCTCTTTTGTGAACATTGTCATTGCTCATGAAGTTCATTATGCTTTTCTCAACTCCACATCATAGAATGCCTCAACATCATCACCCACCAAAACTATTATTAAAAGAGATATGCAAGCATAATGGACTATAAAATTTTCCTATTTTCCTTATATTTCATTTCTTTTTTTATTTTTCACTTTGTTTTTCGTATTTTTAAAAGAACATAAATTTTGTTGTTATTTTTCACTTTGTTGTTATTTTTCCATTTTGTAGATGGTTAAAAGGCCATTAAATTTTCTTTGTTTTATTATAAGGATCAATTGTTCCATACATTGTCTATTCTATTTATGGCATGTGACCAGATTTACATATCTTTAGTTTTCTTACTCTCCAAGATAATAGGATCTATTATTGTTTTTCTCTAATCATTTTTTCTAGATTTTCGATTCCATTTACTTGACGTCCTCATTAGGGGGGAGTTCACGTCAAGGGGGAGTATTGCATTTGGAATTTCCATTCCAACATTGTAACACCCCCAAAATATCGCAGCGGAAGATTATATCACTCGGGTATTACTTCTTAGCACACAATACAAGTTATAGAAAACGTCTCTAAAAGAGACATTTTGAAAAGTTACCATTCGAATAATAAAACCAGAGCTACAAACAAGAGATTCCATAGTACAATACATAAATGTTTTTATAACATATCAAATGGTAAATAATAAAAGCATAAGCCTTTAAAATATGACATGTGACTATGCTCCATGCAACTATCATCTTCTGACTTGAGATAAACATGCTAAAAAGTGTCAACACAAAGGTTGGGGAGTTCATAGGTTTGTATTAATAAATATAAGTACAAAATTCAAGTATGTTGAAGCGTGTAGGACAATAGTGAACAAGATATACGTATAAGAGCACTTAAGTAATATCACGATGTATACGATGATGTATGCGGCATAATCTTCTAAAATAAATAATGATGCTCCGTTAACGAGGGAGACTTTGTATTCTTTGTCGAAAAGGGGACTTTGTATTGCTGACAAGGGGACCTTACATTTCGATGCCGAAGGGGACCTTACATTGGCGATGCCCAGAAAGGGACCTTACATGGTATAGCACATAACTCAAGGTATTAATAAAAATTGATGTAGCACATAACTCCTAGTGTAAATAACAATTGATCTAGCACATAGTTTCAAGCTCGTAGTTTCTAGTACATAATTTCAAGTGTAAATAAAGATTTTTATAACACATATTATAGTTTTCAAGTAGTTGTGATTGTTATAAAAATTGTAGCATATATCTCCCCCAAAGAGTTTGTAAAACAGTTAAATGATAGAAAATGGGGCCATGAAATTCACCATGAGTTAATGATGTTAAGGGTATACCAAAATCGATGGATAAGCCGAGAAATCTCTACGTACAACCGAGAAATATAATATTGTCTTAAGTTTTTGGAATAATGATGTGAAAATATAACATGTCTATATAAGTCATTATATTGATCATGATGTTGTATATTGTAGTTTATAGTGATTGTGTATGTTGTAGAAATGGTTTACTAGTTCGGTGACACGTGTTTAGCTTAAATATGATATCCTTGTTTGGCTATCATAATTCAGAGGTCATGCAGTAAACATTTGAGGAGCTAGGATACTTTAAATCATAAATCCAGCAACTCGTCAATACGTTCACTGATGAAACCCGACATGAAAATCCCTACTAACATGTTACGTTTTTAATATTTAAAACATATTCTTTGTACTCATAAGAGTTATAATGAGACATATGTCTTTGCCGTATTTCATTAATGATTACATTTATGGATTTATATGTAACACTTAGGTAATTTGTTATGAATTATGAAATAGGTCAAAAACGATTTTTGGTTATAAGTCGCGTAAAAGGGCAAAATGGTTATAATTCCCGTCATTTGTGAAAACACCATTATGAGGGGTTAAGTGTATGATTTTATTTTATATAAAGCGTTTATAATTTAGTAATGAATTTCGATAAGTTTGGTAAATTATCAAGCTTGGGAATTTGGTCGAATGAGAAAAGATTTTGGATAAAAACAAGTTTCGGTCTAAACAACTTCGTTGAACAACCTTCATTTTACATTTAGGTTTAAATATCGCGATTCTAGATGTAAAACATAAGTCTGGACAACTTTCGTGTTTTACACTTTTAATGATTCAAAATAGAAATGGGTCAAAATAGTGATTCAAAATATGGTCAGCAAGCTTTTTGACAAAATTAATATTCTCTTTTAGTAACTTATATAGGCGTAAATTTCAAACCACAAGTCCGATCAGCAAGCTTGTTGTTCCCATTTTCCTTACCATTGTTTCCCCAATCTTACAATCCTTAGCCATATGTCCAGTCAAACCACAAGAAAAACAAGCACCAATAACCCTATGGCATGCCTTCCCAGGATGAATTTTCCTACAAGTGTCTCAAGGGGGAGAGGATGTATAGTCCGGGTATCCTTGACTTGAAGACCCATAAGAACGGTTGTACTGGTGACCTCGGTTTTGCTATTCCCTATCACACCATGATTTCTGGTTACTGTTATTACACACCTATCGTAAACATGCCGTCATAACTCTTGATCATAGACCCTATGATCATATCCCCTCGATTACTACTTTGAGGTGCGGTTAAATACGATTCTCCATCGCGGTTCATCTATTCCTTCTCTCATAAACTCCATTTGGTTTTACTTTCCTGCGACAAAATGAGTGTGATATTCCTCTGACATTACTTACATTTATTGACCGTGGGAAGTACTGCAAAAATAAAATGACACGGAAATCCCTCCATGCTAAAGTAGCCACTTATGAGCCTTCCACCAACTAAGGGCATCACCTTTCAACTTGTAACTTGCCAACCTAGCCTTGAACTGATCATCACATCCCAAAACCTCAAAGATTTTATCGATGTGAGTAATCCATTTTCTGCATCAACTGGTGTGACTACTGAGCTAAAAGATCGAGGCTTCTGTTTCCCAAACCTTTCCAACCAGGTGTGGATGTTGGTGGGCTGAACATCACCACCTGAACCACTACCACCATTAGTCGCATTCTGATGGATCTTATCGGTAATCTGACCAGTGAGATTAGGTAACAATGCTGCAACTGCCTGTGATACTACCGCAATAAAACCAGGGTCTGAACCAATGTCCTCAGTCCTACGAGTGTTTACCATATGAATAATCAATAAATGAATCAGCGAAAACAAATTATAGATTAAGATCAAAATACGAAAGGAAGAGATCATATCATAAGGAAGCACATGTCAGAACCTAAGCTATACAGGATGAAACATACGCTCTGATTCCATAATTGTAACATGATAAGGATTTAAAACATATGTTTTTAGGGGGCCATTTAAGCCCTAAATAGTTATATTTTATATCCGTTACTGCTTAAAATCGTTCCTTTTCACATTTTAGGTCTTTGGAAGCAAAATGCTGGAATGAAGTATATTTGAACGAAAAGGAGCGTAAACATGAAGAAAACAACAAAGTGAAGAAAACAAGGAAAAAAACCAGAAGCCGGACGGCGTCCCAACCTCAAGGGCGACGCCGTCACTTACATGGTGTTCCAAATATTCTCAAGCGATGACTCATAATATATTTTGGTCATAACAAGTGACGGCGTCACGCCTAATTTCACCAGGCCGTCACTATTTCATTCTACACTAGACGACCAAGATTTTCCCAAGATGAAATCAGAGCAACCCAGACGGCGTCACTATTTTTTACCCGATGCCATCCTAGTGATAACTTAGCAAAGACGAAACCCTAATGACGGTGATCAGACGACGTCACCATTAAAAGGCGACGCCATGGCAGATGTAAATTCTATATATAGACCTCGAATTTTCTGCATTATGTGTGTATTATTTTGGAGAGCAAACCTTAGTTCATTTTAGGTCTGACTTGGACAGTATTTTAGAATTCCAAACCCTCTTTTACACTTCAAGATAAGTTTGATTATCCAATCTATCACCATGTTTCATCTATGTTTGATTGTTTGTTTGTCTTCTTGCTTATTTATCATGTGTAACTAAATTAATTAGTGTTTGCTTAGATCCAATGGAACCTAGTTATTGATTATTGTTAGGTTGTCTCTTGTTCTAATTGGTAGACGCTAGATTAAGGAAAACTGGCTTCTTCTTTCATTGTTGCGAGCTTGAATGTCCTAAATAGCATAAAGCCTTGGAGTGCACTATAGGCTCCAGTTGTGTTTATTGCGTAAGTTATAGGTTAAGGATAATAGGATATTCGGGGGAGATACCTTGGTACTTGGCGATCCCGAGTGTTCTAGAGGAGACTTACAATTCATAGAATTGGGGAATTAGGCACCACCCTATGACTAAAACATGGAATACAACACATCAATTAGGAAAGGATGTGACAATTCAACCGACCAATAAAAGATAACTAGGGAGTAATAAAATTTAAGTGAACACGCTTTTAATTATCATAAGAACACACTCCTACGATCCATAGCTTTTACTTTTATTAGTTTAGTTTAGTTTTAATTTAATTTGTTTAGTAGTTTAATTAGTAGATTACCAAAACCCTCTCTTCAAACCAGATTTTATTTCTTTCATAGAAAAATATAAAAATACTAAAAAGAATCACCCTCACCTTACCTTTTCGTTATACATATCTACTAGCATCTTTATTCCCCTAAAGCGATCAACCCCGGCTTACCCATACTACACTGAAACGATTAGGTACTTGCCTAGTGGGTTGTAAAACTTGCTCTTTGGAAAGGAAATCTTTCAACCCCGACCAATGCATCATAACACCCCACCTCGAAAATGGGTCAAATATCACATTTATGGCATCAATCAGAACAATAAACGCAAGCGGAAGACTTTATTAAATAAATGATAAGTCATAGAAACAAAATGACTTCCAAAGTACAAATCTAACAAAGTCTAAATGAAAGAAAATCCAAATTCATAAGTCTTAAAACATAATCCAAACAATGGGGAAAGTATCAAGGGTTGGTCCTCTAAGAGCTCCTACTCTCATCACTCAAATCCCAACATCCCGTTTATTACGCGTAGAGAAAATGCGGCTAAGCTAACGGTCAATGAACATATATAAACAATAATAGGTAATAAGACAAAAAAGAATAAGTGAAACGGAACCAAGAGAACTGTGAACAAGATATCATAAGAAGTAAGAATCAAAAGAAATAAGGAATCTAATAATAACAAAGGAATGCCCACGAGCTCAGATATATGTCTAAACATGATACATGAATAGACCAAACAAACAAACATATATATATAACAGACATGGTAAGTTTAACACATGATTTGCAACTCCTGATGTACCTAAACATATGTGATATATGGTATATGGCACACATAAACCATTCACTTATAACATAACACAACTAAGTATCTAGAATGCATTAATACACTCTCTACAAAATAGATAATATATATACAAGTACTAGACTCTGCATATATATAAGTATAATAACTATCAGGGTACCCATGCGTTGCAGCGGTGGGTACCATGCAATTAAAATATTCAACGAAAGTTTTTTTAGTTCTATATTTTATGATACAATAGATATACGGATGGCGACAGTTTTAGTTTTGAATAATTCTATGCAATAACAATATTTTTCATATAAACCGTAGATTATCTACATGATGTTGTGACAATACTAAGTTGGTAGCTGGTACATTGTAGAGGTACGAGGTTAAAGTAGTTTACAATGGCCGATAGTCACAAATTATCATTAAATAATAAAATCATAGCGAATTTTAAAAATCACTTACATTATACAAGAAAAATTAGTTCTCTATAAACAATATTTTTTATAGGGTTAATTCTAAGAATGCATCTTTCGCTCAAGGTGTCATCACTTTTTAGGAAAAAAGTTTGGGTATTTCCAAAATAAACCTTGAGATTTGCGACTTTTTTACTTTTCATATAAGCATGACAAGTGTCCTTCGAAGTTTGTGTACCCAATCATAATTTTAACTAAATTGTCTATTATACCCTTGTCTTTTAGTACAGCGACCGAATCTCAGCGACTTTTTAAGAATCTTGCGAATTTTTTTGTCTTTTAAAAACAAAGTTACTAAAATATTTTTTATACATGCTGAGCGACAAGCGAAATAATATTAGCGACTTTTTTTACTTTATAATTTTGTACCTTTTAGCACATTTTTTACACTTTTCAAAATTATAATTTTAACTAAATTGTCTATTATACCCTTGTCTCTTCCATTTCTACCAATTATTTTTCTCATTCATTCCCTATACATTTCCACCAATTATTGTTTCGGATTGCATTCACAAAACATATTATGCGTCTGTGAAACAACGTAAGCATGTCTCGATCTATTTTGGAACCAGCTTCATACATGTACAAGACTGGGCAATTTTTTTTTTTTTTTTTTTATTATTATTCATTTTTTCTGAGAAAATGGCTCACTTGTAACATATCAACTGATGTTTATGGTGTAATGATATTTATATATTTTATATTTTATAGGAGATGATGAGAACACAAATGATATGCCACCTTCTAGTTCATATGATAGTCCTACAAGACAGTTGAACTATGATGAAGAATTGTCTTATTCATTTAATGACGAGTATTGTAACGACCCGAAATGTGAGCTAATATAAATATATACTCTCTTTTTATTTTAGATATAGTTTTAAATGTTACATGATATTTCTTAAGTGTAGTTACTAATATCAACCATAGTCAAATATGTACTAGCCCAAGTAGTTTAAGGGCTAATTATGGTCAAATCTATGTTACTTTGGTTTTAAGAAATTAGCTAGTGTCAATTGAGATAAAATCTCATTCTAACAGCTTAGATACACGTGTACATTATATGTATATAGTCTAGAACAGGTTTTAAGAATCTTAGTCAAACAAAAGCAAGAAGAAAGATTGTTGGTGAATTAGAATAAAGGTTGCAAGTGTTGTAGTCTATCCTTAAACCAAGTGAAGTAAGTAGCTATATTTCATTAACTGTTAATATTGCTAGTATATTATGAACACCCCAATATTTCGAAGTGGGTTTCACTTAGAAATCGATGCTATAAACTTAAACTAATGTTTTGGAGGTTTGGAAAGTGATTGTGATATAACCCAAGTTATCTTCAAAATTGGATGATTTTGTTATTAGAAAGAAAGGTTTATAGTTATGTTTAAAAGTATGCAATCAAGGTGTTTGATGAAAGTTGCAAGTAAAAATGATAAATTTTTAAACAAAAAAGTGATGTATTTTGATGTTCAAAATGTTCAACACAATACAGAAAGTGTTGGATTTATTATAGATATCAAGTATATAGCTTTCTTTGTGTAGTATGTAAATTGTGTATGTTTATGTGTTTAGGTGCTCAAGACTAGTTGGGTTGCTTTATCCTGGTAGCAGCTCAAACTTAGTTGGGTTGCTTTATTCTTGTATATGTGAGCTATTTTGATCCATTATTATCTAACGGGTCAAACTGGTAACATCATGACAAATGGGTTAAACCACTGCTAGTATATTTCATTCCACTGCTAGTGTTACTAAACCACTGCTAGTATATTTTGGTAACCATGCTAGTGTTACTAACCCACTGCTAGTATATTTCATTCCACTGCTAGTGTTACTAAACCACTGCTAGTATATTTCATTCCACTGTAGTGTTACTAAACCACTGCTAGTATATTTTGGTAACCACTGCTACGTGAGTAATTACTACGTGAGAAAATTTTCAAGATATCATAATAAACTTATATAATAATGTGGATACTTCTAACGTAAAGGTAAAAAAAGTGACCCGAGTTGAAATATATTTTTCTTTTCGGTAATTTGGTGTAAATCTGGTTCAGCCAGCAATCGTAGTTCACCCTCATGGGTAAGAGCTTTGGTTTAGTCTGCTCAAGGGACCGCAAAACGGATGTGAGGGCTTCAACTGTAACTGCTGATAAGACAACAGAACTAGTTGATGGTTTGTTTCTAATATAAGGATTTGGAAACGCGGATAAGGTCTCTTTTCTGATGTGACGGGCATATCAAACTGAGCTTATGGACTTAAATTAGCTATAAGCTCAAGTTCGTGAGCTCGTCGCATAATGTAGGGTGATCATATCGGCTTTTTAGATATTAATAATCGATAAGCCATAAAGCCGCTAATCATAAGCGGTTAAGCACTTCAGAGGGATTTATATATTACATAACTTGAATCAGTATATTAATTGCTTAGTTTAATGGCTGCATGAAATTTTTCACTAATAAGCAATGTTTAATGGCTCACCTCCAAACATGCCATCAGTACATCAACTGTGAGATTTGTAGGAGCAAACAACTGAGGAAGAATATCAAGCGTCACCTTTGTACACATGAGAAAGGGGTGTCTAAGGAGAGGATCAGATGTAGCTTTGAAGGATGCAAGTTGACTTTCTCAAATGTAAGAAACTTACAGAGAATTCCGGTTAATGCTTTTAACTGTTTGCCAAAACACTTTCTTGTCCAAAAATCTCAAACCACTTTTTACTTGCAAAAGATCTTCCATACAAGTATTAGCAATACATAATGGGGCAACATTTCAAGTCTAATGCTTAGTCTATGTTTAAAATGCAGGATTCAAATCTACGACAGCACGTAAAAGCTGCACATCTTCAAGAGAAGCCATTTGTATGCAGATTTCATTTGTGGAATGAGATTTGCTTATAAGCATGTGCGAGATAACCACGAAAACGGGCTCCATGTTTACACAGTGGTATGTTGCTTGCTGAAATTTATTTTGATATATAATCTTCATCTATATTAAATCACCATGTGTGATGTGACCAAATCTTTGTTGCTTCTTTTAGGGTGATTTTGTTGAGGCTGATGCTGAATTTCACTCGAGGCCAAGGGGTGGTACAAAAAGGAAATTGCCTGCTATGATTGAGACCCTTTTGAAGAAGAGAGTACATCCGCCTAATGGATCTGATTGCCATGAGTACTTCTCTTGGTTCTCGGGAGATGAAGAAGAGTAGATAATCTATAGCACATTGTATAATCCGAACTCCTAAGTCTTTAGCATGTGGATTTTAGATCTGTTCCACAAAAAGAGTATTGTTACTAGTTAGTATGTTTATATTACGTCTGGTATTCCGGTGCATGACTACTCAATATGTTAATGTTTGTATTCACCTTAGTTTGAGTGCAGAAGTAATTATATTCGTTCGCTGTATATTTGTTCCAGTTTGTTATTTTGTGTCAAAATGTGTATATTTGGATCTGAGAATTTAGATAATTTTACTGGTACATAAAAACATCAATGAAGTTTAATGAACTCTATAAAAACGTTAATGACCTGTCTATTTGTATCAATCTTTTGTGTAGTTGGGAATCTAATTTTATTTTTTTATCATGAACTTTTAAGGGTTTAAACATCAAGGCTTCTAACTGGTTATATCAGGCTCCATTAGCACTCTACATACCTATTGCTTTAAGTAGGAGTTAAAGAACCGCCTCTTGGGGTGGCATTTTCGACCCATTTACTTGATCAAAAGAAAATATATACGTAGTAGCTTAAAAAAGAACCGTTTGTCGCGGGTCAAAATTGCCACCCATAGCCAAAATACACAAGTTTGTTGTTGATAAAATCCTGGTACAGTTTTGCTTTCTGGTGCATTTTTTTAACCAAAACTTATGGTTAGAGATTGGGGGACGGTGTTGGGTTGTGTTGACACCACCTATATGTAATCGATTCAGAACTTTATATGAAAGGTTCTCTTTGCCATGTTTTTGGTGCAGGAATCATATATTGTGCTTGAGAAGCAATTAGAACATTGGCAGGTTTCTACTCAAAGGCAGGCCCGTCTGCTCCCCTTCCCGAACAAGTGAAATTTGAAATTATAAACAATCTTGATATAGCAGACAAGTTTTTGTGAGCCTTCAACAGGTTCTAGTGTTTTACCATGTACAAGAGTTGAGCAATTTCTTGTTTTTTTCTATTCATTTGTATTTTGATTGCAAAGGTTGTTTTAACATTATTCATCTCTTTTTGAGCTGTAAAGTTATTATATGGTGATGGCCAAGTCATGTTAAGATGTGCGTTTTGGAACAAATTATCTAAATTTTGCCACTCGAAGTGACAATCTGTTTTAAATGCGTAGATAAATAGTATTTTGATCATCAAAGGCAATACAACACTATCTTTAGTGTTTATCTATTTAATTTACATTTGGTCCCATTTTTGTTTATTCTATTTATTTACTAAAAATTTACCAAGTAGTCGTACTTGAAACGACAAAAAACTTGGATATCACTTAGTATTTTATAGCGCAAATCCAAACACATCCTATAATTCCCTGGCAATGGTTGTTTAGGTGTAAAGTTTTCTCAGTTGTTTACTTGTTTAGCTGTAAAGTTTTTTCAGTTGTTTATGTGAACAAGATTTTAAATCACTTAAGGTGTAGATTGCCGATTTTTAACTTCATTTTGCTTTTTTCCCAAATAATTGTTGATTGAATAACGAACCGTGTCGATTTGGAAAGTAGTACTTCGGTATTATAGTTTAAATAATGCTAAAAGTTTCATATCCATGTGTTTACATATTGAAAAAATAGTTCAGATGCTTGTTCGGATTAGTGGTCTAAGGGTCATGATCTAGTCTGGTGTTCAGATCTAGTGTGTGGTGAGTGGAGATATTAAAGGTTCAGTTCGGTGCCAGTGCGATTGGATTGGGTATGGTAGTGTTTTGTTGTTTCAAGGGTTGTTCATTGGTGCGGTGCGATTGGATTGGGTATGGTAGTGTTTTGTTGTTTCAAGGGTTGTTTGGTTCAACTGTTCACTTTTTGTTCCCTGATATGCATCTGATAGGATCTGTAATTTGTGCTTCCTATTAAATAAGTCTCATATGATATCATGCAGCAGTCATCTTATATAAATAGCACTTAGCTTAGCTATTGAAATATTGTTGTCTTAAAATCTCATGACATGCTCGAGTGTTAGCCTCTGTCATTATAATCACAATAACGTCAACACTTGTCGCTCATCGTCTCAGACAACTAGTACAACATCAGGTGCAGTTCACCATAGTTCATCTGATGCCACAAGTACCAAAGCTCATGTGGCCACGCACAGACTAGAGCAATATCAGATACGATGAACTTGCAAAATCAGATACGATTCACCAAAGTTAATATGACGGCGCACGACACATCCACCAATGACAGGACACGATCTATTTTCAGTTTAACATCACATTTTCTAAGAAACAAGAACGGATAACACGAAGTTTCAGAAATAGCATTTCATATAATCGTCTCATATAATCTTCTCAATCAATTTATCACCATCAAACATTAAAATTTGACCATATTTTACACAATTGTTGTCAATGATGTGATAAAACTCTAAATTCATAAAGGAACTCAAGAAAACATGTAGCAGCTGTTGACACAAAGATAAAAAGTAGATTCAACTCTTAAAAGTAGTAGGCTTGGGCCTGATCTCAATGCCTTGAATGACAAGTCCACCCTTCCAATTTCCTCCTTTAATTTCTGTCATGCTCATTTCCAATTCACTTTCTTTGATAAAATACTCACCAAGCTCAATCTCCATCCACCCGTCTTCCCTTTGTTTGTGGCCAGGACGGACCACATTCTTGTCTCACCTTAGGGCTCAGGAACGGTTTGCGTCGGCTTTCAAGCCCACTTATCCCAATTGAAACCTCAGCTGGTTGGTACTCGAAGCCGTATGTTTCTGCGGTGGATTTGAAGACGATGAATGCTGTGTAAAGGGTGTTTGGTGATAGCATTGAAGTTTTGATTCGGCCATGGACTTCAAACCAGCACACACTTATGAGCTCAGCTACTTCCTTGAACCTATAATTAGCATCACCAAAATGTTAAACTAACTCATCCGTTGAAGCACACAAAATTATGAATCACAGTTTAGAGTTTGAAAATTACCGTGATTCTGGTAGTGAAATCCATCTCCAGTATCTTGGGGTATCGCCCCAAACGATTGATAAGTCCCTTGCAGCCAACATGTAGCATTTCTTACCAGTTCGTTTATCCAGCGCAAAGCTCAAATGTTGATATCAACAACGTCATTTTCGTCAAGAAATGGTCGAGCATCGAACTCTAAAAAATCAATTTTAAATGTACCAAAACATAGTAAAATAACCTCACCAAATTGCAACATTCTTTCATATTTTTCTTAAAGAGTAATGCAGCACATACAAGGGTGAAAAACCGTTTATCTTACCAAATGTAACCAACTTTTAATTAGTGCATTATCACCAGCTTAATTCCATTTCCAAAATGCACGTGACCCCATACCTCGCTCTAGCGAGTTGGGTATTGTTGTTACCAAAATGTATGTAACTAAGTGCAAATAGCTCACATGACTCCAATTCTTATAGGGTTAAGGCCATAAAATAGAAACAAACTTTCTCCAAAGTCCCGTTCTGAAAAGCATTATTAAATGACAATTACACTGTTCATCAGCAAGTGTCATATTAACCTCTAAAACCCACCGAACTTGTTTTGAGAGAAACCAAAATAGAAAGGTTGAACAAACAAACCAAAATAGAAACATGGATATGAACAGACACAACAATAGCACTGATCCTTAAACAAACAACAAAAGCAAGAAATACGAACCTTGTTGCCCCCATCAATGATAAGTGGACGATCACACAACCTCAAAAACATCTCTTTCTTAGTACCAAACCACTGCTAGTATATTTAGGTAACCACTGCTACTTTATTTTATTCCACTACTAGTGTTACTAAACCACTGCTAGTATATTTAGGTAACCACTGCTACTTTATTTTATTCCACTGCTAGTGTTACTAAACCACTGCTAGTATATTTAGGTAACCACTGCTACGTTTCTCGAAACCACAGCTAGTTTCTTGTCGTTATCACTGCTAGCTTGTTTTGATTCTAATCAATATGGGACTCGCATATGCATACTAAGTCCACACAACAATTGGTGATAATCGAACCTCATTTACACTACAATCGGTGTAAATGAAACACTAATTATTATATGTATATTAAAATTAGAGAAATAATAATACCTTCGGTGACGGTGAATTGACCGGAGATGGTGAGATAACCAGAGATGAAGGTGTTGATAGCCGGAGGTGAAGGTGTTGATAGCGGAGTTGATGGCGGCTTGAGAGAGAGATAAAACTTTTTTTTAATTGAAATGAGAAATGATGTGAGGAGTTATTGTTTTTGTTCGACTTTTTATTTACTTTTTTATTCGTCAGTCATTAAATGGAATTTCTCTTGTAGTGTGAATTGGTAGCAGTTACAGTTTTAGAGTTTTAGTTTCATAGTTTTTAGTTTAAAAAGTGAATTGGTAGTAGTAGTAGGCTAATTTTGGTTTTGTTAAAGGAAAGAAGATGCTCAACATGTAAAATAGTTAAGGTACAATAGTCAATTTAATTTAAAAAATATTTAAAAGTTATGTAAAAAAAATATAAAAGTACAAAAGTACAAAGTTAAAAAGGCTCAAAGTAATTCGCTTATTTCAGCATTGGGAAGGAGCAAAATGAATAAAATAATACTTTTCAAAGTTTGACTTTTTCCTCGAAAATATAAAAAATAAAATCATTTCGAATCTTAAAAGTCACTGGATATAAGTTGATTATAAATCATAGGTACAAAAAGGTAATTTCAATGATTGGGTTTTGAAAAGTGTCAGGACACTTGGCACTCTTAGATTGGAAGAAAAAAGTCGCAAGTCTCAAGGTTTATTTTGGAAATACCCAAACTTTTTTTCCTAAAAGTGATGACACCTTGAGCGAAAAATGCATTCTTAGAATTAACCCTTTTTTATATTTGTCCCAAATAGATGGATGATACAATTAAAAGAGTACTTATAAAGATAAAGAAAAACTAAATGTTCAAGAAATCATGTGCGTTACTTTAAAGTGTATAATAATTATTATACAAATATATATAATAAATATTAAATATATAAATAGCACTTAGCACTTTGCTCATTTGCTTTGAAAAAATGTCTGATTTTTATAAAACAAAGTTTTTAGTTTTCTGTTAAGTTTTACCAAAAGTTTATTAAAGGTGTATATCTTTGGTTCTCGAGACATTCTTGTGATTTAATAATATTTTTTGAACATGTTAATTTAGTATGCATTTGAAGCTCTATTGATTTAATAAGGGGCTTTTGCATATATATCCTCCCGAAAATGCAAAATTGCATATATATCCAAAGCATGCATAAAACCCATTGTAAAATGTGCATAAAAAGCTTGTACAAATGATATATATGCAATTATTCACTTTGGGAGGGATATATATGCATTTTTGCCATAATAATATCATTTTCGGACGACTTTTATGGGTAGCGAACCGATGCCATTGGTTACGTCGTTTTAAAATCATATGTACCATTAACTTGTTTACATATAAATTGTATGAAGTTTTTGGTGTTTTATTAGTTTGTACAATATGTATAATAACAAGTATTTTTTATATTAAGGGTGTTTTAAAAATAATCTTTATTAGATAATTATTGTTATAGATTTTTGTTCTTATATTAAATTACTTTGTATTTATTTTAAACAAATATTTCTATAAAAAGTGCTTTAAAGTGTTGCAACCAATGCTATTATAAATGTACTATTAAAATTTGCCATTATAAGCAAGTGTTAAATCTTTTTAATTTTTAAGCTTTTCATTTTAGGAATGTCCCAAATCCTTTATAATTTAGTATAGATATGTGTAAATGTGTATAATCATATAAATTAGTACTTAGCACTTTTTACCTTTGCATCATTTGCTTAAAATCGCCTGATTTTTATATAACAAAGTTTTTAGTTTTTACGGTAAGTTTTATCAAAAAATTTATAAAAGGTGTATATGTTGGTTCTCGAGACATTCTTGCGATTTAATAATATTTTTTTAACATTATAATCTAGTATGCATTTGAAGCTCTATTTATTTAATAATATCATTTTCGGTCGACTTTTATAGGGTAGCCAAACCGGTGGTGACTTTGGTTCCTGATTAAACCCATTGGTCTCATCAGTTTTTTAAAACCGTATGTACCATCAACTTGTATACATATAAATTGTATTAAGCTTTGTGTGTTTTATTAGTTTGTACAATATGTATAATAACAAGTATTTTTTATATTAGGGGAATTTTAAAAATAACATTTATTATGTAATTTTTGTTATTGATGTTTTTTTTCTTATATTTTAAATTACTTTGTATTTTTTAGACAAACATTTTTATAAAAAGTGCTTTAAAGTGTTGCAACCAATGCTATTATAGATGTACTTATTAAAATTTGCCATTATAAGCAAGTGTTAAATCTTAATTTTTTAAGCCTTCCATTTTAGTAATGTCCCAAATGCTTTATAATGTAGTATAGATAATAATGATGGCAGCCATGGTGCGATATAACATACCAAGTGGGAATGCCGTGGACTAATCACACCTTCATAGAGCGATGTCATGCCATTGGTGCCTCAATGACATGGTCATGGTACCTCCATGAGTAGTTAATAGCTCAGTCAACAAAATAAGGCAAATGATATAAGTAAACATAAAAAACAATTACCAATTGTCCAACTAAGATAATGTCTCACTAAAATAGATGCATATCAAACGGAATAGCAAATGAATAACAAACCAAATATGGATCATGATTCAAATATAAAAAATCGAGGATCAAGTCATGAGGAAATCCTACGATAAAGGATAGAATATTTGTACCTCAAAAGAAAATGAAAGAATGAACACAAGGAAACACAAGCTGCTCCTTCTTCAAAGAATCTACATGAATTAATGATCATTTTATTATTATAAGCCCATGTTAATATGAATATCGCCTAAAAAACGTTATTTATATTTTATGATCTTTGCTATGTTTTGTTGATAATAATAATAAACTTTATTTAAGCAAAGTATAAATTTAGTCAAGTCTTTTATTCATATAGATATAAGTTTTACTTAACATCACTAAAAGGCTCAAACCATATATTACACACTGTTGATTTTTATCACATATACACTATGCTTTGTGTGTTGTAAGTTTCTTCAAAGAAATAATCATTACATATTTATCTAAGTCATAAACTAGCATAAGTAATCAAACATTGTTAGTAAGTCATAAACCAACATTGTACAATCTATTAAACACATTTTAGCTAGTTACATTTTACACTTTATAAGTTAACTTTGTTAAATGTTTTAATCAAAACAAAATTGATTTATAGCATCACTACTTGGATCATCCTATACTAGCAAAATCCGAGATGGTAAAATCTAGTAGGATCATAGAGAATATTTTAGAAAGATTTGAACTGGATTTGGAAGATTTGCAAGATTTTCTAAATCTTCTGTCAGGACTGGTGGAACCAAATATTACAAGGGCGGACCCTTTTTTTTGGTTTCGGCCAATCGGTGGGTTGCTGAGCCAAATGGCTATAAATAGCAGCCAAAAATTCAATTGTTTTTCTAACAACTTACATACATAAATATTGTACATTCTCTCTCACTCATAATTCCCTGTATCTAACTCATTCATATTCATTTTAGTGAACTTCTTAAATAGCAAGTAGATCAAAGCATTATTGAAGACTTACAAGCTTTAACAAGTGTTGCAAGTCTTGTGTATTCATCACAGTGTGTATTATAATTGTTCATACATCATTGTTTGTTAGGTCACAAGGTTTACAACACAAGCTTATAAGAAGAAAGATAGGCGATTGAACAGATTCCAAACACACACACACGTATATGGAACGGTTAAGCGGAGGTAGTGAAAATAACTTGAACAACCAACCTTCAAATGAAGGTTTACATAAGGTATTTATAGGAGGAAGCTAGGAAACACTCCTAGTTCCATTCCTTTCCTTATTGGACTAAGGCCTAGGCTTATGGGCCTTCTACATAAGCCTAAGGCTAATAACAAACATAAAGGCCATAATAAGCTAACTATTACATATGAGTAACTAACACTTGAATAAGGTTTAGGAGTGATTCCAACAATCTCCCCTCAAGTGTTATTACATATGAGTAACAAACACTCAAGTGTTGGTGATGAAAAGCGGTGAAGGCGTTGATGTAATAGTAGCTTTGGCGTCTTCTGACATTCTTCTTTCTTGTGAGAAGAATTGCCTTGATTTAAACAATCTCCCCAGTGTAGAGATAGTTTACTTTGAACAGTTATGCTTTGGCGTCATCTTTAACTTTGTTCTTTGATCATTGTTCTTTGTGATGAAAGTGATAGCATGTTGTTTATGCGCATCAAGTCGCCTCAGTGCGCCCATTGCTCGGTGTCTCCGTCGTTCTTCAACATGCTCACACGCTCTTTGACGTTTGAATTCAGTATTGATGGAGTTCTTTAAGTCTTTAACTTTGTAGATTCTCTGTATTGTGAAGAATCATTATTTGTTGTGTTGCTTTTGAAATAGAACTTCCATTAGTGATGATGTTGGCGTGAGCATGAGAAGAATCGGCACGATCATTCCGCTCCAGAGCTTCCATAAGAAGAAAACATTTAAACGGTTAGTAATAAGCGGATTCGGGCACTTACAAGTTTGAACTTCGAGAGTGTTAACGGCATAGTGTGAAAACACAACTCTAATTCTTACAAAGGCCGTTTCTGAATCGGAGTCCCACAAGTGAGATAACGATGTACGAAGTATACCTACGATTGGATGAGTCGCGAGGTACAGAAGCATCACCTGACTGTAGACCGTTTGAGACCACTAAGCGCAATCCACGGGGAGTTCGCGACCTCTTTGTCGGGCGTTTGATGTTGACCACTGGGAACCATTCAATCACGAGGATCACAAATGTGAACTCTCTCATAAATGTTCTCGGCAGATTGCTAAGATCTGTGAAGGACTCGATATGAACCACTGATAACCTTATTATTGATCATCAAGTGATTAAATGTCAAGTGTACCTAAGAGATCTTTTGATGAATCTCGTGGCTCTAGACTCAATAGTGCGTTTTGGTTTTCTGGAGCGGAGACTAGGGAGAGGGTCTCCTTCTTCAATACCAGCAATCTCTAAGAAAGCCGATAGTTCACGTAGGGTTCCCGTGAGAATGAAACAAGCTTACGTTAAGAAACTTGAGTGGTAAAGAAGGTTTAGTGCATGCGTCACTGGGTCCATGACGACTTTTAATCTTCAATACGGCGTCACAAGTGACAACCGTAGCATATGAATTGAACCGATTATGCGCCTAAGTTGAATAATCGGGAGGCCTATTTCTTTTCACCCTTTTCTTTGCATTTCTTTTTAATTCTTCAACTCCTTCTTTCTCCGATTCTCATTTTCTCCTTTTTAATCATACCTAAGGACTTCTAAATACTAACTATTTGTGATGTGGTAGATCCATCCGGCTCTGGCGGATCATAGGGCGGTTATTCCTAACCTTAGTCACCTTATAACTCCATGACTAACCTATGTTGCCATAAAACCGCTGATATGAAAAATCTCTCACAGTGTTTATGAATGAAAAACATTTTAGTATCATTGTTGAGATAAGATTTTGCATAAATACTCCCCCTTCACATGTGCTTAAGAGTTTTAACGGTTAAAATGCAGTGAGGAAGAAGCACATTTTTGAATTGATTCACTCAAGATAGACAATCCCTCGCGAGACACGGTTACGTGGCATAGTTAAAGAGTTGCATTGTCGGCTTTTAGGTGACAACTAGCTCTAATAACTACCTTGAAGGTGTAGACAATCCTCGAAGGTCGTCAAACCCGTCGAGTTCATGTTTATCAAGAGTTTCTCGAATGGTACATTCTACTCGAGACAAGTCCTTTCGAGACACGTTTACATCACTAGCGAACTAGCTTGAAATTATTACCCGTCCGGGACAAGTCTTTTCGAGTTACTAACAGTTAAGCATCGTCAATTCGTTGGTTAAGTGGCACACAGATTCATTTGCATTTACACAACATATTTCTTATCACGTATTTTCTCCCCTCAAAAATGGCATATGAAAATGTTATTTTTGAAGCGTTTGAGAATAAATATGACCATTTCGAGTGTTGCGGGAAGAATGACCACGGAGAACAATTTTTGAACAAAGTTTTGATTCAAGTACTCCCCCTCAACGAGTGATATAAGCGGTTGAGGTTTTGAAAATCATAAGGGAAAGTACTTGTTCTTTTGAGCAAAACCTTGAAAAGTGAAAGGTTTGATAGGTTTTACTCAAAGTAAACTTTAGCTCCTTTTATAAGGATTGTGGCACTGAGGCGTACCACGGGGTCCTTTATTTACAAGTACGGGTTGTACACTGTAATGTGTGCACAAGCCATGAACATAATCAATCAAACATCCAAAGTGATATGAAGAAAGCAAGTCAAGGGGTACCAGGAAGTGCAGTGATGTTCCCAGGGTGTGCAGGCGTTGAAATCCGGTTATGTTAATCTTGGGTCGACCACCGACATAACTCTCCAATCGTCTGAACTGATCCATTCGAAACAACCGTTCATCAATCATTGTGATGATCCGTCTCACATCCCTCCTTTCTGAGAATTCCGGCGCTTAGGAGACCCAATTTTCTGGTGTATATCAACTTCAACATGCCAATCCATCCTAACCGCTTCAAAGTATGATCCCGAACTTGTGGAGTTAGCTACACGTCATTGAGTTTCTTTGAAGTTCACTACGGTAAACAACGCCGAAAGGTTTCTTGAGTGTATATTGAGTTAGCTGGTTGATATCGGGAAGATCAAGCTTTGGAGGAGTGAAGTTGACACGCATCTGATAAGATTCAACAGCCGGTGGAGATCTTCTACACGTACCTTGATGACAATGCGTCTTATGAAGATGAGAAGTGACTTGATAAATTCCGTTTGCTGCGGTTGAGAATTGTCTCATGCGACCCAGTACCTTGGCAAGGTACATGTCTTCGATGTCATTGAGAGACAAATTCTCAAAGTCAGCCTCAGAGAAAGCATAGTCCCGTTCATCTTGTCGTTTGACTACGATCTTCTTTAGGAATGTGTAGTCCCACTTAGACGAAAGGTCAACGTGTATGATGGCAACGATATCTTTAGAACTATGCGGCATGTTGAGACCGAACTTGACGGCCGATAGTAGATTCGTCGTTCGGCGATGAATCCCATATAATGCATCTCGGGCGTATGCCTCCACTGTGTTGGAGAACAAGTGATTGGCACGTTCCTCAATGGCTATGCGGTTTGAGTAGGCATTTCTGGGAATGGAAGTGTCAACGATAGCATATTTTCTTGAATCATCGCCACCGTGTAGAAAATCGGTCTTTGTTGAAGAAGTGTCTGAAAGGAATCCTTGGTTCAGTTGTTTGTCCAAGTGTTGGTAGAGGTTTGGTCCAATGATTGTAGTATGGAGGGTTGTCCCTTTGTGTGAAGTCAATGTTTGCTTCAGGGTTGAGCCAATCCATTTTGTTAGACATAGCTCGAGCAATGTTTTCAAGGTGATATTCGACCTCGAGGGCACTTTGTAGCTGTCTTTTAAGTTGAAATGCTTCATTTTTGATTCGCTTCACTTCAGTTCGTCATTTTCTTCATGGAACTTTTTGCTTGAGAATTTTTGCATGCTCCAATGTAGAACCGTCTACCAAATTCTGACCTTCTTGAGGGTAGGGAGTGTTGTTAACAAGATTAGAAAATTTCAAATTCCTCTGTTTTATCATCTAGCCATGATACGGCGTCGGTTTGGCGTCTTCTTCTTCTTCTTCTTTTTCGAAGGCCTAGATGATGATTCTAGTTTTTGAACTTGTTTGGGAGAGGTGGGTTGTTGTAGGGGCTCAAGGACCTCTTCATCGTCACCACCCGTATACTCAAAGTGATCATCGGTTTTTGAGTCGGGGTGGTAACTTCGGAATAGTCACGAGGTTTTCAGTAGAAGAGCGAGGAGGAGATTTTTGTTGAACGAGGAGCCCGTTGTGGAGGTTGCATCAAAGAAGATTCACGGGCGCCGGCGTTTAGGTCTGAGAGTCTTTATCCTTGTCTTCATCGCTCTAGGGCGTTTAGACTTTCAGCTTCAAATCTACAAGCTTTTTGAAGTTGGTAGTCCAACAATGCTTGAAACACTTTCCTTCATCAGTAAATGTCCTCGTGCGAGACATTTGTGTGTGACAAGCTTGGCACAATTCATTATCCGAGAACACAACCGGATCGGTTGGATTGATTGTGACGGTTAAGGGCGTTGATCGAATAGTTTGCTTGGCGTCTGCATGAGATTTGGATAAAGTTGTTTGGTGAACAACTCCTTTGTGACTTTAGGGCGTACTCGAGAAGGTACTTTTAGGTAGCCGATCATTTTGTTCAGTTCCTCTTGACGGTGATTTTTCATGAATTTCTGAACAAACTTCCTTTCTCCTTTGATCTTTTCATGCTCGTCATACATATCTTTGTATGTGATCGACAAAGAAATTTAGCTTTTGTTGAGCACGTTTTTCTTTTCGACTTGTTTGCAGCTTTGGTAATCCGTTAATGAGCTTGAGAAATCCAAGATTTAGATGGTTTCTTCACGGATTTGGATGATGATTTGGTTGACTTCTTTGATGGTGGTGGTGAGGTGAAGGCGAATCGATGATGAAGAGATATGAGGAGACTCGGATCCTTGAGGTTCGAGAGGTTTCTTCCTTTGATCGCATGACTATTTAGAAGCGTATCATAATCAACATCTTGATCTTTTTCGGACTTCTTAGTTTCGGTTCCTCAAACTCATATCGATAGTATCCTCCACAGCTTTTGTTGTTGCATAAGTGGTGGCACGGCTCCCTTATCGGGTTGATTAACCGCATCGGGAGATGGTTGAGTGTGCAGCACCACGATCCTCGGGACCACCCATTTGGTCTTTAGCAAATTCTTGACCTTTTGAAGGTGTCTAACGATATGAAACTTCTTCTGTATGATATATCCAGTTGCTCTTCTTCTTGATATGAGCTTTCATCATACGGTATAAGTACAGGAGTCTTTCCTTTTCCTTTATCAGCTGGTGGACTTGGAGGTTTAGGCTGGCGAAGGAGTGTGATTCCAGTCAGAGTAGGTAATTTCTTTATCGTGTGGTGCCTAGTCGAGCTTTCGTCCACAAGCTTTTTTTGCGGTTCAGATGTGGGAATAGGTTCAGCTTCCTTTACAGGAACAATCCTTTTACGAGGAGGATTCCTTTTGGGAAGCTTTCTATAAAGATCTGTGCTGGGAATTATATGTTTGAGTTGATAAGACAAAAAGAATGAAACAAGAGGGACTTAATATGACAAGAAGGAAACCTACTAAAAGATGGAAGGGCTTGCTTGCAATGGAAGTTTTATTATTTAGTCCTTATCCTCTAGTATATAAAGAGGACATAGGTGTAGGTTTTTAATTAAGTCTTCCAATATGTAGTCGACTAAAGGTGTGTGTTTAGCCTAGACGTTAGGGGAGAACGTCTAGGGTATTAGGGTATTGGTTTTAGATTAGTGTGTCCTAGGCGTATGTTCTTGTAAACGCCTAGGTTATTAGTTTAGTTAGTAGACGTGTTCCTATAAACGTCTAGTATTATTTAGAGTATTAGTTAATGGTGAAAAACCTTGTTCAATAACAAAGTATTGTTCTGATTATTCCGCTGCGTATTATGTTTATTATCTTTGTTATTGATCCCTAGCAGAGCTTTAAACGATCTTCACATGTGGTATCAGAGCCTGGGGCTCGTGATATCTAGGGATCTACAAGGTTTTCTTGAAGAAGAAGGAAAAAAATTCTTGGAACATCCAAAATTCGTAATACTTTTGCAGCACTGTTTTCCAGAAGGCATAACTTTTTATTGAACCGTTGGATCGATCTAAAATTCGAACTGGAGCTTCTTGGTATATATATCTTTAATCTCACCGAAGGGATTGTCAATCGGAGCTCTCAATCAAAAGTTATTCAGTGTCGAAGTCTGCTGCAAAAAATCCGTAAGGTTACAACAGCACTGTTTTGAAACGATCATAACTTTTTCGTTAACCGTTGGATCGTAACGAAATTTCGGGTGGATGTTCTCTATATATCAATCTAACTTTCCACCAGAAGGATCTTCCATCTAAGCTTTTATGTGAAAGTACTGCTGAAAGTACTGCTGTATTTTCAAAGTGCTGGCACGCGTTTTGGTTAAAGTCTTTATTGACCCGAAAGTCTTGCTTGGAAAGCGAATCTTTGCAATTGAAAGTACTGCAAATTTTCAAAAGTACTGCTGCTGCATGTTTAGATGAAATCTTTGTTGCAAAGTCTTTGCTTCAAGATGTATGATTTTTATTGAAAGTACGTTTGCCCATGATTGAAAGTATGCTGATTGGATTAAGTCTGCTCCTTCTCAAAGTCTTGTTATTATTGAGAGAATGCTGGCGATCTAAATTTAAAAGTCTTGTTTTCATGGATTTCAATTTAAGGGAAGTCGATAATTTTGTTTATAGATTTTGGAGACACACCACGGAATGGTTATTTGGTTCACACACGGAAGAAGTTTTTTGTTCTTAAAAGGATTTAAAAAGGCTCGTTTTGGAGATTTATTGAAGATTTGATTACGAAGAGGATTATTTATCACTTATTTGAAGGTGAAGTGGAATTACTTGGTTTGTGTTCTTATCATCTAGCTATGATCTAGCAATGTGTGATTTTTCTTATGATGCTCTATGTACACATTGTCTATCACTTGAAGGAGTTACATTGTAGTGCTCAGTGTCTCATACTAGTTGAGGATTCTTGTCAAAGGATTGCGGTCTACTTATATTTGTTGATTTGTATAAGTATGGAGTTCCGTGGATAGTAAAAGATTTAAGATACAAGTTTGAGAAATTCTACTTCTTCATCAAATCGTTATCCTGGTTTTCTTCTTTAAGTAATAAACACATAAAGCCCACAGATTTTGAAGAATCATTGATGTACATGCATCACTCAAGGGGAAGTGTTTGATTTTTACTATTGTTGATCATTATTACTCCTAGTTGAAGTTTTCTACTGTTTTGGATCCATTTTCCTATGATCGTAATGGTGGGGATTTGAAGCATTGGAAGTCTTAGAT
Source organism: Chrysanthemum makinoi (assembly GCA_910596185.1). NCBI lineage: Eukaryota > Viridiplantae > Streptophyta > Magnoliopsida > Asterales > Asteraceae > Chrysanthemum > Chrysanthemum makinoi. The sequence goes on along the minus strand of OU343216.1, from coordinate 38,966,998 downwards.
TGGAAGTATGATATTGGTTAATTGTGGTCAAGATCATTATTTGCATCGTTCCCTATTTAGATAATAACAAAAAGGGGAAGAGATGTTTGAGTGACATGTTCAAGTCAAGGGAAGCATGGAAGACAAGATTGTTTCATTCATGGTGAGATTTAATTATCTCAACTTCGCTACTTCGTTAGGGAAGTTCGTACAAGAATCAGTAATTGTTTTGTCATCATCAAATAAGGGAAGATTGTTGGGTCTATTATAGATTTGATAATACAAAACAAGAAGAATGAAACATGAAGGACTTAATGTGACAAGAAGGAAACTACAAAAAGATGGAGGATTTGGAAGATTCTAGAAGATATGCTTAAAAGAATATTTAGTTTCCTAATTGTATTGTTTCCTAATTATAATGTAGTTCCTCTTATAACCCTAGATGTCTCTAGTATATGAGACATAGGGTCGTGGTTTTAGTACGGACGTACAAGATGTAGACGTCTAAAGGTGTGTGTGGAAACCTAGGTAGCATATAAACGCTCTAGGGTTTAGTGGTTTATTTAGTTAGTGTTAAAGATCAAGTCTTTGATCTTTATTATTGTTTAGTTAGTTTATGATAATGAAAAACCTTGTTCATTATACGTTAATTTTATTGAATATTCCGCTTTTGTTATTATGTGTTCCTAGATATAATATTAGACCTCGTCTAAGAGCTTACAACGATCTTCACAATCTGTACTTGTAACACTTCCAGCACTTCCTCTTCTGGTTCTCCTTACAGGTGTTCCAGAAGATTTTTCGTCGAGATGACCAACTTTGCCTTGTCCTAACGCTTCAGATACCTTTTGTACGTTTGAGCTTTCTGACATCTTCAGTTAGAAATCGGCAACACAGCACCTTGTTCTTTGTAGACGATTCCTTGATTCTGATAGAATAGGTTCCGTCAACATATCGTGATTGTCGGGGTCATTTAGCCTCTTGGGAATATCGGGATGAAGTCCAAGTGCTCTCTGGATCAACAGTTTAGTATATCGATGTAGATCTTTGAGCCAAGTATGTTGAGAAATGACATCATGTCATCCCAAATCAGAGCTTCGATAGCGATGTGTTTCATGTTGACCAATGCCCAAAATATTTGCAGTCCATGAGCTTAGGATGCTCATAGCCC
>OU343216.1:38882725-38965748 GCA_910596185.1 Chrysanthemum makinoi | reverse complement strand
AAGGCATAACTTTTTATTGAAGAAGTTGGATCGAGCTAAAATTTGAGCTGGGCTTAACTTGGTATATATATCTTTTAATCTCTTAAAGGGATTGTCAATCGGAGCCCTCAATCAAAGATAGCGGTCGAAGTCTGTGTGATTTTTCGTAAGTTTACAACAACACATTTTGAAACGGTCATAACTTTTAGTTAACTGATCGTAGCGAAATTTTGGGTGGATGTTCTCTATATATCAATCTAACTTTCCACTTGAGGGATCTTCCATCTGAGCTTTTATGTGAAAGTCTTCTGAAATCTTTCTGTGTATTTTGAAATCTTGTTGTTCGTTATTGGTCCTACAAGCAAAATCGCTGGCACGAAAGTACTTGCTTGGAATTTGAAAGTACTGCTGATTATTGAAAGTCTTGTTCTTCAAAGTACGTGAGGAGGTTTCAAAATCTTGTTACATTAAAAATACAGTGATTTTATTGAAAGTAACGATGATTGCATGAAAGCTTTGCTCATTCTCCAAAGTACTTTCAAGGTCTTGATTCTTTCTCATATGGTTTTCGATTTAAGGGGAAGTCGAGCGTGATAATGGTTATGGATTTTTGGATGACACACAGAATGGTTATTTGGTTCACACACTAGGGAAGAAATTTATGTTCTTAAAGGATTAAAAAGGCTTGTATTTGATTCATTGAATAATTGATTACGATGAGGATTATTTATCACTTATTTGAAGGTGATGTGGAATTACTTGGTTTGTGTTCTTATCATCTAGCTTGATGAATCTAGCAATGTGTGATTTTTCTTATGATGCTCTTATGCACACATTGGCTATCCAGCTTAAAGGGATTCTACATTGTAGTTGCTCGATTAATACCATAATGGTTCAGATTCGCACATGTAGGATTTATGATACCACTTATATTTGGAAGCGTATAAGTATGGAGTTAAGGTGGATAGTTGCAATTTAAGATACAAGTTTAAGGAAATTTTCTACTTCTTCGATCAAATTAGATTTATATTTGGTTTTCTTGACAAGTAATCGTACATAAAACCTCTGATTTTTGAATCAATGACATAACCAGATTGTTTGTTTTGTCATGCATCCCGAAATAGAAGGTATTTGGAAGTTCATTATAGATTTGATGATACAAAACAAGAAGAATGAAACATGAAGGACTAAAAGTGACAATAAGGGAAACTACAAAAGATGGAGGATTTGGAAGATTCTAGAAGATATGCTTAAAAGAATATTTAGTTTCCTAATTGTATTATGATTCCTCTTGTAAACCCTAGATGTCTCTAGTATATAAAGAGACATAGGGTCATTAGTTTTAATGTACGTACAAGATGTAAACTAAAGGTGTGTGTGTGTAACCTAGAAGTAGGGAAAACGTCTAGGGTTTAGTTAGTTAGTGTTAGATCAAGTCTTTGATCTTTATTATAGTTAGTTAGTTAGTTTATGGTGAATGAAAAACCTTGTTCATAATAATATTGATTATATGTTTGAATATTCGCACTATTATTATGTGTTCCTATATATAATATTAGACCTCGTCTAAAAGCTTACAACGATCTTCACACTACTATCACAAGAACACGTCCTTTGATTCCTCAGGCGATGAACTGACATCTAAAATTAAAAGCGGAAAAAGAAAAAAAAAGATGTCGTACTGTGGTTTGAAGAACTAATGGCATGGAAGAAGAGGAAAAATTCACCAACTTACCTTAAGACACCTTATGTCAAGCCTTTGTTGAAGCTAGTTTCTTGGAGGAAAATCAGAATTTGGTGGTAATAATGACCTTGAATACATTCCTCCTTGTTGGGACTACTGATCCGACCTTGTAATGTCAATTACTTTGAAGATTCTTTAAAGTCAGTTACAGAGTGTTTGTCAAACGAATGTGGGTTCGAGTTTAGTCGTTAAGAGGTAAGAACCTTTTGCGACTTTCAGTTCTTGGTAATCATGACCTTGGGGATCCACATACTAGTTTACTCTCATCTATTCAAACCAGCCCTTTAAAGTGTAAGAGGCTTTTTGATGATATTGATGACCTTCCTCACAGTTAAGCTCTACTGTAGTTCAATATGTGTCCAAGAAAAGTCGTTTTGGCGGAACCTTGAAATCTAGGAGATTATTTGATGAATTTGAAGCAGTTGGTAGTAAACAATCTGATGATATGAAGGGTGATGAGGCAATTAGTTTGGTTAATGATCCATGATAGTTGAAGGTTCCACGATGGTTCCATGTCATACCCGCCTCTTCGATCCAAGTAATTCGAAGGTATGATGAAGGCTACCATGTGGTAGTTATTTGATCTTCCGGTGGTATGTACCACATTAAACAATTTGTATTTTGGTTCCTTTCTGGCATGATGACCGGCTGAAATTTTGATTATGTGGTGAAGGCTAGTTAGTGTATGTTACAAACTACTATGTGATGATGGTTCTACTACCATGTGTATGTTACATTGCAATCATTTTGATTAAATATGCTGATGTTTATTTCATCTGACTTGGTTCTATCAGTCAATAAAATTTTTCATAGATAAGATTTTCAACACAACCATCTCAATAACAACACTACAACAATCATCTCAATAAATTATTTCATAGATAAGATTTTCAACACAACCATTACATTCTCAACCGTTACACTCATATCATTCATTATTCAACCATTACATTCATTCAAACGATCTTTGCTAGAACTACATCCTTCTTCAGTTGCTTTCCTTTCCTTGAGTTTTTCAAAGAATTCTTCCAGATCTTTGATCCTTTTTCCAATGCCTTAACTTTTTCTAGTGTAATGCCATCTTGGTTCTCCTTATCCGTAACATCACCATCTAGCTTTTTCTCTCGGATAAGTCCAAAGCCATTACGGATTGTTGTATGTGTACTATCGAATTGTCGTGACATCCTCTTTCTGTCTGGCACTTGTTCATAATTACCTTTTCCAGATAAGTTCAAAGCCATTGTGGATTGTTGTATGTGTACTATCGAATTATTTGTATTTATGCTTATTTTGTTGACTTGTGTTTAGGCGGAAAAATATTTTTGGAGGAAACTAGATAGCGAATTTTGTAGCTACTTATTTAAGCAACTATTGTTTAGCGATATAGTCTGGCGACTTTTTATAGCGATTTATGATACACTAAAACCTTATCTTTTAACTATTTTTGGCCATCCACTTTCTAGGCCAGAACACTAGCTGTTTAGTTGCAACTGTCGTTTTCGTTCAATTATTAAAATTGATTTTCTCAAAAGGTTCGTGATACTTTATTGTTGTGTATCATATTATTTGTATTTTATGTTTCAATATTCATATCAATATTTTTGGCCACATTAACTTAACTTTACATGCTTGTAATTGTTTATAAGGTAATCATGGCAATCGAGTTTGTGGTACGACCAAACATAACTTTACCACTGGTTTCTTGAGCTTCCTCAATTTTGTACCGTGCTTTTAATGGGAATCGAATTTATATTTAACGGGATTCAAAGACAACGGAAGAAAGTAAGGATTGTTGCTCAGTTAGGAGGTCCCATTAGGATTGTAGGTAACAAATGGGTAGAATTTGTTCATGAAAACATGTATACTGATGTTCATATGTTACACTTTGTTCAAGAAGGTGATGACTCTTTTACGTTCTGGCTATGATTCTAATGGGTTGGAAGTTGAGGAATATCTTTGTAGAAAGTCGTCATATAAGGTTTCGAGTTATGGTACGCCATACCCTCATATTCCACAGGTTATTTATAAGAATCAATTTTTGTTTACGTTTTCAAAATAAGTGTATTTTATTCTTGTATGTTATAATTGTCAATCATATTGTTGTCTCGGACATTGCCCGTAATTTTCTAGATGGTATTGGGTTTCAAGGTACTGTTGTTGTTGTTGTTGAAGGAATGGAGTTTAATGTGGATGTTACTTGGGGCTATGAAGGAGGTCATGATCCTCGTCTGTACATGCGTTATGGATGATGAAATGTGGTCGACTGCTCTTCAATATTCCGATATTGAATTTGGGGATGTTATTGTTTTTACTAAATTGGAGAAAAATAGCTTGAATATAACCGTGTTTGGTTTCGATGGTAGTGCAAAGATATAGGGGCAGTTTCTTGGTGTGACGATTGTTTTTCCACAAAATGATCTTGATAATGAAGATGGAGGTAGGCTTGAAATCTCATAATCATATTCAGTAATATCATAACATATATCTTTAAGATTTATTTTTATATTTTTGAAATAGGTGATGAGCGAATGTAACACATTTGCTAATGGTTTGGTCACCTTGATCATTTTGGTGAGAGAACTGATGTCTTTTATAGAAGGTCTCTTGAAATTCTTGCGTTATCTAGACTTGTAAGTTTGTGTTTTGTGTGTACTTTTTTTCTATGCATTTATATAATTTTATATAATTTTTGTAAATGTTAAACACCAGATATTCAGGACCATTTTCTTCACAATCATCCTATGCATTTTTTTCAAAATGCATTTTTTAGGAATGATGCAGTCGATACATGATGCAATTGATTGACTATCATAGAGACAATCCATACCGGGTGAATCATGTGAATGCATTAGCTGACTGGAACCACTTTTTTGAAGATTGTGAGTTTGAGTATGGAAAGATGATAAGGTTTAAGTTCATGTATGTAGATTGTTATGATGATTTGGGTATCCTGTTTTTCCATATTTGTTAGGAAATCGGATACGTTTCTTGAATGACATTTTAAGTTTTATTTATTTATTTATTTTGGTTACATGAACAAAGTTTCAGTGGTGGGTGTGTATATACTTGTATTGATTGGATACATTTTAGACTTCTACAAATTTTAACATTTTATGGTAAGTACTTTTCAATATGGCCACTTTATGTGCGTATTGATCATGCGGTCAACCCCTTTATACGTGATATGTTTCATTAACAACACCAAAACAAACATTTCAATAAAATTTTTCACAGATATATTTTCAACACAACCATTATGTTGGGTTTTAGGTTCAAATACATCAAAGAGAAACAGAATCATAATCAGTTACTACAACCATGGGAACATTACAACCACCATCAGTACATCGAAATAGAATAGAAAAGATCATACTAAAACTACCCAAAGAGGACACAAGCTTCACATCTACACCACCCCTACCTAATGCTTCTTGCATCCCTCACTTAGGCATCTCCTTCATATTAATGAATCTTTTTAATCCTTCATATTAATGCATAATATCACTACTTTTCGCCTAGATTTGGTTAATCTTGGTCAACGATTGAAGTGTGGTTCTTTGTATCCACTGCTAGGGCATTTCAAGCCACTAGCTAGTGGTTTTCAATCCACTTCTAGCATATTGTTGGGTTTTAGGTTCCTCAGATCAGGAATTATTCCAAGTATTGGAACCACTACTAGAGTTGATGAAACCATTGCCAGAAGAATGAATCCACTGCTTGAGTTAAACCAACGCTAGTAGTATTGTGTAACTACTATTAGTACATTGTAATCACTGCTAGTTGATTAGTCGGTTTAATGTTTTATGTTAGATAAATACGTGTGTTTTATATCTTAGGTGTGAAAAAAGGCCTGGCCCGAATAAGCGGCTTTTAGCTAATTATTTAGCAACTATGTTTTTGCGAAAATTTATAAGCAACTTTTTTATTCGACGTTCTTACATTATACATCGACAAGCTGTAAAGTACTATCACATAAAAAAATATTCGAAGCTACTTTTTAAAAGCGCCTTTTTCATCTTAGCGATTTATGATACACTAATACTTTATCTTTTATCTTTTGTGGCACATTCACTACCGGCGAACCCTAGGCTGCAATAATCTAAATCAACTGTCGTTTTCGTTCAATTATTAAAATTGAATTGTGTGAAAGGTTCGTGATACTTTATTGTCGTGGTCCCAATATCAATTTTGTCTCTATTTAATGTTTCAATATTCGTACCAAATTAGGGTTTACATGTAAAATTATATATATATTTTTAAACTATTGTATTTTATGTGTTCCATAACGAGGATGGCACCTAGTTGGACTTGAATCCTCGTTACCTATTTGATGTTCATGTTTTGGGGAGTTTTATTTCCACCGCTGAGGTATGAAAATGGGGTGTTTTTTATTGGGTGTGTCCAAGGATAGGAAGTCGGACTATAGTAGTATGTGCCGTATCTTAAAGAACATCTGAGCTAAATTTCCATTCGTTGTTTTTGTTTACCACATGTCAATTAGAGGTAGGCTTGAAACTAATAGAGTGTGATAGGGATGTGGCTACCATGTATGACCTTGCTGATCGATATGGGAAGTTAATGATGTATATGACACATAATCCCCAAAAATTATTTGATTTTTATTATCAGAATCTTAACTTTTATGATTCTGAAGATGATTATATACAACTAAATTGATTATCCATGGAAGAAGATTAAAAGATGCAAGCAATATGACATATGATGAGCTTATTGCTTGGTGAAGAAGAAGCGGCGACCTTATTGATGTTGATGTCGATATATCATGTTGCCTAGGGGTGTAGTTGCTAAGCCTAAGGTTAAGCGTAAGTTGGTTTTCATTGAAGAGCAAGATAAAGCCTTTGCAGGCAATCGATAAAAAAAAAATAAAAACACTGCTATTTCTAAGCTATTAGATGCTACTTTGTGAGACATAAATCTAATAAACCAGGCGATATAATTGTCACAAAATAGCATTTATGACCGGAATATCAGTTTTTATAGCGAGACATTCTATTTTACAGTGCGTCAAATTACCAATTAATTCATATCACACTTACCACAGGACACGTATCCATATCGATTATCCATTATTTTGATGATGTAAGTTATGTTTTCAACACTACGTTGCAAGCCAGCGCCTCAAGGCGCAGGTTATAACACAGGTATGTTCCAACAAAAGTACTTACACACACATAAATAACTAAGTGCATATATTAAAATATCCAACAAAATTAACCTTACTAGGTTTATTAAAACATCCATAAGCATAAACATAAACTTTAGACATTCCTTAAACCCACAACCCTAGCCATACCTTAAACCCAAAAGACATTTGACAAACACTAGAAAACGGTCGATTACACCATAGAATTGAGCTTCTCAAGAATGACATAAGCTCACTGCTTCGCATTGCACACCTTCACCAACATGTTTAAGCATCGCCAAATCTTCATTTTGCAAAATATTCAACTGTGAAATGCTTTGCACACCTGAATCAAAAGGATACAAAAGCTCCAACTCTGCAATCACGCAATCCCTCTCAGCAACACGAGCCCTAATATCTTGGGCTTTTTGGTTAATTCTGCCGTCCTTTAGTGACAGTAACTTCCCTCCGAAACCTCTCCCACATCATGTGTCTCTAACAAGACTAGAACCAGCAACAATAGCTAACTCCTCGCAGAAAAGGCATTTCGTAGTCATTTTCTTCTTTTGTTATTTTTTTGAAAGCGGTGATTTTTGCTCTATGTTTGTGTGTTTGAAGTTAAAATTTTCCTTTGGTTTATGTGTGTTTTTATATAAGTTATAAGCTCTTTTGATTTGATGCCACCCTTGAGCCACCCCATAGTAATTATGGCCTTTTGACTTATAAGCCATTTTGATTTGATAGCCAATTTGAAGCAAAATAACTAGAGTAGAATACTTGATTCAAAATTAACTAGTATACTTGTATACACAATTGTGAATCTTATAAGTTATAGCACTTGATGCATTTGTTTACTTGATTTCCAGATTGAACCTTTTTTTCTTCTTTAATTTGACAGGTTTCCATGCATCACAATAATCGTGACATTAGGAGACGGGTGTAAACATATTGCAAACGTGCATGGACTCAGAATAGTTGTATAGCTAAATTGTATATTCGACAATTGTATTTAAGTGCCCTAAATTTATGTCTTTAGTTCCCTTTCTTTTAAATTGTATAAACAGGGCTCTAAAATTGTTAAGCGAATATTTTACCTAGTTTTTTAAACAACCTTTTTAGCGATATTTTTTAAGCAATAAACTTTGTCGTAATTCAAAACATTTTGAGCATGTATATCACCCAAGTATCTAAAAGAAAGTATGGTCTTTATATACAAACCTTCTCAACTTTTTTACAATAAGACAAGTGTATAATAGTGCTATCACGTAAACCGATATATTCGGCGACTTTTTTAAAAGCGCCTTTTTTCATCTTAGATTTATGGCCACTATCTCTTTAACTTCGACCAGAACTCTACTGATTTCAATTCTAAATTTAGTTACAAGTCAAATGCAAATCTTTTTGTTGACTCACGTCACATAATAAGAAAAGTGTAAAGTATTATCACACAAACCAATGTATCATGTAAAGTACTTTCACATAAAAGATTTATTCGAGCGACTTTTAAATGCGCCATTTTCATCTTAACGATTTATGGCCACTATCTCTTTAACCCGACTGAACTCTACGATTCCAATTCTAATTTAGTTACAAGTCAAATCAAATCTTTTTGTTGACTCGTACACAATAAGAAAAGTGTAAAGTATTATCACATAAACCAATGTATCATGTAAAGTACTTTCACATAAACCGATGTATTCAGAGCGACTTTTTAAATGCGCTATTTTCATCTTAGCGATTTATAGCCACTGTCTATTTAGACCGACTAGACAAACATATTATGTTTTAGCACAAAATTGGATACAAAGATTTAGTGGTTGCTATTTTTTTGAGTTTAATTATCTCGATTATGATATATTTTTTTGTAATTCAATGTCAATGTAGGTTGTTTACTAAAACACAAAGACAAATAAGATTAAGATTGATAACATAAACAAAAGTATATACACTTAACTAGTACATCAACCCTAGGTACTAGTAAACTTTCACCATCAACCTCGCGTCAACACACCCTACCTTCATAACCATAAACTAACCTAAGTCAAAGCTTTACATTACCTAAACAAACATAAACCTAACATGAAGGCTTCACAAAGTCAAAGGACCATTGACTCAAAATGTTCAATGAAGGATAACAAAGAAGAAACGCGAGCACACCTTTCTAAGATGGAGGTCGCAGTAGCAATCCACCCTATCTTCAATTTGCATCCTTCTCATGTGTCCAACGTCGCAACGACGGGTTCGTTGGACCAACAAACCATGACTCTTCAATAAGCACATCTACGTTGTACACGGCGGTTAGCTCGTCAAGCTTCTCTTGCGGATCTAATTCATCACGAGCAGTATCCCTAACTTCTCCCAATATTCCACAATCATCATAGACTTGTGGATCGAGAGTTTCTGTACGGGATAGTTGATCAAAAGGAAGCGGGGTTGGCCATTGTTGTTGTTGGTTGAGATAAGTTTATTTTTAGAGAGGATTAAAAATAGCAAGTGTAATGTGATGATAGTTGTGATAGGAGTTGTTTTAGAGGATTAAATAGAGGGAAATAGAGAGTGTTAAGCACAAAATGTGTATTGTCATTTAGTAGTTTGAAAATAGCAAGTGTAAAATGTTTATTGTTTAGAAGTTATCCTCATTTTTTTAAACATGATGGATGTTTCTCATATATGTTTACTTGTTCATTTCTGCATGAGAAAAGGTGTTCATATATATGGTTGGATTTGGAGGACATATTTGTGACAAAGGATAACATTAAAGTTTTTTTTGTTTTGTGATATTAAAATTGTTTTTTAAAAAAAAGTGATTTTTTCGTTTTTGTTTTGTGACAACAACACAAATTCGCTAAACATAATATCATATATAACCATCAATCGATAACATAAAATGTGTTTCCAAAATCGCCAATGATCCAAAACTATACATAGGCTACCTATGTAAGGTCCAAACTATACGTATAATCCATTTAGCGGTAATCCTAACCATGTTATTCTTTACAAACATATCGTAACACATACCGAACTTCGTGTTAACAGCGGTTTTGTCATTGACTTCCGATATCTTCGCTTCTTCGAGTTTGTCAAAGCTTAACCATTATTTTAAATAGCTTAGGGTTTAGGTAATGAGAACTATCCAGCATCGGGTATCAAAAGACCCTTTAAACCATTAAGGTTGAATTGGTCATTTTAACAATTAGGGTAGGAGGGTAGGATGGTGGATTTTGGGACCTAAACCAAGATCTTGGCAAGGTGTTGGGGTCCACCCCTTTCATGTGTAATAGCATTTTAACTAGGTTAATGAGATCATGTTGTGTTCATGCTTGATACAAAGATTTGATCATGTTTGCGTACGACTATTTGAACAGTGTGTCTATGGTTGAGGGTTGGTGAAAACATAAGAATGATGTCAGTGTGTCTAGTTAATGTTAGGATTTAGTAAATCCAGTTATTAAAGAGTCGGTCACCTCAAGTATATGTAATCGTTAGAAAGCTCGTAGTCGTAGATTATTACAAGTTAAGTAGTATTTAGTTAAGTAACACCGTGGAGGACGGACGGGTCTTTACCTACTGTATGCCTAATCCACCGTAGGTGGCGATTTATGTAAGTACTATAATTACTCTCTACCTTTCAAGGTAGAGAGTTGGAGCTCATAATAAGATTTTTCTTTCTCTCACTAAAGTTACCAACCTCTAACTTTTCCTCTCTAAACCATATTATACGCCTTCTTGTGGTTATGATCTAGTGTGTTTGTGAAATCCAATATGTTACAAATGGTATCAAGAGCCATGGTTAGATCATCTCTTACATCTTGGATTTCTAGTGGTTTTAGATGGTTTTTGAGTTTGAAAAAGTTTAGTGGTTTTGCATCATTTGGATCATCTCTAGTGTTAAAGTTTGAATTTTGGGTGTACTTTTGTGTTTAGGATCATTGTATGTGCTTGGGTTTTGATTTGGTAAGCTTGAATCACTGTGGTTGAGCTTGTTTTGCATTGAAAAGTGTGTTTTTGAAGTTTTTCTTGGTAGCGACTTGGTTCTCGTAGTGCTTAATTTAAGCCAACGGATGTTGTTCTTGTTAGCCACTTACTTTGTAATTTGGTAGCTTAGTTGCGCTTTGGAAGTTCTTAGTTTGTTGAGCTAGTAATTTGTCTGCTGATATCGCTTCACAAATAGTACACTTAGTGGATTCTCCACTACGGGTTGCGACTTGGTGAAGGTAGCGACTTGCTTTCAATTTTGTTAGCGACTTGTACTTAAGTTTCTTAGCGCCTTGGTGTTAGCGACTGGACTTAGCGAGTTGCTATTTAGCGACTTGACGACTTAGCGACTTGGTGCTTAGCGACTTGTTGACATAATTCTCAGCGACTTGGTGTTAGCAACTTGGATCTTAGCGAGTTGTTCTTAGCAACTTACTGTGTCTTAGCGACTTGGTATTATAGCGACTTGATTTCATAATAGTTAACTTGGTGCTTAGCGACTTGGTTCAAGGTTTCTTAGCGACTTGGTTGAATTTTTGTTTGTATACGGTTTTCTTGATTTTGTAAAATCCCGAAATAATCTATTTCGGTTTAATCATTGAGTTATAAGTGTAATCTGTTAACATGTCTACCAACGTACCTCAATCATCTCCATTCTTTGAGGATGTTCGCAGTTGGTTCGATACTCGTCCACCCATGCTTGACGAGCTGACTACGACTCTTGGGCTCAACGTATCAGTTATGCTTGTCTTGGAAAGGAAAATGGGGTCAACATTCTCAAATCCATTGATGAAGGACCGTATCAGGTTGAGACTACAAGAGACATAATTGATACTGCTGCAGATGGAACCATGATCTTTGGATGGGACAGACAAAAGACGTATGATGAGCTCGATATCGGGGCTCCGATATCATACTACAGAGTGCTTAAAAGACATCTACAAAATTGATCAATCACAAAGCCAAAGCGGTTTGGGATAATGTCAAGATGCTTCTCTCGGGTTCGATTAACCAAGGAAGACAGAGAATCACAACTGTATGATGAGTTTGAGCACTTCAAGATGAAACGAGATGAGAGTGTCTATGAGTACTACGTGAGATTCCATAAGCTTGTGAATGACGTGAGGAACATCAAAATGACCATGCCAAACATTCAGATGAACTCAAAGTTTGTGAACAACATGAATCCCGAATGGCACAAGTTTGTCACCTCGATGAAGCTAACCAAAGGATTGAAGAACACAACTATGAAAGCGTATGCCTTCCTTCTCCCGAATGAGAGACATGCTATGTTTGAGAAAAGGATTCTAGAACAGTTCAAAACCAACTAGGGAGAAACAAGTTCCTCAAATGACTCAACAACCTTTTACACAAATGTTGGTATTACTACCAAAGCTTCTCAAGTCATTCCCATGGGTGATGGTAACTACAAACTCATCCCGATCCACATATAAGCCTCAGGACGAAACACATTCATGGAAAACTTCATCAATCAACTGTCTCTCATGGTCGGTCAAAACATGAACTCTCTTCCACACACCAACAATAACCTCGAGCGACACATCCAATCCACACAATCAAGCTGGCTAGAGATGGGAAGGTTATGGTGCAACCATTCAAGAAGCGATGTATGAAAGGGAAGAGGAGGAGTTGGTAGAGGATATGGGGTAAATCAGAATAAGGGAAGGAATGGGAATCAAGGTCAAGCAAAGCCAATTAAGTTCTACAATTGTGGTGGTGAGGACATATTGCTAAGGCGCACATCTCCAAAACGTCCTCGAATCAGAGAATACTTGAGACAAGATGGTGCTTGTGCAAGCTCGAGGATAATGGGCGCTTTTGGATGAAGAGGAGTTGTTGTTCGCGAAATGCCGAACCTATGATGCGATGTTGATGAGCACCCAATTCAGGAGATATGTCATAATCATCAAAATGCATTTCAAGTAGTGAGTGATGCATTTGAATCTGATGTCGATGATGAACCTACTGCCCAAATAATCTTCATGGCTAGCATCTCACCTTATCAAGGCCTCCAACATCTGGTCCATCCAAAGACAAAATCATTTCCGAGGTATTAAAACTATATGATGATGTTGATGGGCAAAAGATGCATAATAAAGTACAAAATCTTGAAACTTATGAATCAGATATTGATGATGAGGGTAATAGCAATATTGTCCCATATGATCAATATGTGAAGCAAAGTGAAAGTGAGGTTGTACCAAGTAATGCATCTTCACTAGTCAATGAGGACTATGTCTTTGATGAATACATTGCATGTGCCCTGATGATTCTGTATCTACGAACTTAATGCCTATAAAGAACAAGTTTCAATTTATGAACAACGCGCTAAGTTTGAGTTAACCACTCGTGGCGAGGAAATGGATGACCAAATGCGTTATAATTATTAGAAAGTAATTTTAGAAGAAGTATTAAAACAAGAGTTAAACTCCTTACAAGAAAAGCTTTCTAAAACTGCTAAGCATAAACAGAACTTCAAGAAAATGTTAAAATGCTTAAGCAAGAATTCAATGCTAAGGAATCAAAACTTTTGAATGATTTTTCCAATCTAAAAACTTTGAAAAACAAGCTTGAAAATAAGTTGTATGTACAAGGAAATACCATTGATTTGCTCACTTGATCACTAAGCATAGAGTTTTAAGCGATAAGCATAGCATTCCCCTTGTTGTGGAACCTAATCCCGAGGTTGTTAAAAAGGCTAGAGCTGCTCATAATGTAATCTATGATGGAAATGAGATTCTTAAACCTAGACAGAAACCTAGTTGCGTTGAGTGCACCGAGGAAGATAGAAAATTAGATGATGCATCTAGGGAGAAAATGAATAAGAGGCTAGAAGATCTTGAATGTAAAGAGAATAACATAACGATCAAACCCCATGATTACAAAAGGAGCTGGATTTCCTGAACAAGTTTAAGCCTCAAACGTTGTTAACACCCGAACAAGTGTTCGGAAAAAGGTTTAGATAAGCAAAAGCGAGAATCTTGTTGTAACAAACCCTCCCCTTAGGAAAATGCCTTACGTGTGTATCCTCCAAATACACCAATGCTTTTAGTTCCTAGAACTATTGCCACTAAAAGCAAGACCTTAATAAGTCAATATGTTATTTTTCAACTATTTGTCGATTTTGAGAAAACTTGTAAAGAAAAGGATCACACCTTTGGTATAGCGAAGGGAGAAAGGGTTTTGAGCAAACTAAAGAATGTTATTTAACCGAGGTCATGCCTTTCTTTAAACAACTAAAAGGTCAATTTGAGAGTCTTAAAAGGGGATGGATTAGATATTAAAAAATGGAAAAGGAATTTGATGCTATGATAGTTGAGGTTAGTGACTATGAGCGAGAATTAAAATATAATGAGATTGAGAGGAAGAACTTGCATACATTGAATGAGAATCTTATTTCCGAATGTATCACTCAAGATGTGTTTTACCTTTGCTAATTGTTCCATTAATGCTTCTCAATTTCATGAATTATCATTGCTCTCAAAGTCTCCCATGATCGTGTCATTGAGCTTGAAAAAACTAACTCTAAACTGCACGAAAAAGTTGAACAGGATCTTTGGTGAAACAGTTTTTCTAAATTGGAAGTTGAGCATCTTGCTTTGCAATTAAAATATCAACATCGAAAAGAAAATGTTAAAACCTCAAATATCAAGACATCCGGATGCTCAGAATTTGATGCAGTTTTGAAATTAGCAAGTGATGAACATTCCCAATGCCTCTCCTTTAGATTCTCGGTATTCTCAAACTTTAATTGAAATTTGTTGATATTTTGCTCAACACGCGTTTATCAACTTTTACCCTTTAAAGTGATGTAAGCGTCGAAAATTGACTCAAATGATGTAACACGATCGGAAAGTTGAAAGCCCAAATCTCTCAATTAAAGGGTGAAAAGAACAATGGAGCTCCCAAATGCCTCCTCCTTTAGATTCTCGGTATTCTCAAACTTTTCATCTTCAAAACTTGGTTAATGCTTTACAAAAGGAAAATGCGAGTTTTCTAGAAGAAAATGAAAAGGTTAAACGACACTTTAAAGAGTTATATGATTCAATGAAAGTCACTCGTGACAAAAACGACGAAAAAATAACGTCTTTACAAAAGAAATTGAGAATCTTAGGAGTCAGGAAAAGGGAGCGCCACTTGTTCTTAATGAGAATTTGCATCAAAGTCATCCTCAGATTGCAAATATCTTTACTGTTAAATACATTCCTCCTCATATAGGAATAATGAACTTGTGTTTCATAACTATTGTGCTCACCTTAAGGATAGTCTAGAATGTCTCAGTGAGATTGTTGAAGAGGATTTCATTAATAAACCTCTTGATAGAGAAATTAGGTTTGCTTGCATTCAAGCCAAACGATCTCAGGAGCTGCTAGAATGTTTAATTGCAACATGTCCTAAATCCTTAGGTGCAAATGGAAAAGCTGTGATGCCTTGTTCTATGCCTAGTGCCAAGCATTCAAATCATTCTATGCCCAATTTTAAGAAAGTAAACACTAATGTGCCTTCAAGTAGTTCAGATCCCTGCATAACTAGTTCAGGAATGCAAAAAGTAGATCAACCAACTAATGTTCCCATAATTCCTACGGAGTGTCGGTGACATTAAAGCAAGCGGGTCAAAGCCTCCAGGCAATACCAAGCAAGATAGGACCTCGCAAGCTAAGAATGTGCATTGGATGAAAGTAGAAGATCACCCTAGGAATATTAAGTTTGAGTTGAATAAAACAAATCGTGTTGATTCTAGTGTTAGCTTTAAATCGTAATTAATGCAATTCGCTACTTTTGGCAAAACAAGTAATGATGATTCGTGGTTTTACTTTTAATCTTGAATATGGTGTGAATGATTTGTCTAATCTCATTAAGCATACGATAAAAACGTTAATGTTAAAATTCAAGCTAAGAAGGCTAAAAGGCAAAAGAAGAAAGTTAGAACAGGTGGAAACCCACGAAGGAAATTTAGTAATATAGGTTATCAATGGATACCTCTTGGTAGTAAGATTAATGAGCTTTGCCCTAACATTGCTAAATCAATGCCCACTAGAAAATGGATGCCCACTGGTAGAACTATTCCCTTAAGAAGCGAACATACTTTGAATAGGTTAAATACGGACACTAGCTACGCATCTATTTCTAATGAGTCCATTGTTTCTACCTCGATGTGGGTGTTCCAATCTCTGTTACTAACCAAGTGGAACCCATTCTTGCACGGGGATCCCAATTATCGATTATCCATTTTTTCTGCGTGTTCATTGCGGTCGTTCAAACGTGGTACTTGGACTGGACATTTCCAAGCATATGACTAGAGACGGTTGCGGCTCATGAACTTCGTGAGTAAATTCATCAGGACTGTTAGATTTGGGAGCGACCATTTTGGAGCAATTATGGGTTATGGTGATTATGTAGTTGGCAAAGTGTAATCTCAGGTATATTTGGAAGGCCGGTAACTTGTTTTCACATTGGTCATTCGTGATTACGATCTAGAAGTGGCATTTAGAAAACATACTTGTTTCGTTAGAGAACTTGATGGTGTGGAATTATTAAGAGGTACTGTGGTTCAACCTATACCCATCTCTATCGAGACATGATGAAGTCTTCTCCATGCTTGTGTCAAACTTCAAAACAAAGTCATGGTTATGGCATCGTCGTCTCAATCACTTGAACTTCGGCACCATTAATAACCTTTCTAGAAAGGATCTTGTTAGAGGCTTACAGTTAAAATATGAAAGATCATCTTTGTTGAGCGCCAATTGGGTAAAAGCACGAAATATACAAACAAAACCCACAAACTCAGTAATGGAAGTTCTGCATACCCTTCATATGGACTTGTGCGGACTAATGAGGTACAAGCGATAAATGGGAAGAAATACATTTTAGTCATTGTGGATGACTACTCTCAATTTACTTGGGTAAAGTTTTTGAGGACAAAGGATGAAACTCTAGATGTCATCATCAAACTTATCAACATCTAATTCGACTCAACAATCTGTTAGAATAGTTCGAGCAGACAATGATAGGTTTGTTAACAAAGACTTAATTGATTTTATGAAAGTGTTGGAATCGGTCATCAAAGAAGTTGAACTCCTCAACATAGCGTGTAGTTGAACAATAGAACTCTTGTGAAACAGCTAGTTAAAAGCGTTGGAAATGCGTACTCAAGCTAGATTGATCGAGGCTCACATGCATGAATCTCATATGCTTGAGGACATGCTTCAAGGCTTTACTCAGATGTAACGGTTTAACTTTTCAAATATTAGATAAGATAGATGCCTTATAAGTTAATACATGAGCCTTAAGTTATATCTAATAACCTAATTGGAAAAGACTACACATCATGTAACTATGATTAGATCATTTACAAATATGTAATCTCATGATTGTTTATTTGTTGATAAACGTCATAAGATTTTATCTTGACATCACATCTAGGGTGAGTATTTGTATGATTTGCATTATGCTGTATATTAATATGTTGCTTCTTGATATTTGGAAATTGAAACTTGAGATGTATCTATGTAAGAGCACATATTTAGAGATATGAATTTTAATCTAATGAGTTCAAAGAGCAAAGAGTTGATCATTTGAGAGTGACAGCGATCCATTTAAT
Organism: Chrysanthemum makinoi; assembly: GCA_910596185.1. Taxonomy (NCBI): domain Eukaryota; kingdom Viridiplantae; phylum Streptophyta; class Magnoliopsida; order Asterales; family Asteraceae; genus Chrysanthemum; species Chrysanthemum makinoi. The sequence continues at coordinate 38,948,285 of OU343216.1, read as the reverse complement.
CATAATGGCTATATGTGTCATGTAAAGTATGAATGATTTAAGCTACATAAATGGTCACATATATCATAAAAACTTAATGTAAGTGATCCATTAAATGATCACGTTGGTAGCAACTCGAAATCTTTAGTCGTTATGCTCTTGACCTTTCAAAACATTGGCCAGAACAATGCTAATTTATCAAGGTTCAATGTTTTATGGACAAGCCATACCAACTTGCTCACCAAAATCGTTCCTTATTATTTTCTCTGGAAAAACTCCATATGAACTTCATAAAACGATCTCTCCTACCTTATGTGTTTGGTGCTGTGCTATCAACGAATGCGGTCAAGACTTAGGTAAATTAAGAGCAAAGGCGGATATTGGAGTTTTGTTGGTTATCACAAAACAAAAAGGGTTCTGAATCTACAAAGAACCGAAATATCATGAAAACAATTAGCTTACGTTGATGGTGACGATCAAATGGCTCCGGGACAAACCAGTTCGGACGTAACTCAATTTTCATCAAGTAGTCCCATCAGTTTACTCTTGTTTCTAATCCCTCTCAGCAACTCATATGTACCTCTTCAAGAAGATGATTTAAGAAATTGTTTGATCCATGTTTGATGAACACTGAACCAATCAGCGTGAAATGTCAATTCCATCAACAGTGCGCTCTATCCTGTGAATGAAGTCAACCCGGTCTCAATATCATTAAGTCAAGAGCCTGCTGCGATCCTGTCTCATCAACAAATCATCAATCATCTAATGTACATCATGGAATTGTTTCTGGCATCAATGATGAAGTTAATCCCTTTGCTACACCTGAAGATGCTCCATTTGAAAACATATTTGCTCTGAATCTTCATGAACCATCTTCATCGAGAGACATCGACTCGCTACGTCCGGTTCTCAACAACAACCACATGAACACCTTAGAAAGTGGACACATGATCACCCATTGGACAACATCATTGAAAACCCTTCTCGTTCGATATCCTACAAATAAACTGGCAACCGATGCCTTATGGTGCTTCTTTAACTCCGTACTATAAGATCGAACCAAAGCGTCAAAACGCCATGAATGAAGGCAGTTTGGTTCAATGCCATGCAAGAAGAAATTCATGAGTTTGATCGACTAGATGTATGGGGTTAGTACACCTCTCGGCGTCTATGATCATTGCTCTAAAGTAGATCTTCAAATAAACTTGATGAGCATGGTGATGTTTTTAAGAACAAGGCTCGATTGGTTGCAAAAGGATACCGTCAAGAAGAGGGTATTGACTTTGAAGAATCATTTGCTCCTGTTGCTCGCATTGAGACAATCAGAATCTTTTTGGCTAATCTGCAAGTAAGAACATGGTAGTCTCGGATGGATGTAAAGACGGCTTTTTAACGGAGATTAGGTATCGTCGATAACTGAAGGCTTTGTGAATCAGAGCATCCTACTCCGTCTATCATTTGAAAAAGGCTCTTTACGGTTTGAAGCAAGCTCCAAGGGCATGGTATGATACATTATCAAAGTTTCTTCTATCTTTGGATTGACAAAGGCAGTTGATCCACATTGTTCACCAGAAAGTCAGGCAAACATTTAATTCACGTTCTAATATATGTTGATGATATTATCTTTGCCTCGACTGACCCCAATGAGTGTGACGTTTTTAATGAAATGGGTTCTAAATTTCAAATGTCAATGATGGGACAAATGTCATTTTTCTTGGGATTACAAATTTCACAAAGTCTCGAAGGCATTTTTATAAATCAATCTAAATATGCAAATGAGATTTTAAAGAAATTTGGATTTGATTCTAGTGACCTTGTTGACACTCCCATGATAGAGCGTAATAAACTAGATGAGGACCACTCAGGGATCATGGTAGACCAAACGAAATATCGTAGTATGATTGGATCCTTGATGTACCTCACAACTAGTAGACGAACATCTTGTTATTTGTTTGCATGTGTGCTAGATATCGGGCTAAGCCTACCCAAAGCACCTTGAAGCGGTTAAACGGGTCTTTCGGTATCTCCAAGGAACCATCAATATGGGACTTTGGTACCTAAAGGACACCGTATGTCACTAACGGCCTATGCAGATGCGATCATGCGGGATGTCAAGATACTCGTCGAAGTACGTCTGGAGGTGCTCAGTTTTTGGGGTGATAAGCTTGTGGTGGTCTTCAAAGCAAATAGTACTTCTATTTCCTCTACAGAAGCTGAATACATAGCCATGTCATCTTGTTGTGCTCAAATCCTATGGATGAGATCCCAATTATCTGACTATGGCTTTGAATTCAACAAAATTCCTATGTACTGTGATAATAAAAGTGCTATTGCTCTCTCATGCAACAACGTTCAACACTCAAAGCAAAACATCGACATTCGACATCATTTCATCAGGGAGCAAGTTGAAAACTGTGTGGTGGAACTTTATTTTGTAATGGTGAATACCGGTTAGCGGACATCTTCACCAAAGCTCTTCCTAGAGAACGTTTTGAGTTTATCCTTCCACGACTTGGTCTTAAGAGCCTACGACCGGAAACACTCAAAGCGTCTTGAGGAAGAAGAGGAGTAAAAGGTTTTCCTTCATATATCTCTTGTAAATATCTATTCGAAAAACAAAATATAAAAAAAAAAAATTGAAAAATCTTGAAAAATTTCAAAAAATATTGTCATTTTGTCATGTTTTTCTAGATTCGAAAATATCTACGGTCTTTGTGATGTAATTCAAAGAATGACACGGGACTTTAGATATTGTTCGAATGTTCTTAAAAAAAATAAAATAAAAATAAAGAAAAAATTTTTGGGAGAAAGCAATGGTTTATTGTCATTCAGCAGTAACGTTTTCAAAGAAAGAACAGAGCCATGCTTTATCTTGGGTTTCAAATCTCATGCTCTGATTCTATAAACAATTACTTACTATCTTATGAAAACTAATTACTTTTGAAAAATAACTCGGACTCTATTTTTGAAAATCATCTAGACTTAACGTTTGTCAAAATATCTATCTCTCAATCAACAACTTATGTCATTGATTGAGAGGGAGAATGATTTCAATTAAATCAAAAGGTTATTTGTCATACAATTGTTTTTCAAAAGATAATCATGCATGTTTAATCAATGGAGTTTAAAGTCTCAAAATCCGATCCTTATCGGTTAAAACGTTTTCATAATCAAGTCACAATTCTCCTTAAAAGCTTTCAAAATCAATTTAAATCTATGAGAGATCACAAATCTCAAATGATTTGATAATTGTGATCGGGGGAGAATTTGTGATTCAAATTGGATTTAATCGATAATTCGGTAAATGGTTTTATAAGGATGTACAAGCTCTCCTTCCCACATGGCCGAGCGATTTCAAATTTTCCATGCATGTTGAGGGGAGCATCTATCTTAAACCACTAAGATTTGAAGCGTGATCAATTTATTTCATGTGCGGTCTTTTTCTAATATGTGCAAAATTTTCAAATTCCATGCACATATTGAGGGGAGCAACTATTTTGAAAACCACATTCTTCATATAACTACTCTTAGATGCAAGCCAACCCTCAAAGATGAAAATTATTTCTATTACAAAATGATGCGTGATGCACATGTTGAGGGAGAGCTCTGTTTCTAAAATTATCAAAAACAATTCAGGTACAAAATACTTTGATAATATATCACAAGTATCTGGATTGATTTTCAAATGGTTTTCAATTGGTACCAATGAGGATGAACAATACCAAATAGACCGACCAACTTTACTTTATGTACGGTGATATAAGGAAAATAAGGTTGGTATTAGTTCCCATGATCCGAGCGGGAGGGATCTACCCAGGGACAATCCACTAGTTAGTGTAGAAGTCCTTAGGTATGATAAAAAAAAGGAGAAAAAGAAATGGGAAGAGTGGGGACGGCGAGCTAGAACTGGAATAAACCCAACAAGGTTCGGTTATGAAGTCTTGGTAAGCTTGAAGGGGTTGAAGAATGAAAAAGAAAATAAGAAAAGGGTGAAAAGAAATAGCCTCCATTTATTCAACCTTAGGGCGGAAAGGGTTCAATTCATATACTCTTGGTGGTTACCAAGGTAACATCGGTATTGAAGACAAGACGTCATGGACCAGTGATGCCTACACTACAACTTCCCAAGCTACTCAAGTTCCTCTTAAAAGGACTTGTTTCATTCTCTGAGGGAACGCATTATCTATCGACTTTCTCTTAGAGATTGTTGATATTGAAGAAGGAGACCCTCTCCCTAGTCTCGGCATAGGAACCAAATGTGCACAATTGAGTCTAGAGCCATGAGATCATCAAATAAATCTCCTTATGACACTTTCAATGAAGACTCTCTTTTCACACAATGTGGAAAGAGAGATTATATCTTATGAGTCCTACGCATTATCCTTGTGGTATTGCCGGAACATCCGAGTGATATGCAAACATATTCACAATGAAGATGGAAAGCCTTATGGAGCCAACATCAAACAAGCTCCTGCTGGGTGGCATGTGAGATCTATCCAATAGATCAACCATGTGACAACGAACGAAACAATGGGGCGATTCAATCTTTTGAATCAATCACGGTTCAGGTTATGGATTGACGGATACCTTTGAAAAACCGGTCGTTGTGCTTAAAACTCTTTACTTTAGCACATCGAATATGTAGAATATTTCAAATTAAAAGGTGTGTATGATTGATAATTAATTTTCATTAAAATCTTCGTTGTATTGCAAAAACAATTTCTATTGAGCAATACTCGATTGTTTTTCAAATCTCTTTTTATCAATCGGTGAATCTCAATTTCTTTGGTTCACTCACTTCGTGTTGTCTTCTTTGAGACGTTCGGTTTGAGAACGGCTAGAAGCATTTGCGAAACCTGTCAAGGAAATTCTTCGAATTTTGCACGATGCGAGTACTTATCTTGATCAACGAGGAACGTGGGCGTGTACCTCAATTCAACGAAAGTGATCAAAGACAATTTCGTGCGCTTTATTGCTACTGTTGTATGCGGGTGCGGCGTTCTTGTTGTCGAGAATAATGCGGTCAATCCATAGCCGCATGCTCACACATCACATTCATTTATAAAGAAATCATGATAAGTGCATCAATGACTCGATATTCTCCCATGCTTACGCTTTCTGGCTACGCCAATATCATGAATCAACGAAATCTTCCGCTACTCATGAGAAGAAATCATGATCCAAAATGTGAGCATGTCGGTCCAAAAGTCACAACTTCACATAATACCAACACCACAATGGAAGAGTCAGAGATTTATGATTGTGATGATCTGGTCGCTCAAAACTCTTTATCACGTGGATCAGATAAAGACCTCCACTTGGATTAACCAAACATGCAATAATGAAGAATCATGACTCGAGCTTGAGCAAAGTCCTACATCAAGAATGCAAGAACAATTTTATAATGTAATATCGTTTGTATTCAATGTAATTTTAATGTGTGTTTGAGGTGACCTCCCTTAGGGGAGATTGTTAGGATTTAGTAAATCCAGTTATTAAAGAGTCGGTCACCTCAAGTATATGTAGTCGTTAGAAAGCTCGTAGTCGTAGTTATTTTATGTTAAGTAGTATTTAGTTTAGTAACACCGCGGGAGGCGGACGGGTCTTTACCCATCTGTATGTTCTGATCCACCGTTGTGTGATGCGATTTATTGTAAGACTATAAATACTCTCTACCTTCCAAGGTAGAGAGTTGGAGCTAATAATAAGATTTTTCTTTCTCTCACTAAGTTCCCTAAACCTCTAACTTTCTCTCTAAAACCTCTATACGCCTACTTTGTGTTATGAGTTTGAGTGTGTATGTGAAATCCAATATGTTTCAACATACCGTGAGTTCACAACCCTCACTACTTGCTTTTAAACTGTTTTGGGGGAGATACATGATTAACTACTCCTTTTTACTTTCACAAGTTCTCTAAAGCTTTTACATACCATCATGGAGTTCAGAGTCCGCTTTTATACTTGTTTAATAATGCTTTGGGGGAGATACATGCTCAACTAATTGCTTTCACTTTTATAAGTACCATAAAACTTTACATATTATTATCAAGTTCATGGCCCCTACCTTTACTTGTTTTTAAACTGCTGGGGAGATACATGCTTAACTACTCATTTTTATTTTCACAAGTACTCTAAAGCTTTTACATACTACTATGAGTTCATAATCACACTATATAATGCTTTTGCTACAAACTTGAACACTAGTACTATCTTTATGCGATCCTGATTGTTATTGCCTAAGTTATACACTATTGCCACTAAAAGTCTCTCTATCATGAGCCATTAACCACTTACGAGTGAACGTAATATAGTGAATAGATCAATTGGCGCTGACGCCACTTGTGTTGCCGGATAAGTAGCCAAGTGCACTTTATTTGAGAACCCATAGGAAGTTGGCAACCTCTACCGAAAGGGCCTTGTTACTTACATCATCTCTAATGATGTCAGAACTTACATCATTATTTCATTACTATGATGTCGCATCATAGTTTGGCGCATCATGAGGCTTAGAGCAATAATAATGCACTAATGATACTAATGTCAGAGTACAACAACGGCCCAACCTTGAAACTTGTGTACAACTGATTTGCATACAAACTCTATGGATTCACTCAACTTTTTGACCCGCTATGGCAAACAAATCGACTAGGTGCAACAACGAGCTACTACTTATTTCATCAATATTTGTATTTATTACAATAATCGCCAAACTCAAACTATTGAACTCAACTATTTTATCTATAAACTCTATGAACTCACCAACCTTTGTGTTGACACTTTTAGCATGTTTATCTCATGTTCGTAACTTATGAGGATGGCACGGAAGGGCACGGATACTCAAGAAGGCTATATTATTATTCGAAAACTTATTTAATAAACCGTAGAAACCACTGACCTCATTTTGTAAACTCGAGATATTTATATAAATCAATGATAAATCTTTTAAAACGACTCAATTAGGGTTCGCTTTCATTGTTATAACCGGTAGCCATGAAGTAACACCCAGCTTTGAATTGCGTATCAACGAAATTGGTGTTGGCACACTTTAGTCATGCTCGCCCAAATGCAAAACCTGTGGTAGCACAATGCACTCAACCACATACCATGAGTCAATTGCCAAATTCAAACCGCACTTTAGGCCCAAGCCCACTAGTATGCTGGTCAAAGAAGAGAAACTAATCCGCTTAACTATTTGCAGAGACACGCCAGGATCCTATTTGGCATCTAGATAGGGATGCTCAAGAAGCATGACTGTGTTAGTATTTGTACAAATATGTAAAGGAACCGTGACCTCAGGTAGTATTTGGTGATAACTCATCATGTCCCATCAAGGTTATGGTTCAAAGATAATCGGAATAGTTTTCTAGAATAGCTTATGTCAATGGTCTCAAATACACCATCGCGTCGGGTCAACCCCGTGGATGCAAAGTACATTGTGCAATTCAATGACAAACAAGGCACCATTTTCAATGCCAACAAAGAAGTTGTCTTGATAGCTCCTAGAAGAGATGATGTTTATGTCTTAGACATGTCAACACTCTCTCAAATGGAACTTGTCTCTTTGCCAAAGCCATCAAACCGTGGGCACAAGAGACTCTCACACTTAAACTTCAAAAACATCAACAACTTGGCAAAATAAAACAAGGTCCTTATTTACCATCACCGTTTTTGCAAAAGATAAACCATGCTCAACCTGTGAAAAAGGAAAACACCAAAGAGCATCTTTCAATACAAAACAAAATTTCAATCAAAGTTACCTTTCACCTCCTCGCATATGGATCTCTTTGGACCACTAGTCCTAGATCAATCCAAAGACGAAGTATACACTTGTCATTGTTGATGAGTTTTCAAGATACACTTGGGTATACTTTCTATCCAAAAAGATTCAGCAAATGATACTATAATGTCATTCATCAGAACATTGAAACCATAATGGCATTATCAAGTTAAAACAAATCAGATCGACAATGGTACTAAGTTCAAAATGAAGAGCTTGAGAATTCTCGTGATGAAATGGAATTTCCCAAAAATTCATCTCTACACCCCTAACAAATGGTAATAAAGGGAAAACAGTAACTCTCTATTGAGGCCGCAAGAACTATGTTGAATGGCTCACCTATCAAAACATTTTCTCGACGGAGCAATAAAATGTACTGCACACTCAAAACAAATCAATCATTGTCAAAAGACATAAAACCCCATATGAGATATTCAAAGGTAGACTTCCGACATCGCCTACTTTCATGTGTTTCGATGTCATGTGTTCCTTCATAAACATAAGGATCATATAGGTGTTTGATGCTAAAGCCGATGATGGATACTTTCTAGGTTACTCACTAATCTCCAAAGCCTTCGTGGTATTTAACACAAGGACAACAAGTTGAGGAAACCTTCCATGTCACCTTTGATGAGAGTTCAAAGCATCAGTTCACCAACACCTCGAGGAAATAGAATTGATAACTCATCAAGATATCCTCCCGATGAGTATAACCCCTCAAATCAATTCATCATACCAAGCCGATGCCGACATCTCATATTATGTCTTATCTCACAACCAAAACCAACTATCGTCGAATTCATTGATAATCAATATGTCCGCCTGGATAAGTAACATCAACCAAATGTTCGTGAACTCCGTGATTCAAGAACAACCAACCTGAAACAAGACATCTCAACAGATGATCTTAATGATTCAGAATCCCCGCACTCAACTCACCTCCGAAGTTTCAAAGTGACCTCTTCAAGCTCGTATCCTAGACCACAAAGTAAGTGGATAAAATCTCGTGACATTGAGCTTGTAAACATCACAGAACCCATCGGGGCATGCTACAAGAAGCATGGCTGCTAAACTAACTGCGCTTCAAAGAAATGAATGTCTATATGCCGATTACCTATCGAAATTGAACCCAAAAGTGTCAACCGAGGCTCTAAAACACCAAGCCGGGTTCGTGCCATGCAAGAAGAACTTCAGCTTTGATAAACAAGGTCATGACCTTGATCAAATGTCCTCATGATGTCATTGTCATAGGAATGAAGTGGGTTTTAAACAAAACGATGAAAACGCATTGTTATTAAAACAAAGCTAGACTTGTAGCCAAAGGTTACAACCAACAAGAAGGCATTAACTATGATGAGACATTTGCTCTGCTGGTAAGAATGGAAGCCATCAGATCTTCCTTGCATATTCTACCTACATGAACTTCAAGGTTTACCAAATGGATGTAAAAAGTGCATCCCCTAATGGTGAACTCGGAAGATGTGTATATTCAAGAACCTCCCCGCTTTGAGAGTAGTGAATTTCGACTATGTCTCAAGCTTGATAAAGCCCTTTATGGACTAAAGGAAGCTCCCGTGGCATGGTATGAAACTCTTCTTTCCCGATTCAAAACAAGTTTGTCGAGGAAAGATAGACAACACATTGTTTATCTACGTGACAAAACAAGATGTGATACGGGTTCAAGTATATGTTGATGACATCATTGGCTCAACAAACTACACTTCTTTGCAAACAGCTTGAAAACGATGACAAAGAAGTTTGAAATAAGCATGATGGGGGAACTCACATACTTTCTTGGACTACAAATCGCAAACCGATAAAAGAATCTCCATCGGCCAAGAGAAATGCACCGTAAATCTCTTGAAGAAATATGAGATATCTCGACTGTGCCTCAATGAAGACACCTATGGTCCCTCTCTAACAACCTTGACCTCGATCTAACCGGCAAATCAGTCAATCAAACCATTTCAGAGGGATTGTTGGCTCACCGATGTATCTCATCGCCTGCACTGCATACAATTCTCACCGCTCTAATAGCAAGATATCACCAACCCATAGAATCCCATCTCAACGGCAGCCAAAAGAATACTAAGATACCGGCGGGAACCGTGCCTTGGACTCTACTATCCAAAGTGATCGTGGTTTCACCAAAGGATATTCCGATTCCGAATATGTTGGCGCAACATGGACGTAAAAAGTACCGTGGTCCCGCCAATTTCTTGGAGGAAAACCGTCCGTTGGAGTGCTAAAAGCAACAATCAAAGGCTATGTCTTCACCGAAGCCGAGTATGTTGTCGCCGCAGGATGTCGTGTCAATGTATTATGGATGAAAAGTCAACTCAATGACTATGACATCCACTACAAAATGGTACCCATCTTCTGTGACAACACTAGTGCCATTGCAATCTCCATCAACCCTGTCCTTCACCAAAGAACCAAACACATTGATATCAGATATCATTTCATTAGGGACCACATAATGAAAGGAGACATAGGGCTTCATTTCATCCCACCAATATCAACTTGTCGATATCTTAACCAAACCCTTAGATGAACCTACCTTCGACTGAAGTTGAATTGGGAATGCTAGACATTGAAAGTCAGAACCCTAAAACCAATCTCAATCTCAGTTTTCCTAAAATGGTTCATCCTCCCCTAACAAAACCTCAAAAATAACCCTCTCACCGATGGTAAGACTCATTCAGGACCCCGATTCTTGATATTGAGCATTGAATGAGTAACTAAATGCACCAAGTATTAGTTACTTAAATGTCCTAGGTTGTTAAACAGACCAATTAAATATAGGAATATATGTCTCTCTATCTTACTGTCAGGGGTCCCTCAAACTTACCTCATCCCACTTGGCATTAAATGCCCCCTGATTCGTTTGAGGTTTAGGGGTGTGTGTGTTTGGATAAAACCACAATATCGATATAAAAAATAACCACAAGGAATGATTTAAAATCCCTTTAGGAAAAAGGAGAATGAATCAAAACCCGCGGATGATAAGGATACGATTAGGAAATCCGAATCGCTTCAACGAGGTGTGAATGGGCAACGCCGCTATAGGTTCGCTATTAAAATGCTCGATGTTTGATTTTTGAATTTATTAAACTACTCGGGAATGGGAAAACATTAAGGGAAATTACACTCACTGAATCCTAAATACATTTATTCTAAAACGTAATTAAAGAAACGCGAATAAAATGCAACTAAATCTAATCTAAGTCCTAAAAATGATCTAAAATTACTTTTAAACTAAAAATGATATTTGAAAATTAACTAAGATTTAAAACTAATTTTTATGATTTTTCTCGAATTTATTTGAATTAAAAACTAATTTTAAACTAATTTAAATGCTAAAAATTACAAATTAAACTAGGAAAAATCTGGGAAAATTATTTTTTTGCTTTTTATAATTTTCTTAATCTAGGAAAATTGAAAAATTATTTTTTGAAGTTTTCTCGATTTAATTGTATTAAATGCTATTTAAAAGTACTAAAAACGATTTTAATTAAGAAAAATAAAACAAGGATGAAAAATTATGAAAAATTCATGAAAAATCTAAAATATTATTCTAAATCTATGAAAAATATCAAACCCTAATCTAGTGTGCTGGAAATGGGATCTGAGGGAACCGCTATAAATAAGCACTCTAATTAAGCTAAAAGTCAACAAGGCACCAAATGAAGTTAAATAAGGCTAAAAGTACCTAAAAGCAACTAATTACAACTATCCTAAACTTCTAAAAGTACCGATAAACTCAATTAGCTAATTTGACTATTTAAAATGAAAACAAATTTTCCTACTAACTATAAGCTAAAACCACAGCTTATTTAGTGAACCAAACTGAAAACCAAAAGTTGAGAACTCAAGATCACCAGCTAAGCAATAACTAGTCCAAGTTTCAGGACCTAGTGATCAAAACAAGACGCAATAATTTCGAGTTGTACTCGTCTTCACACTCAGATGAAAGTGAACAAGTAAATGAGCTATGTTTAAGAGCTTATTAACGCTAAAATGATTTCCAAAATTTAACAAAAATCAGATTTCAAAACTTGACCAATTGAACTTGTTTATCCCAAAATATCACTTAATATAAACCAAAAATGAAGCTATAAAAAATCTATAAAGTTCTCAGGAAAATCGTTTTAGACTTTTGACTTTTAAACATAGATTTGAAGTTTTGACTAAACTGAGATTTAGATCCAAATGATGAACTGATATTGATGTAGCAAGCTATAATAAAGCTAAATTAAGCTACTCCTATGAATTCTAAACACAATTCAAGCTTATGATCTCTAAAAATCCTAAAAGATAAGAACCTAGGCATTCAAGTGATTTTGACTTTTTGAGGTGCAGAAGCAAATTTTATGACGTAAAATGAGTTTATCGCCTATGTAAACCAAACAATGAAACTTAACACCTAAACAAATCTCAAACTCAGATTAATCAGCAGATCCAAACACTACTTAATTAGACTAATAAGCAATTTATCCTAACCTATTCTCTAATCTAGCCAATGATAGTAACAACTTTATATTCTAACTACTAAAATAGAGCTAAAAATAACAGCAACAGCAATTAAACAAAACAAAAACAGAATACTCAATGATTCAGTTTGCGAATAATACTCACTTGGATCCTTAGCCGCTATGGCTTTACAAATAATCAAGTAACCACTATCCTAACCTGTTCTCAACCCAACTCAGATCAAAATCAACCCATATCCAACTCCATATCAGCAAACAAGATCTAAGTCACAAATGAAACTGTATGTTGACTTTGTGTTGACTGAGAATATGAATTTGAGTGATAAATGATTGAAAACAGCAATGAGCTCACTAAAAGCTATTTAGAGCTTAGATGAGCTTATGTAACAAAGAGCTAAGCTTATTGAAGCTTATAAGTAGAATTGAAATATATTTTTTTTTATTTTTCAATATTTTTCTGATTTTTTTTTATATTTTTTATTAAGATGAGAAAAAACTGAGATATCTTTGAAATAAGGTAATTATGAATAAGACAACTCTAATAAGCAAATATAAGTAACAATTAAGAGCTAAACAATGATTTGAGCATAAAAACTGAATTTCATTCACTTGAAAATTGTGATTACAAAGAGAGATTACAAAAGCTTATAAACTACTTGAAAACATTAAAATGAAATTAAAACTAATACTATGCTACTGAAAAATGAAAAGTGATTACAACATGAAGAATGAGGCTCTATTTATAGTTGAGCTCAAGGTCTTGGAAGGATCTCGAATTCTACAATCTGTGCTTTCTCATAGCTCTTATCAACCCTTGGATTCGTTTCTAGCATCATCCAATCAACATCAGCCCTTGGATCATGTGTGCTTGTCCAATCCACCAATCATAGAAGAGGAATGACACACGGATTGCCACGCTGGCATCCGTGTGTCAGTGTGGTGTCATAATGTGTCAGGGAATTTACTTAATTACCCTTAATGATAATGAATTTGGCCAATTGATCTCAGGGGTGTTTTAGGGTTCATGAAAATATGGGTTTGGATATTTGGGGGCAAATTTGGGCGCGTTTGGTTTTTAATATTATTTTGATTTGGTTTGACCGGGTTTTACTAGGGTTGATATACCGGGTTAGGATATTAGGGTAAACCGGGTATAGTAGTTTGGTTTGGACCGGGTGTGTATTGGGCTTGGATTTGGGCTAGATAGTAAGACTTGGACTTAGGATTGTATTTGGACCCATGATGTTTCATGACCAAAAGCCACATGTTGAAAATCCAGGACCAATTGTAAATCTGAAAATGTAATCCAAGGGTCATTTTTGGCAATCTCAAATAATCCAAGGGCTGAATTTGCAACTTCTGAAACTTGAGGGTATATTCGCCAATAACCGAAAGTTCAAGGACTATTTCCACATTCCAAAACTTGATTATATCTTTCAAATATCATCCTCAAAGCATAAAATCTTTACAGATGCTTAATCGACCTTCCGCCACTTTTAGCTCTTTAATCTCTCGTGTTCTGTTTTCCTCATTTATTTCTTTTTTTTATCATATCCGCATCGCATGCATACGCATAAACTCAAGAAAACCACAAATATTAGCAATAAACGGCTCTTTCTTGGTTATTTTGGGTCAGTTTTGATAAAGAAAAGATATGTTTAAGCACATATAATACCCCGTGACGAAACCATTGTCGTGTCCCCACGCTAATGCAATCGAAGTCACGCTTAAAACAAGGATTTCAATCTCTTTCTACTAAACCTAGCAAGAAGAGAAGATTCCTCAAAAGAGATTAAGAAAGCTTAATTCTAAAACGCTACCTTTTTAATTCACATGTAGATATTATGATTAAGCACATTCGATTATGAGTGACGGTTTGTTGAACTTTCATGTCGATCAATAACTCCAACATTTTTCAAACGACATCGTTAGGATCACGATAGGAAACACAACACAATGGAAGTGACCATACGGATAGAATACATCGCCTCATTTTCACAAGTCCCCAAACTAAGCGTAAAATCGAAATCATTGTTAAATATGATTCTAGATGCTAACACTACCATGGAAGTTACTTGTGTAATTACCTTTTGCTCCCATTTTCCTATTTCCTCTAGATTTTTTTATTTTTGTGAGAATTGAATTTCTTCAAGTTTCTCGTTTTAATAACTTTTATTCCGATAAAGATATAAAGCTAAGTCGCTAATTAGTTATCCATCTTCCTCAAAACCATTGCACAAGAATGAGGTCCACATCAAGGTCCTAATTTCAGACGCATTTAGGGAGATAACTCGGATTCAAAGTTTGGCTTAACACTATTTCAAAGACATTTGCATTTTACAACTTAGGCCCTTGGTCTTTTCAACCACTAACTCAACGGATTACCGCTTTATCGAAGTCTTATTATGACTTTGGTTTTCCTCCCGCTTTTGGAAGTCTATAACAACTTTTTGCTTTGGATTTTTCAACTTTAATACATTTGGGCTTTATTTCATGTTAATTTTTTGCTAAACTCAATCCCAGCCCCCGTCTATTCCCTAATCCAAGACTGATGTGTACCCAACTCTCATGGGCAAAGATTCTCTAAAGAAGATAAAGAACTAACTATCGCCAAAAACCTAACATCTTTAATTATTATTCAACAGATATGTGGTGAGACATTTTGGGAACAAAAGCCATAAGTACCTTCATGCTCAAAGAGAACCAACTATTCCACGCTTAGCATCTAAACTCATAAGTAACTCTATCATTCCTCGATCTCCGTAAATTTAAAATCCCAGATAATGAGATCCACGGATGTTACCGATAATTAAATTATCTATGGTTAAGGGAAACAAGTAGTTAGGCTCAACACGCCCGTCAAGTCGAATTCCATTCCTACTCACCAAATGGAAAGTCAACAAGGTGTCAAAACTTATATCGTTAAATAATCTTAGTCTCAAATGATTTGTCTATTTAGTACAAATAATCTCTATCGTGTTTTTTGTCGAATAGTATGTTTTCATAGTATCGCAATTATAGACAGATGTACTTTTCCAGTAGGGAAATGTTTTGGGATGCAATTTTTTCATAAGTGCATCAAATTGGAACACTTATGGAAGTAGGACGTACCAAATTGGAACACTTATGGAAAGTACATTGCTATTCTATAACTTAAAAAAGTACACATTCAGAACACCACTATGGAAAGTACATTGCTATTCTACAACTTAAAAAAAGTACACGTACCAGAATGGAACACTTGGAAAAGTACGTTGCTATTCTATGACTCAATCCCTTTTTAAAATCACTTATAAGAAACTAGCAAATTCTTGTTTAAGCTTCGCATATTTAAAATCACCTGTGGAGACTTGCAAATTTTGGCCTTAGTGGAGGAATCGCGCTTATAGCCCTTGTTCAAAAATTAGCAAAGGCTATTTCAAGAAAAACGCATATTTAAAGTAACTTCTAAGAAACTAGCAAAGACTTTTTAATCATAAAACTAACAAAAGCTTAAAAATTAAAATTTTCTCATTTTTTTGCACATTTTTAATTTTCTAAGGAAAACGGGTTGCAGAGTACACGACAAAAAATAAGTGCGTCAAATCAAATCGAAGATTACCCTACCCGTGACTAACTAAACATTGTCCTCAATGTTTAAAAACAAGGGTATCAACGAAAATCTAAAAGCCGCTATTAAGTATGCTAGAAGATAAACTAGTTGATAAGATTTCGATATCGGATTTTTATCGAACGATCATGAAACTCGAATAGAGAAAACAAACTTCGGCACGAGTCTTCATATCGGGAAATTCTAGACAAAACATCACAAACAACCAAACACGAAATCAAGAGGCTAACCCCTTCACGCCACTTATTAGAAAATAGAAAGAAGATAGAGATAAGGGTGCCTCCCATGAAGCGCCATC
Organism: Chrysanthemum makinoi; assembly: GCA_910596185.1. NCBI lineage: Eukaryota > Viridiplantae > Streptophyta > Magnoliopsida > Asterales > Asteraceae > Chrysanthemum > Chrysanthemum makinoi. Next base: position 38,932,128 of record OU343216.1, on the reverse strand, counting down.
GTTTTTCAACCGAGTCGCTAGCTTGACTCGATCCCCAATTAGCTTGTCCTTAGGGAAAGTTTGGAGATCCAGACAACCATATGGGATGTCCCTCCAAAATAATGTTTCACACGATGACCATTCACCTTGAAATTTATCGCCATGAGAAAGCTCACCGCTCCATAATGGAAAACTTGAGCAACGGTGAATGGTCCGACCAACGGGTTTTGAGTTTCCCAGAATATCTTCAAGCCAAGTAGAGAGAACTGATCACCAACGTTGAAAACGCTTTTTGATTTTAGAATCATGAATCCTCTTATTCTTTGAAAATCAAAGAATTTCGTAAGCCCATCCCTAAGCTCATTTAATTCATTCAATTGAACTTTTCGTGATCACCGCGGTCGTAAGATCAAAGTTTGCATGTTTCAAGGCCCGAATCGCCTTATGTTCGAAAGCCGATGGGCAAGTGACAAGCTTTCCATACACCAACTTAAATGGGGTGCACTATACGGGTGTTGTAGCGCGCGGAAAGCCCATAATGCATCATCTAACTTATCGCCCATGAAGCTCGATTTTCCGACGGTCCTTTCTAAAATCCTTTTCAAACCACGATTGAGACCTCAACTTGTCCCGGCCAAGCCATGGGTGATACGCCGGTAGAAAGACGATGGGTAACTCCATATTTAGCCATAACTTTAGCGAATTGTTCATTACATAAATGGGTACCGCGATCAACGATGATAGAACGAGGTGTCCATCGGGAAAACAAATTCTTCAAAAACTTAACAACCACTGCGCCATTGGTGGGAGCTTCGCTTCAACCCATTTAGACAAGTAGTTCGACGCCACGAAATATACTTATTACCCTTAGATGGAAATGGCCCCATAAAATCGATGCCCCACATCGCCAAAATCTCGCAAACTTGAATAGCATTTTGTGGCATTTCATCCTTTTAAATTTTCCCTTCTGGCAAGAATCACAAGACTTAACTAAATCATGAGCATTCGATATAGGCCAATAAAACCCGAATCAAAAACTTTAGCGTGTAGCTTGCACCATGATGGCCACCAAGGTCCGTTATGGCAAGCATTGAGAATATCGGGCCTCTTGGCCATGAACACACCGGATTACTTTATCCGCATATAATATTACAGTAGTGGATCGCAAATAATGCTTAACATCTTTGAAAAACTTTTTCTGTTGAGACGACATCCCTTTCATTTTATGAAATTGCCCGCATGGTAATTTGCAAAGTCGGCAAAACCATGGAGTGTTTGGTCTTTCTTAGCAATCATCCCAAGTGTCTCAAGAGGAAATGTTTCCGTCTCCTTTCTCGAAAGCACACTTGATGGGATTCTCAAGTCTGTGATCCAGAAGGTTCTCCCGCCTTTTGTCAAGAATAGTAACATCAAACTTTGAAGGAGGAGAACCCACCGAAGTAATGGCTTAGCATCTTGCTTGCCAAAAGATACTTTGCGAATGGTCTCAGATACACTATGGTCTTTGATAAGACAAGGTAGGGTCTTCTAAAAGCATAAACAACCGGCCAATAATTCCTTTCGTAGTCGATAATTGTGTTGGGCCCCGCAATGTCTTACTCGATAGTGTATGTTGAAAATGTTTTCGATTTTACGCCCAAGACTGCCCCACATGAATCACTCATCACACATGAGTTCAAAGGGCAAATCCCAGTGGGCATAACCGACGGTGCCCCGCTTAATTTTGAGAAAATTAAATGCTTCAACGCATTCATTGGTGAAGATAAACGGAGCATCCTTATCGAGGAGATGGGTCGAGGGGGGCTATCTTAGAGAAATCTTGGATGAAACGCGATAGAAACCGGCGTGACCTAAAAACTGTCACTTTGACGTAGTGGGATGGGAGTTTAGCTACAACGCCGACTTTAGCTCGGTCGACCTCAATCCCATTTTAAATCTTAGGCCGAGGACAATGCCTCGAACCATGAAATGGCACTTCTCCCAATTCAAGACCAAATTGGTGTCTTCACATCGTTTGAGCATGTGGTCTAGATGAGAAAGGCAAGACGTGAAAGAATCTCCATAAACCGAGAAATCGCCCATAAAACTTCCATAGACTTTTTCGATGTCATGAAAATAGCCATCATGCACCTTTTGAACGGGCATTGCATAAACCAAATGGCATTCGCAAGCAAACGCTCCATAAGGGCACGAAAGTCTTTTTGATCCTCGGATCAATCGAATTTGAAAAACAGAGAAACCATCGAAAGAATAGAACTCATTCCCCGCTAAACGCTCGAAAGCATCCGATCCATAAAAGGTAACGGGAAATGGTCCTTACGAGTCGCATCATTTAACTTTCGGTAGTCAATACACACCCTCCATCCGGTGACAAGGCGTGGAAAATCAATTCATTATCTTCGCTCATAACAACGTCATTCCACCTTCTTCTTCGGCACAATGGATAGGGCTAACCCATGAGCTATCGGAGATTGGATAAATGATTCCGGCGCCGAGGAGTTTAAGAACTTCCTTTTTGATAACCTCATGAATTTTCAGATTAACCCTACGTTGTTATTGAATAACGGGTTTCAATCGCCTTCCATTAAGATCTGTGAGTACAAAACGAGGGTTTATGCCTTTGATATCGGAAATTTGCGCCGTTGGCACACTCTTATGTTTTCGAATATCCAAAGTGCGTTTTCTCCTCATCATTCAAGTTTTAGCAATGATGACGGAAACTTGTTCGTTCTTCAAGAAAAGCGATTCAAGATGAGGAGGTAAATCCGAGCTCCGAGGTTTTCGTTCGACGCTTGTACTTGATTTCTTCAATCGTAATCTCTTAGGAGTGAGGTGATGGATCTTCATTTAGCAATTGTTCAAGATAAGGGATATCTCCTCCTAATCATAAACACCATCATCAATTCCGGTGGAATCGATTCATCATTAGCAAGAAAACTCATCGATCTTCCAAAGGAAGTCACCTCCCTCAGGATGGGAGAGGGGAAGAGTCGGAAATGATCGGGTTGTTCGTAATTTGTAAGAAGGTGAATCGAAGTAGAATTGTTAGCAAAACCGAGAACTTTTGAGCGCATCCTCACAAGAAACATCAATAACGCGATTCATTGATGGAAGCATCGCCGAAATTTGAGTACCCTTCGCTTGATTAATGTTGAATGTGACGCTTTGATTAACTCTCAACGTAATTCTCCTTCAACACATCAATTAAGGCACGACCGTCCTTAAGAAACATCTTCCAAGAATAAGGGTCGCATCAAATCTACCACAACAAAATCCGCGAAAATAGAACTCTCCCACTTTGACAAAGACATCCTGCTATACCCTTTGGATGGTCGTGAGAACGATCGGCTAGCTCGAGGGTCATACATGTGGGGTAGGGGTAACGAAAGCTTCTCGTAGATTGATTTTGGCATTAAATTGATACCGCCAAGATCGCCAAGGCGAGCATTGAACAATTCCTTGAAAATCACATGGAATGAGGAACTTCGCCCTCCTAACTTTTTCGAAGTTGCTTGAGGATAACCGCCGAACAATTCTCATTCAGAGATGTCGTAGCAAGCTCATATAACTTTTCATTGTTCGTAAGCAATCCCTTAATCGTAGAAGCAAGTTTAGGCATCAGAGGGGCATCCGCAAAACTAATCTCCACATTCGCTTTGAAGATTTGGAAAACGCTTCCATTTTATGATTAGATTTTTCAAGCTTGATCTTTAAGACGACGGATATGGGATAGACGGTTTTGATTAGCTTTCTTCATATTAACGGAGCATCTTCGCTCGTAATCTTGGACAACCGGGTGGATATTCACAGCACTCTTATTAAGTAGGAAGCACGGTCCTTTCGACCCGCTGGCCCCGCCACACGCAGACGCAGAAGAAGAATTAGTGGTAGGAACCGTGGGTCCATCGTAGCTACACCACTTCGTAGTGATCGCTCATGTCACCTCTCGGTTTGGAATCGTATTGCTCGAGAGAACCGGAACCCGAGGGTTTGAAAGAAGTAGACGTTGATTGGCTTGAAAGAAACTAGCCATCATATCCCTATTTCACCATCTCTGCTTGTTACTTGTAGCTTCCATCCTCCGCCTCATGCCGTTAATTTGATTTTGCAAACTTTAATGGTGTAATCGAGTTCTTCATGTGTAAGCTAGAAAATCGTTTCGCATCTGGGAGGTGCTTGATAAGGTTGTTGAGGAGGTGGTTGTTGGTAAACTTGAGGTGGAGGAGCTTGGTAGTGTTGATTACCATGATTAACATTAGTTCTCTGGGTTACCATTAACATGATGGTTACCATTGAAACCGGAGGTCCGAGATAATTGTTGAACGTGTAGCTAAGAAGATTTCGATCTCCTTCAGCTTGATTGTAGTTCAGAAAGATAAACATTCTCATGGCGTAGCCACCGATGGTCGGGCACTGAATAAGAATGTGGACCTTCACAAGTCTCACAAGTCGGTGTACCGCCACTTGTTCATTCTGACTGCATTATTCATTTGATGTATCCTTAAGAGATCGCCCATCTTTTGTTCAGAGTGGCTATTTCGGAGAAGAAGACGATTTGATCGAGATGATGCACCCCCTACTAATCCCAATAATTGTAATGAGCGGTCATGTTCTCAATAAGATCGAGCATCCCTGACGATTTTCATGAAAGTTCCACGGCGGCAAGATTGATTGTTTCACGTGTCGTAACGCCAAACCATTATAAAATGTATCAATTCGGTGACAAGCAACATGTTATGATTCGACATCGATCAATCGCAGTTTATATCGCTCCAAGCTTTTTAAACAGATTCACGGATATTGCCGAAATATGATATCGCTCAACACCATCGACGGTGGAAAGTACTTTGCCAAACTTCAAACCATTTCGGTATGAATCAATTCTTCTAGAGTCAATCAAACCAAGAAGTGCATGATGAGTCAAAGAGTATGGGAAAAGATATAGACGGGCGCCATCGGAGACCCCATTTTGTTTCATACTCTGAGTAACGGTTAAAAATTTATCAATATGCTTGTTTGCATCGCATCGGTAAACCATGAAATTGACAACTGTTTTTTACTTGTTCTATCATATGGTGTTTCAAGCTAAAATCGGTAGCTTGAAAATTAGTCGGTGAATGGGTCCTCCTCCCGCACATTGTAGGTTGACATAGCTCCTCCATCGTTCGGAGATCGGGAGCTACATTTTGATTAACGGGAAGAGGATTAGGACCGGGTTGGGTACGTTGGGAGCACCATATTACGTAACTCTCGCACGTTCGATTCGATCTCAAGTCGTCTAGATCGAGAAGCGAAAAGCATTCACTTAAAACCAAGGCAATTAAATGAGAACGGTATTCGAAAACAATAGTGAACTTAAACCAATAATCCCAAGTGAATAAATCACTTCTATAAGACAAACGCATGCGAAGCGGAGAAGCTTTTTAGGTCGGCAAGCTTATTAAAAACCCGCTTCTTTCACCGCAATTTAATGTCGACCGCCCTTATACCCACCACGCAGTTTGTTTATCCGATAGAAATAAATCGACTCACAAGCGACACAAAGGCAAGTTTTTGATCTTTGGTTCTGGAACTTACTAATGATAACACCTCCGTTGAGAATGTTATATAATTGATGTATTCTATTTAAGCTCAAAAAAATAAAAGAGAAAATCTTTTTGTATTTTTAATATGATATATATATAAAAGAAAAAGGAAAATATTTTTTACTTTTTTGATTTTTATAAAATAGTAACTTCACAAGGGAAGGATCTCAGTCACTAATCGCCAAACTTTAACGATATTGTCGCTACACAACCCCGCAGCAAGCCAAAATTTGATTCGTTTGAGGTTTGGGGGTGTGTGTTTGGATAAAACCACAATAACGATATCAAAAATAACCACAAGGAATGATTTAAAATCCCTTTAGGAAAAAGGATAATGAATCAAAACCCTGGAGTGATAGTAATACCGGATTAGGAAACCGAAGTCGCTTCCAACGAGGTGTGAATGGGCAACGTCGTTATTGGTTCGTTATTAAAATGCTCGATGTTTGGATTTTTGAATTTATTAAAACTACGGGAATGGGAAAACAATTATGGAAATTACACTACTGGAATCCAATACGCGATTTATTCTAAAACGTAATTAAAGAAACGCGAATAAAATGCAACTAAATCTAATCTAAGTCCTAAAAATGATCTAAAATTACTTTTTAAACTAAAATGATATTTGAAAATTAACTAAGATTTAAAACTAATTTTTATGATTTTTCTCGAATTTATTTGAATTAAAAACTAATTTTAAACTAATTTAAATGCTAAAAATTACAAATTAAACTAGGAAAATTCTGGAAAAATTATTTTTTTGATTTTTATAATTTTCTTAATCTATTAAAATTGAAAAATTATTTTTTTGAAGCTTTTCTGATTTAATTGTATTAAATGCTATTTAAAAAGTACTAAAAACTGATTTTAATTAAGAAAAATAGCAAACAGTGATGAAAAATTATGAAAAATTCAGGAAAAGTCTAAAATATTATTCTACATCTATGAAAAATATCAAAACCTAATCTAGTGTGTCGGAAATGGATTCAGAGGAACCTGCTTATAATAAGCACTCTAATTGCTAAAAAGTCGCCATAAAAAGCACCAAATGAACTCCTGCTAAATAAGGCTAAAAGTACCTAAAAGCAACTAATTAAAACTATCCTAAACTTCTAAAGTAATGATTAAACCTGAATTAGCTAATTTGACTATTTAAAATGAAAACAAATTTTCCTACTAACTATAAGCTAAAACCACAGCTTATTTAGTGAACCAAACTGAAAACCAAAAGTTGAGAACTCAAGATCACCAGCTAAGCAATAACTAGTCCAAGTTTCAGACCCTAGTGATCAAAAACAAGACCGCATTAAGGTTCCGGAAAGAAATTGTCACACTCAGTGATATCGAAATGAACAGCAAATGAGCTCATTAAGAGCTTATTAACTCCGCTAAAATGATTTCCAAAAATTTGAAAAAATCGATTTCAAAACTTGACCAATTGAACTTGTTTATCCCAAAATATCACTTAATATAACCAAAATGAAGCTATGAAAAATCTATAAAGTTCCGTGGAAAACTGTTTTTAAGACTTTTGACTTTTAAACATAGATTTGAAGTTTTGACTAAACTGAGATTTAGATCCAAATGATGAACTGATATTGATGTAGCAAGCTATAATAAAGCTAAATTAAGCTACTCCTATGAATTCTAAACTCAATTCAAGCTTATGATCTCTAAAAATCCTAACAGATAAGAACCTAGGACATATTCAAGGTGATTTTGACTTTTTGAGGTTGCAGAAGCAAATTTTATGACAGAAATGAGTTTATCAAGCCTATGTAAACCTGAAACAATGAAACTTAACACCTAAACAAATATCAAACTCAGATTAATAAGCAGATCCAAACACTACTTAATAAGACTAATATGCATTTTATCCTAACCTATTCTCTAATCTAGCCAATGAAAGTAACAAATCTATATTCTAACTACTAAAATAGAGCTAAAAACAACAGAACAAGCAATTAAACATAACAAAAACAGAATATTCAATGATTCAGTTTGAGAATAATACTCACTTGGATCCTTAGCCACTATGGCTTGCCAAATAATCAAGTAACCACTATCCTAACCTGTTCTCAACCCAACTCAGATCAAAATCAACCCATATCCAACTCCATATCAAGAACAAGATCTAAGTCACAAATGAAACTGTATGTGGACTTTGTGTTGACTGAGAATATGAATTTGAGTGATAAATGATTGAAAACAAAGAATGAGCTCACTAAAAGCTATTGAGCTTAGATGAGCTTATGTAACGAGTAAGCTTATTAAGCTTATAAGTAGAATTGAATATATTTTTTTATTTTTCAATATTTTCTTCATTTTTTTTATATTTTTATTAAGATGAGAAAAAACTGAGATATCTTTGAAATAAGGTAATTATGAATAAGACAACTCTAATAAGCAAATATAAGTAACAATTAAGAGCTAAACAATGATTTGAGCATAAAACTGAATTTCATTAACTTGAAAATTGTGACATAAAGAGAGATTACAAAAGCTTATAAACTACTTGAAAACATTAAAATGAAATTAAAACTAATACTATGCTACTGAAAAATGAAAAGTGATTACAACATGAAGAATGAGGCTCTATTTATAGTCAGCCTGTCTTAAGGATCTCAATTCTACAATCATGTTTCTCATAGCTCTTATCAACCCTTGGATTCGTTTCTAGCATCATCCAATCATCATCAGCCCTTGGATCATGTGTGCTTGTCCAATCCACCATCATAAAGAGGAATGACACACGATTGCCACCGCATCCGTGTGTCGCTGGGTGTCATAATGTCGGGAATTTACTTAATTACCCTTAATGATAGTGAATTTGGCCAATTGATCTCGTGGGTGTTTGTGGTTCATGAAAATATGGGTTTGGATATTTGGGGGCAAATTTGGGCGCGTTTGGTTTTTAATATTATTTTGATTTGGTTTGACCTGGGGTTTGACTCAGTACACGGTCGATATACCGGTTAGGATATTGTGGTAAACCGGGTATTAGGGTTTGGTTGGACCGGCTGTGTATTGGCTTTGATTGGGCTGGGGATAGTAAGATTGATTCTAGGATTGTATTCGGACCCATGATGTTTCAAGGACCCGTGCACATTACGTCAAAATCCAGTGGACCAATCTTGTAAATCTGAAAATGTAATCCATGGTCATTTTGGCAACTTAAATAACCGAATAATTTGCAACTTCAAACTTCGAGGGTATATTCTCAATAATCAAAAGCCGGACTATTTCCGACATTTCGAAACTTCTGATTATATCTTTCAAATATAACTCGAAAGACAAAATCTTCACAAATGCTTAATTCGACCTTTAGCTCTCTTGATCTTCGTGCTCGGTTGCCTCGATTGGCTTTTTGTGTGTTTTATCATATCCGTACCTGCACATGCATAAACTCAAGAAAACAACAAATATTAGCAATAAACGGCTCTTTCTTGGTTATTTTGGGTCAGTTTTGATAAAGAAAAGATATATGTTTAAGCACATATCACCCCCTCTCACGTGAAATATCTTGTGGATATTTTATTGTTGCAAAATGAACTTTTATCGCACTGCAACTGTTCCTTGAAAACCGGGATTTTACTGCGGGTAGTGGAGTGGTGGAATTAAATGTGGAAATTAGAAACGTTTTCAAAAACTGACTTTACAAATCCACATTTGTGCATAAACTACCCCTCTCATCAAATCATTAAAACACACACAAAGTATTTCTGCAACAAAACTTGCCAAAATACTCTTTCAAACCCAGAAATCTTTGTGCTCTTCAAACCTTTTTTCTGAAAAACCTTCTCTGTAAACATTTACATAAGTTTTTCATCACAAACTTGAGAGATTTAAAACTCTTTGATTGTTCTAGTTCAAATATTCTTTCAAAACCCTAAAAATCTTTAAATGGAAATGGCTAGAACACAATCTCTTCGCTTGCATCTCAAGGTAGGGGATCTCAGGAGTGTTGAATTTAAAACAAACAATGTTATAGGAAATTTTGAATACCCCCAAATGTCCCGACCTATAAGGACATAATAAAAATTTTATTCAACGCCCAATCTAAAAGGCCTTTACTCAGTCCCCATCTATTCCTGCACTCAAAACCTCCTCGGGAGTTTTGGGCCAAGTAGGCCTATGACCTAGCACCCTCAACTAATGAGACGTACCTAAAATCACTCGTGGAGTATCTCATTAAGTTCGGCTTTAACGGGAAAGATCACCCCCTCGACTATAAAACTTTTGTACTTCAACAGGTTAGACTACAATAATGGAGTCTATGTTGCCCAACCTGAACCTCCACGCTGAAGGATGGGTTAAAACAAATCATTTGGATCCAAAATGGACAAGACCCCGCCACCAAAAACTCATTTCCCACGGCTTGGAAGATCCTGCTCACATTTGTGATTCAGTTTCGATGGGAACCATTCATCCAATCAACAAGTTAATTCTATCAGCTTGATGATGGCATACTGCTTGATGAATGGGGTCATCGTTTATTATTGGGGAGATCATTTATAGTGATTCAGAACCAAGCTATCGAAGCAAAACTAGGGCGAAATATATTTCGCACCTAGGTTTGTCTCATGTGCTTACAAGTGTTACTGGGTTGCAATTACCCTCGTGAATACAAATACTCGCTTACCTAGTATCCCGAGTCCTTCAAATTTTCAAAAAGACCCATCCCAAGTCAACGATATTGTATTGATGCCCATATGATTGCAGAACAATCGAGGGACTCAGTTCCAAACCCCGCCTCCTAAAAGAGAATGGGGAAGTCGTGACCGACTAAGACCAAACCCCAAGTCTCGTGGCCCCGAGGCTTCGTGAACACCGCCTAAAAGGAAAGAAAACCCATGACTGATCGCCACCCACCGGAGCCCAATCATCATCCACCTCGGTGACAACGATGACACCGATACATCACACGCGTTCTTGGTCCAACTACTACTCCCCAAGATCCGAGGGAAACATACAACCCGCCGGTAGGGGAGCCTTCCTTAACGCCCAAGGATGACATTCGCAATTACGCCTTTTGTCCGGAGGGCAACTAATGATCCCAAAGACTCAGAGGGAACCCAACAACCCCGCCGATAGGATCTAACCGCCACCCACTCCACCAAAGGCACGGAAACACCCACCATGTCTCAGGTCACTGGGGACAAAGACTGAGGGAAAGAAAAGCTCACGATACGTAACCCACCACCAATCCTCGACTCGAAGGCACGGGAAACCCATCGTCTGAGGGGTCAAAGAAGGACAAAGACTGAGGGATTAATACCACCACCGATACGGAACCCATCACCACCACCTTGTTAACCGTTGTCGATGTCGCGATATCCTATTGATGATGAACTTGCCGACGCTGACGATGAAATACTTTCTCAGGGAAGACATGGAAGCCGAGATCCAACCACATGAACGAGAATCTCACCGATCCAAGAAAGCCTAAGGAGTCACCTTTTCAAACCGATGATAACTCTTCGCTTCCTAATACCTCATCCTCGATGAATTCAAGAGGTTTGACAATGTTCTTCCAATCGACCGAAAGACGCCTAGTTCATTGATCACAAAAGCTTCACCTGGCTATTTCGGTTATAAACATTATAGGATCAACACACCGAAGTTTCATCATAGCTACGCCGATCTAAAGTCCGACGCGCCACATTCAATGCCAACACCGATGAACACCGAGATCTCATGTATCAAAGATCTTCATAGGTTGGATGAAAACTCGTTAAGTTTTCAAGCATCTTCGCACTTGTGGTATTACAATTGATGAAATCATGATGCCGTTAAAGAAGACCCAAAGACTCAACTCTAAAGTGCCGAGGCTACTAAGGCTTACTTGAAGAATTCCTGACTCATCGAACTCATCAATATGCTAAAGTATGCCAATGCTCGTATTCGCCAGCTCAGCTTCTTCGTGCAACATTGGTTCCTTAGATGCTCGTGACCACTCGCTAAGGCATCATCTTCAATGGCTTGGAATTCAACACCTAATGACCGCTTGAATTATCTCGCTATCCGGAGAAACGTGTCACCGCCTTTAGCAGATACTACCGACATCAAGGCTATGCTCACCGAAATTTATCAAGCCTTCAAAGGACAAGCCACTCAAACTCCCAAGAATCAAGCAACTCTTGCTCTCACTCATGTTCATGCAATAGTCAGGGGAGAAGACCACTGTAAGAGACTTCCTCTCACACCGAGGGGGCTACCAACCGCCTCGGCCATCCATATCATCGCCACCAACATCTACAAAGAACATTAACAATGACAAGGACTACACCAATAACAACAACAACACCACCTCTTGGTAGCATCATCTTCCTTAGGCCGATAAAGGAAAGGCATAATGCAAACTCCCCGAGCCCGGAAGATCCCTACATGATCAACAACACCGAAAACCGCCACACCACAACGCCTAAGTGACTATCTTGCAAAGGAAGAAAGGAAAAAGAAACTAGTTGAGGAAGAGAGAAAAGAGCAAAGAAGCTAATCGTACAAGTTGTTGTTGAGGAAGCCGAGAATATGGAATCGACCCAAGAAGCTTCAAAAGGTCAGGCAGACAAAATTTCAAGGATGCTTAGGTCGCTAAGATGGCTAAAATGAGAAAGCAGCTGGAAGAAAAGAACAAGAGAGTTGCGCCATCGCAGGGAAGATTGACCACTACAACCGTCAATGACAAGCGTAAAGCCGCTCGAAAATCATCGGGTGTCGAATCATCCCCAAGTCCAAACCACCGGCAATGAATGCTTACGGGGATGATAAGAGACACTTCGAGGTTCATGATCCCCTAAAATTCACCGACTTTGGGATCATCAACTCGATGAGCTTGGTCCAATAATCGAAAAGAAGCAAAATGCGGTGGTTAATGAGTCGATGAAAATGCTCAAAAAAGGTATAAAGATCGGGGATGCACCAAAGACAACCGGATTCACCGCCTTAATCAAGCACTCACAAGGATCTCAACCTCCCATACAGGGGAAAAGAAAGAGAGTTGAGTTCTAGCCTCGAGATCAAAGTGCCCGGACTTGAATGCAACAAGAGCTACCGAAGGTGTGAAGTTTGTCAACCGGCTCTTGTGATTGAAGAGCTCGAAGAGGACTATTTTTCATTGATGTCTATGGAAACCCAAAGATTCCAAAGGTGGAGTGACATTGACGCAGAGTGGCAACAATGTCGAGCTACATACCAGTGGCCTCTCAAATCCAGACTCAAGAATGTCAAGTTCTGGTGCCTAATTCTTAAACGCCAAGATAGAGCATCCCTGACAGGAAACACTCATCACAAAGAAATTCAAGCAAGCACCGAATCCATCTTGACTATCATTTTGTTTTATCCTTTGTACTCAGTGATAGGAACAATGTAATGTGATCAATAAAAGATGTATGTTTTGTTAAAATACTCGGTGTTCCTTATTGTATTCATTAGTACATTCAAGAAGCCATTTGCTCACTTTACACGATCAAACACTAGGCTATTTGTATATCCAAATAGGGGAGATCAAGTTCAAAGAAATACCTAAACCCCTAATCTAGGATTTGAAAAGAAAATATCCTAAGTGTTTAGACCATTAAACACTAACAGTCACCGAAAGTATACCTCGAGCCATCTTCGTGATACTCAAGAAGAGTGAAGAAGAAGTCTCTCCACCTAAAGGAACTTAAAGGGTGAAACCGAGTCAAGAAGAAGATGGTGGATTCAAGTGAGTGATGACAATAACTCATCAATCCCTAAAACTCTCCGCCTACTTAATCGAAGACAAACCAAGTAGAAGACTAAAGGATATGAAGACCAAGAATGAGCCGATAAGGTGGGATAAGTTTGAATCAGATAAGACGAAGTCCTTATCTACCAAAGTCAACTTTACCTGAATGGCAAACTATCGCCTCGTGTCATCATTGACCTTTGGAAAGCAAAACTTTGTCTCTTACTTAATATAGTTTTAAATAGAGACAAAATACATCAAGATTTTGTCTTCTCAGAATTGTTATTTGTCACTTCACGAAAGAAAAACTCATACTTGTATAAATAGCATAAGAGATGGAGTAAAAGATCTAACCTTCTCAATTGTAAAACATACACATCCAGCCATCTTTCACTCCTCCAAATACAACTAAACTCTAGCTCATGGGTACTTGTAGTTGTGCTCACACTCAGCCCGAGTCATGAGAGTTACACCTTTGTCATTTCAATCCCATGTACTATTCAAGTACTGGGTAATGTATTCTTGTTTGATTCATTTCTAATAAAGAATATTATGTTGAAAATTATTCTGTGTGTTTTACTTACATCTTATCACCATAGATTCACTATTAACTTGTTTTAAATACTTAATTGTTTTACCTAAAGTGAATAGGAACAACGTATCAAAGTAAAACTTGATGAGCATGGTGATGTACTGAAGAACAAGGCTAGACTTGTTATAAAGGATATCACAAGAAGAGGGTATTGACTTTGAGGAATCATTTGCCCAGTTGCACGTATCGAGTAAGCAATCTTCTTTAGCTAATGCCGCTAGCAAGAACATGGTGGTTTATCAAATGGATGTAAGACCGCCTTTCTTAATGGAGATCTAAAATAAACGCCTATGTCGGGCCACCCAAAAGGTTTTGTGGACCCGTAACGTCCTACTCATGTCTATCGCGAAGAAGGCTCTTTATGGTTTGAAACAAGCCCCAGGGCATGGGACACACTTTCAAAGTTTTCTTAACCAATGGATTCGAAAAGAGCAGTTGATCCCACATTACACCGAAAAGTCGCAAACACTTATTTCATGTTCAAATCTATGTTGATGATATTATTGCTTCCATTCAACCCTAATGAATGTGACCGCTTAAAGGAAATGGGTTCCAAATTTCAAATGTTCATGATGGGACAAATGTCATTTCTTAGGATTACAAATTTACAAAGTCCCGGAGGCATTTTATTAATCAATCTAAATATGCTAATGAAATTTTAAAGAAATTTGGATTTGATATTTTGACTTTCCGACAATAACTCCTCCATGGTGGAGCTTATAAAACCGATGAGGACCACTCGTGATCATGGTTGATCAAACGAAATATCGAAGCATGATTGGATCCCCGATGTACCTACGACCGGCGACCCGATATTCTCGTTACATTGTGCATGCAGATACCGTGCTAAGCCTACCAAAAGCACCTTTGAAGTCGGTTAAACGGGTCTTCGGTATCTCCAAGGAACCATTAATATGGGACTTTGGTATCCGGGACACCAATATGTCAATAACGATATACGCAGAGTGCACCATGTGGGTGTCAAGATACACGCCGAAGCCGTGGAGCTCAATTCTAAAGAGAAAAGCTTGTAAGTTTGGTCTTTAAAGAAACAAATGAGCACGCCTATCCTTCTATAGAGGTCAATACATAGCCATGTCATCTTGTTGTGCTCAAATCTATGGATGAAATCCCATTATCTAACTATGGCTTTGAATTCAAGAAATTCCTCTCATTGTGATAACAAAGTTCCATTGCTCTCTCATGCAACAACGTTCAACATTCAAGAGCAAAGCACATCAACATTCGACATCACTTTCATCGTGAGCAAGTGGAGAAAGGTGTGGTGGAACTATATTTTGTGAGAACCTAATATCAAATGTATGACATCTTCACTAAAGCTTCCTAGAGAACGTTTGAGTTCATTCTTCCACGACTTGGACTTAAGAGTCTACAACCAGAAATACTCAAACGTCTTCAAGAGGAAGACGAGGAGTAAAGGCTTTTCTTCATCTATCTCGTATTACAATTATTCAAAAGCAAAATAAAAATTATAAAACCCACAAAAAGAAAATAGAAAAATATAAAATTTCAAAATCCATAAAAATCAGAAAATCTTTGAAAAAGCCCAAAAATATTATTTTTCCATCTATTTATATTCTTTGATAACATCTACGGACTTTGATTTGTCACTCAAAGAGTGGCACGGGTCTTTAGATGAAGTTCGATTATACATAAACCTTTAAAAAAAATAGGATGGAGAAAAATGATAGTTTATTGTCATTTCAGGCAGTAACCAGTTTTAAAAGAAAGATCATAGCCATGCTTAATCTAATTTTTGAAACCTCATGCTCTGATTATAAGACAAACGTTTCCTTCACAAATATTTTTCCTTTTAAATATTCTTCTGAAAAATATTTGTCATCTAATGAAAACTAAATTGCTTTGAAAATAACTAAGACTATATTGTTGAAAATCATCCGAGCTTAAAATTGTCAAAAGCTCTACTACTCAATCAACAACCTATGTCATTGATTGAGGGGGAGAATAATTTCAATCATATCAAAAAGTTATTTTTTAAACAATTGGCACATAATCGAGCAAGGTCTAATTTTGGATAATCTAAAAGAACAATGTTTTTGTACTATTGGATCGAGACCAAGGCTAATGTTGTGTTTTCATAAGATACTTAAGCATGTTTAATCATTGGAGTTTAAAGTCTCAGAATTTGTTCCTTATCAGCTAAATGTTTTAAAAGCAAGTCACAATTCTCCTCATAAGCTTTCAAAAACAATTTAAATCAATAGAGATCACAAATCTCAAAGGTTGTGAAAATTGTGATTGGGGGAGAATTTGAGATTTAAATTGAATACAAACTGATAATTCAATATGTGGTTTTACAAATATAATAACAAGCACTCCTCCCTACATGTGCCAAAAGATTTCAAATATTCCATGCACATGTTAAGGGGGAACATCCATCTCAAACCATAAAGGATTGAAACGCGGATTGATGTCTCTAGTGCAGGTTCTCTAACATGTGCAAAACACTTTCTAATCTCTCTCGACACATATTGAGGGGAGCAATCATAAGAAAACCTCATCCTTCCCAAAATTATTTTATCCAAAGTATTTAAAATAATTAGATTTGATCGAAGGCGATGATGATCATTTTAGAAAATGTTAATCAAAGATTGATATTTAAGTCTAATTTAAGATTTCAAAGTCCTCTTGCCTCCATGTGCCAAAACAATTTCAAATATTTGATGCACATGTTGAGGGGAGTTTTTCTAAAATATCAAAAACATTCAAGTACCAAAATACTTGATTTTGTATCACAAGTACCTGGATTGATTTTCAAATGATTTTCAATTGGTTTCTATGGCAGAAGAACAATACCAAAAGACCGACCAAATTTACTTCATGCACGGAGATATAAGGATGGTTAGGATTTGGTATTCGTTCCCACGATCCAGCCTGATTCGGAGGGATCTACCAAGGGACAATCCACTAGATAGTGTAGAAGTCCTTAGGTATGATGAAAAAAGGAGAAAAGTGAGAAATGGGAAGAGTGCGGACTAAGATAGAGCTAGAACTGAAATAAACCCAACAAGGTTCTAAGTAATGAAGTTCCGTAAGACCGGCGGGGTTGAAGAATGAAAAGAATTAAATGAGAAAAGGGTGAAAAGAAATAGCCCTCCATTTATTCAACCTTAGGGCAGAAACCGGGTTCAATTCATATACTATTGGTGGCTACTAAGATAACACTGGTATTGATTGGTGGCAAACCGTCAAGTTATCTCACACAAGCTAGCCACTTGTGAATGGCTAACCGTAAAGAACTTAAAACGTTTAGACACCAATGCAATGAAGTCCGAGAGTATAGTGTTTCCCCGTGTCGTTAAGTCCCAACGAAGCCAGGCGTAATAATCAAACGAATAGTGATCGGAAAATTTGAACGAAAAGGATCGATTGATTAAACCTAAAGAAAAAGTTTATAAATTACAGGGCTTAAATGCAAATTAAAGAAAATTAAAAAGATAAACGATATTAAATAAACGCTATCACTATTTGCAAAATGATGTTTTTGATTTTCTTTTATAAAACTTAAATTAAAAACTACGCGACGACAAAAAAGAAAATGTGAACTGAAGCAATATTAATCCTAAAAATATGAAAATGACATTTTTACAAACCTAATGATAAAAGAAAATTTTTAGAAAAATAAAATTATTTTTAAAACTATTTATCTAATTGTTATTAATTAAAAACTATTTTTACCTATTTAATAATACCCTAAAATACAAGAAAATATGAAATAAAGCTAGAAAAATGAAATTATGACTTATAAAAATCTAAAATAACTAAATAGAATTTTCAAAACTAATTTTGTATTTTTCTGATTATTTTTCTATTTTCTATGAATTAAAAACTATTTAAAACTACCTAAATTGCTAAAAATTACAAATTAAACTATGAAAAATCTGGAAAAATATTTTTTTGACTTTTTATATTTATCTTAACCTAGGAAAATTGAAAACTTATTTTTTGAAACTTTTCTGAATTAATTGTATTAAAAGCTAATTAAATAAGCCTAAAACCGATTTAAATGAAGAAAAATAGCAAATGTTAGAAAATATGAAAATTTCAGGAAGAGTCTAAATTAATGTTATGAATCTGAGAAAAATATAAAAACAGTGGTTTATGTGTAGGATTATGAATTCATAGCAAGTGCTTATAAATAAGTACTTGGAATAAGCCAAAGCTACAAATGTGCACCAAACCGATACGTAGCTATAATATGTTAAAACTACTCAAATGCAACTAGTTACAACTACTCTTAACCCTATAGTACCTATTAACTTGATTTGATGGTTTGAGCTTAAGGCAAAACGCTTTTATGCTACTACTTTTTAAACCTAAGCACAAGCTACCCAATAAGCTAAAACTAAAAACGTAAGTTGGAACTTAAAGAAGACCGCTAGCTATCTATAAACCAAAACCAGACCAAGAGAAGCTCGATGAGCTTGTTACATGTTTCGAAGAACTGCAGACCAAGTAAAACTAAGTCAAGGTATCGGCACTTTTGCCCAATCGACAAGCTACTTTCGAGCTTATGAAGACTTACAAAAATTTCCAAAATCACTTTTCATTCTTGACCAACTGAACTTGTTAAGCTCACAATTTCACTTGAATTGACCCAAAAATGAAGCTATGAAAAATCAACAAACTTGGTAAAAACTTCAGTTTTTCAATTTTTTGACTTTTAACCGCTTTTGCGAGTAGTTTGACTTAAATGAGTTTTGATTCAAGAAACCAAAGTTATTAGTGATGCATTAGGATGGAATAAGACCGTTACACTAACCTATATGATTCTATACCTATTATACAAACTTTCTAATTCCAACTTTAACTGTTATGGAAATTATACAGCGGAAATGGTCATTTTGACTTTCAATGAATTTAATCAAACTAAGGTCTACGTGACCGATTTAAGCTAGAGGAAGCTAAAGCAACTAGTCCTAACCTCTGCACAAGCTTCTAATTCAAATCTCTTCTCAATACCAAACATACCTTAAGACACTGATATGCATACAATCAAGCACAAGTGAAAATCTAAGTCTATGCAATCTACATCCATTCACAATACTAATATGAACCTAGATGAAACTAAAATGACAAAGAATTTCATAACAAAACAAACTTGATCTCAATTATGCATCAAACGTAAACCGTGTGCATGTGAGAGACTAGGTTAATAATAACATGAACACGGACCAAATAAGCTAAATAACAACTAAAGAAGACTAAATTAACACAATAGAAGCAAAGTTGACTACTCTAACTCGATAATCAAGATAAAGCGTAATCCTGGACTTACAAGGATCCAACCACAATGGTTTGCTCAATGAATTCAAATATCCATTTTCCTAGACTTATATCATTCTAAATGAATTAAACTCAACCCAAATCCATAGCTATCTCAAAGCATTAAGCCATATTAACTTCCTTATCATAACGCTTGACTTTCACACCAAGATGGAATATTGCTTGAATCCCATTCTGCTTACTAAAAGCTATAAACATTAAATAAGCCTATATGAGTTATAAAGAAGCTACTTGGAGCATTGAGTATAAGAACATGAAACCGTTTATTTAACAAGAAACATAAAACATGAAATGTTGTTTAACCTTGAATTGATACTTGAAATTGAATTATAATGATAAAACAACTTAAGTTGAGTACATAGGAACGAAATTACGCCTTTAAACTTAAACTAAAACATTGAAATTGAAAACGACATATATGAAATTTTAAAACTAAAGACTACTCTCCCCTCTAACTTCTCTTTCATCCTTTTATACACCAAAAGGCCTCTACTGACTCGAAAGCAGCTTCCACTTTTAATTTAAAGAATTGGATGGCTTGAGCTATTATCGTTGATCACATTTTGGCGCCAAAATGGTTTTAGCATTGGGGTTGAGTGAAATGGAGGAGGGCATTAAATGCATCTTAGAAGGTTGTTGAGGTGGGGGAACAGGAAGGGTGAGGATGGTGGGGGGATGGGAGGCTTGAGTGTTCTTGAGAAGTGTTTGGTGAAGAAGAAGAAAGGCGGGCAAAAATTATTTGACTTTAATATATCGAAGTCCCAAAAGGCAGGGTCAAATGGCTTGGAGGGGGTCACAATGGGTTTGATAGGGTCCAAGGCTTGTATTAAATAATAAGGACCAATATGCAATTTCTGATATTTGGAGGACCAAAGCTGCTAAATTTCCAAAGTTGTTTCAAGGGACCAAAACTGACAAGCTTCAATAGTACAAGGACCAAAATAGACATTTTCAAATTTCCAAGGACTATTTTTGACAAACTTGAAGGACTAAACTTGTAATTTCTCAAAACTTTGACATTTTCACCAAAGGACTAATTTTGACAAGTTATGATTTTAAAAGGACCTTTGGTGACTTTTCTTTTGAAATAAGTGCTTAGGGACTATTTCTGACAACTTTTGAAACTGGGGCTGAAACGCCAATTATGCAAACTTAGCTCATTTTCATCGATTTTAAACATTTTGCATCTGAAACATATAAAATGCAATTTTGGAATATTTTCAGTATTTTGATGCATTTCTGAGCATTTTTAGAAGTTTTGCAGTTCAGATTAGCCAAAAATGATGAGTATTTACACTCATCAATCCCCACACTAAACTATTGCTAGTAGTCTAGCAATCTTTTGAGAAAACTAATGGATTTGAATCTCTTTACAAAAGCCATTACTTCTGGAGTAGCCAAATGTTTCAGTTCAAGTAAGAACTATGGTACACCGATAACCATGTGATTTTGAGCAAATCACCAGCTTCCAACGGTTTTGATTTGTCTTTACGGAAGCGTTTGCTTCGGACGCCAACTCTTAGATAAATTATCAATATTATCTTTGGTGGTGATTACCAATTATGGTTTTCCATTGCCTTTACCACAAGCCATAAACTTGCGGGCTAGCCAACTCTTCACTTTTTAAAGATATGGTGAGGTGAACACCATACAATTTTGGGCAAATTGCAAGCCGTCAACGGATTTGAGATATCTTTACCAAGAGCCGTTTTCTCATGGATTAGCCAATCCTTTTGTTTATTAGACATGGCGGTGACTGTAAAATTTGAGTAAGTGCAAAACACTTACTCCAAAAAATTTGGCCAAAAATGGAATTAGGCGGTATAATTACATGATAAAATTCGTGAAATTCCCCCCCACACTAGAAATGAATATTGCCCTCAATATTCAAAGTACAGCGGTTATGCGAAACGAAACGTAAAGGGAAATACTACGGCCATTATTTAGAAAGATTTTTTTTTTTTTTTTAGTACTTATATATATACAACATGTGGGGCAACTCCCCCACACTAGGGTGGTAGAAAATAGAAAGAAGTCAGAAATATGAGTGAGAACCCATATGGCATGCTACTGTTTTTGATTCCCGAGTCGCTAGCTTGACTCGATCCCCGCATTCATTGGTTCATGGGGAAAGTAAGTGGAAGAGACAATCTCCATCGGACTTTCATTCAAGATGTTTGTATAAACATTGAAGTACGTGAAAGTTCCACACCGATGAGATATACATAGATCCGGCTCATAAATAATAAATGAAAAGCGCGGGGTCAAAGATAATGTCTTCATTCCTGAAGGAGTGAAGAAGAGAGGAAGTCACCAGGTAGGTGAAGAAAAGAAGGAAAATCATGATAGCGATCATGATAAGATCTTCTTTCTCAGGATCAAGTGCAGTTGCACTCGTTTGGATTTTATCGGTTGAGCTCTTTGGTTTGGAAAGCATCTCGGGAAGGAGGGTTGGAAAATTTGTCATAGAAATACAAACTCTCATGATTGAGAACTTTTCCCCCTGATCATGATTTTTGCCATCCAAGCGATCATACTCGGCGAGTCATGATATGAGTGAGTTCACCGGCGAACTTCTCATGAAGAGAATCATTCACATGATGTGAATTTGTGAACTCTTGTTCCATTGTGGAGTCATTACTATCCTCATCGAGTATCAAAGAGTGGATTCTCAGAAATTAAAGTGAATTCAGAGTCGATTTCAAATAGAGGATTGGTGAAAGTAGCTTTGAATGTTTCAGGAACAAAGTGATCAACATTCTCTATTGGACTGTTGGGATAAGAAGTGAGTGAACGATCATTATAGAGGAGACTTCAGTCTCTCCAGATCGGCTTAAATCAAAGGGATCATCATCACTTTCGATGAAAGTGGACTGATGTGAGTGAGTTCATCGGTGAACTCCTCAAGAACGAGAGGTCGGATGTGGGAGTGATGCCTCAACATACTCGATGTTTCCATAGGAAGCACAATCGTCGCTAAAATTGGAGAAAGTTTCAAAATGATCTAGAGAATACTCAAGAGGGGGAAGAGAATCACACATATGCTCCGAAGTTCCCTGTGACTCTCTCGGGATTGGGACAAGGTTCTCAACACTAGATTTTATGAATTCGTCCGCCCTTTCAGGAGACAGTGTCAAGATGCTCGTCCCCCATGCTCAGAGAGTGAGTGTGAACCTCGGGTGTGATAGCAGTTGTTTGAGCATGAATCTCAACTGCTTGGGATATCATCGATGAATTGATGAATCTTTATAGAATTGAAGGATATCAAGTGTATCCTCATCATCTCTGTCATCAGGAATAAAACGAAATGAGAGCTAGATCTTTGCTTTCTTTTGCATTGATTCCCTAATAGATTTTTCAAGCATAATTTGGGAATTTATTTTGCAGACACGCTCTTCACTAACAATTCTTCCATGGATTTTGATTTGGATTATCTTGGGAATGTTTACATTCTTCTAAATCTTTCACTAAATCCAAAAGATCAAGGAGAGATTTTGAGAGTGGCTGGAGCCCGGTGGTGCACTGATTCATTTGGTCTGTAGGGTTGGTTATGATACGAAGAGTCGTAATTGTTACCGGAAATGGATTCCTTGTTTGACAATCGAGCTACAGTGTGGACCTCCACAATACTCACAACATAAGCGATGTGGTACGTGAGTTATATGTGTGGTAGTCATAATTGTTATCAGGAACCTGCTCATAGACAAGCGTGTTTCCGATTGACAATCAGAACTGTAGTGTGAACCACCACAGTACTCACAACAGATAAAAGCTGTGAGTCTCACAGTGTGGTAGCTGATGGAATAAATTAGTTGTGTTATGGTAAGAATATGGATCTTGGTTATAGCAGACCCGTTTCTGACTCCACCATGCTACAACTGGGGCAATTGCCACCATTATAAGGACCACCACACATTGACAACCAAGAGGGTGAGGATAAGACATAGAAAGAATCAAATGTTTTCAGAGGGTAGGGATGAAGAATCAAAGATGTGAGAGGGTAAAGATGGATATTTTTGGATTTTCGGATAAACATTTTGTAAAAATAAGAAAATCTTTTGGGTTTTTGTTTTGTTGAAAACTTGAATAATAAAAAAATGTTTTTGGATTTTTGGATTTTATAAGAAAATATAAACATATATAGATGGTATGAACAAGGAGTGAATATTCAAAATCACTAATCTGCTAAACGTAGGATAATGCTACGACTCCTGGCGGGCGCCAAAATTTGATTGGTGGCAAACCGTCAAGTTTATCTCACACAAGCTAGCCACTTGTGAATGGCTAACTTAGTAGAAACTTAAAACAGTTCAGACACCAATGCAATGAAGTCCAGGAGAGTATAGTGTTCCCAGTTCGTTAAGTCCCAGCAGTGTCGAGAAATAATCAAACGAATAGTGATCGAGAAAATTTGAACGGAAAAGGATTGTGATTGATTAAACCTAAAGAAAAAGTTTATAAATTCGAGGGGCTTAAATGCAAATTAAAGAAAATTAAAAAGATAACTATATTAAATATAAGCGCTATCACTATTTGCAAAATGATGTTTTGATTTTTCTTTTATAAAACTTAAATTAAAAACTACGTGACGTACAAAAGAAAATGTGAACTGAAGCAATATTAATCCTAAAAATATGAAAATGACATTTTTACAAACCTAATGATAAAATAAAAATTTTAGAAAAAATAAATTATTTTAAAACTATTTATCTAATTGTTATTAATTAAAAACTATTTTTACCTATTTAATAATACCCTAAAATACAAGAAAATATGAAATAAAGCTAGAAAAATGAAATTATGACTTATAAAAATCTAAAATAACTAAATAGAATTTTCAAAACTAATTTTGTATTTTTCTGATTATTTTCTATTTTCTATGAATTAAAAACTATTTAAAACTAACTAAATTGCTAAAAATTACAAATTAAACTATGAAAAATCTGGAAAAATATTTTTTTGACTTTTATATTTATCTTAACCTAGGAAAATTGAAAACTTATTTTTTGAAACTTTTCTGAATTAATTGTATTAAAAGCTAATTAAATAAGCCTAAGCTGATTTAAATGAAGAAAAATAGCAAACAGTGTTAGAAAAATATGAAAATCGGAAAAGTCTAAATTAATGTTATGAATAGAAAAAATATAAAAACAGTGGCTTATGTGTAGGATTATGAATCTGCAGTGGCAAGTGCTTATAAATAAGTACTTGGAATAAGCCAAAAGCTACAAATGTGCACAAAGCTGATCAGAAGATATAGTATGTTAAAACTACTCAAATGCAACTAGTTACAACTACTCTTAACCTCTATAGTACTGATTAACTTGATTTGATGGTTTGAGCTTAAGTGCAAAAACAGCTTTATGCTACTACTTTTAAACACAAGCACAAGCTACAATAAGCTAAAACTAAAAAAACAGAAGTTGGAACTTAAAGAAGACCTGGCTAGCTATCTATAAACCAAAAACCAGACCAAGAGAAGCTCTTATGAGCTTGTTACAAGTTGAAAGAAGCATGCAGACTCATTAAAACTGAGTCATTACGAGCACTTTGCCCAATTGACAAGCTACTTTGGAGCTTATGAAGACTTACAAAAATTTCCAAAAATCACTTTTCAATTCTTGACCAACTGAACTTGTTAAGTCTACAATTTCACTTGAATTGACCCAAAATTGAAGCTATGAAAAATCAACAAACTTTGGTAAGCGAGGTTTTCAATTTTTGACTTTTAACTGTTTTGCAGAGTTTGAGTTAAATGAGTTTTAATTCAAGAAACCAGGTTATTAGTGATGCATTAGGATGGAATAAGACCTGATTACACTAACCTATATGATTCTATACCTATTATACAAACTTTCTAATTCAACTTTAACTGTTTATGGAAATTATAGCAGTGAAATGGTCATTTGACTTTCAATGATCGAGAATCAAACTAAGGTCTAAGGTAGTGATTTAAGCTTAGAGGAAGCTAAAGCAACTAGTCTAACACAAGCTTCTAATTCAAATCTCTTCTCAATACCAAACATACCTTAAGACAACGATATGCATACAATCAAGCACAAGTGAAAATCTAAGTCTATGCAATCCTACATCCAGATTCACAATACTAATATGAACCTAGATGAAACTAAAATGACAACAATTTCATAACAACAAACAAACTCGATCTCAATTATGCGGACTAAACGAACTGGATATGAGAGACTAGTTAATAATAACATGAACACAGACCAAATAAGCTAAATAACAACTAAGAAGACTAAATTACAAATAAAACAATTGACTACTCTAACTGTATAATCAAGTATAAGCGAACTTGGACTTACAAGGATCCAACCACAATGGTTTGCTCAATGAATTCAAATATCCATTTTCCTAGACTTATATCATTCCCCAATGATTAAACTCAACCCAAATCCATAGCTATCAGCAATTAGCTATATTAACTTCCTTATCATACCAGTTGACTTTAGTTGACCAAGATGGAATATTGCTTGAAGAAACGATTCTTAAGCACTAAAAAAGCTATAAACAGCTTAAATAAGCTTATATGAGTTATAAAGAAGCTACTTGGAGCATTGAGTATAAGAACATGAAACTGGTTTATTTAACATAAACATAAAAAACATGAAATGTTGTTTAACCTTGAATTGATACTTGAAATTGAATTATAATGATAAAACAACTTAAGTTGAGTACATAAGACAGAAAATTACAGCTTTAAACTTAAACTAAAACATTGAAATTGAAAACGACATATATGAAATTTTAAAACTAAAGACTACTCTCCCCTCTAACTTCTCTTTCATCCTTTTATACACCAAAAGGAGGCCTCCTTGACTTGGCCAGTTCCTTTAATTTGGGACCATTGGATGGCTTGAGCTATTATTGGCCGTTTGATCACATTTTGGCGCCAAAATGGTTTTAGCAGTTGGGGTTGAGTGAAATGGAGGAGGGGGCATTAAATGCATCTTAGAAGGTTGTTGAGGTGGGGGGAACAAGGAGGGGTGAGGATGAGCTGGGGGGATGGGAGGCTTGAGTGTTGCAGAGATGTTTGGTGAAGAAGAAGAAAAGGCGGGCAAAGGGTATTTGACTTGGCTTAATATATTGAAGGGGGTCCAAAAAGGCAGGGGTCCAAATGGCTTGGCAGGGGTCACAATGGGTTTTGATAGGGTCCAAGGCTTGTATTAAATAATAAGGACCAATATGCAATTTCTGATATTTGGAGGACCAAAGCTGCTAAATTTCCAAAGTTGTTTCAAGGGACCAAAACTGACAAGCTTCAATAGTACAAGGACCAAAATAGACATTTTCAAATTTCCAAGGACTATTTTTGACAAATTTGAAACTTGAAGGACTAAACTTGTAATTTCTCAAAACTTTTGACATTTTTCACCAAAGGACTAATTTTGACAAGTTATGATTTTTAAAGGACCTTTGGTGACTTTCTTTTTGAAATAAGTGCTCGGGGACTATTTCTGACAACTTTTGAAACTTGGGACTGAAACTACAATTATGCAAACTTAGCTCATTTTCATCTGATTTTAAACATTTTGCATCTGAAACATATAAAATGCAATTTTGGAATATTTTCAGTATTTTGATGCATTTCTGAGCATTTTTAAACGTTTTGCAGTTCAGATTTAGCCAAAAATGATGAGTATTTACACACTCATCAGGTATTGAAGACAAGACGTCATGGACCTAGTGACGCACTGCACTAAACTTCCCAAGCTTCTCAAGTTCCTCTTATTAGGGCTTGTTTCATTCTCACGGGGAACCTACATAATCTATCAACTGTCTCTTAGAGATTGTTGATATTGAAGAGGAGACCCTCTCCATAGTCTCCGGCATAGGATACTAAAATGCACAATTGATTCTAGAGCCAAGAGATCATTTACAAAATCTCATTAGGACAAAAAATTAATGAAGACTTGCTGTTTCACACAATGTGGGAATTAAGAATATAATTAAGAGTCCTACGCAGTATCCTTGTGGTATTGCCAGAACATCCGAGTGATATGTACAATATTTACAATGAAGATGGAAAGCCTTCTAGAGCCAACATCAAACAAGCTCTTGGTGGGTGGCATGTGAGATCTATCCAATAGATCAACCATGTGACAATTGGATAGAAACGATGGGCGTTCAATCTTGAATCAACCTTGGTCCATGAAATGGATTGTGGATACCTTTGAAAAACCGGTCGTTGTGCTCAAAAATTCTTTTCTTTTTACTTGCGTCGTGTGTATTATGTTTCAAAATTAAAAGGGTATTTATGATTGATAACTGATTTTCATAAAACCTTCGTTGTATTGCAAAACCCTTTATATTAAACAATACACGATTGTTTTCAAATCTTTATAATCAATCAGTGAATCTTAATTCGCTGGTTCACTCACTCCGTTTTGTCTTCTTTGAGACGTTCCGGTTTGAGAACAGCTAGAGCAGTTGCGAAACCTGTCAGAGGAGATTCTTGAGAATTATGCGACCCGGCGGTACTTGTATTGATCGTGAGGGCAAGTGGGCCATGTACCTCAATTCAACGAAAGTGATGAAAGACACTCTCGTCGCCTTATTGCTTTGTTGTATGCAGGTACACCTAGCGTTCTTCTGCTGTCAGAATTGAAGAAGTCAATCCATAGCATATGCACAACACATTCATTTCTAAAGAAATCATGATAAGTTCATATAGTCGTCAATACGATATTTTCACTCCATGCTTGCACTCTGGCTGTTGGAAATATTATGAATCAACAAAAGCTTTTGCTACTCTAATGAGATGATATCATGATCCATAATGTGAGCATGTCGGTCCAAAAGTCATAACTTCACATAATGGCAACACAACAATGGATGAGTCAGAGATATATGGTGGCTGATGACCTCAAAGCTGGCTCAAAACTCATCATCACGGGGATCATTTAAAGACCTCCACTTGAATTAACAAAACATGCGGAAGATGAAGAATCAAAGACTACGGGCTACAGATCAAAGAACTTAATCAAGAATCCAAAAACAATCAAAGTGTAATATCTGTTTGTATTCAAGGTAAATTGAGGTGACCTCCCTTAGGGGGAGATTGTTAGGATTTAGAAAATCCGGTTGTTAAAGTGTCGGTCACCTCAAGTATATGTATTTGTTAGAAAGCTCGTAGTCGTAGTCATGTTATGTTAGTAAGCAGTTTATTAAGTAAACCGTGGAGGACGAACGAGTCTTTACCATTTTGTATGCACGATCCACGGCGTAGGAGGCGTATCTTGTAAGAAACTATAAATACCCTCTACCTCCCAAGGTAGAGGGTTGGAGCATCATAATATCATTTTTCTTTGTCTCACTAAGTTCCATAAACTCTTCCACTTTCTCTCTCTGGAACCTATATTATACGCCCCATATTATATATATGTGATGTGTTTATGAAAACCAATATATTACAAGACGGATCCCAAAGTTTGTGCTAGACGGATCCCTACTCTTAGGGAACCGTGGGATCCGGCAAACAGAAATGCAATTGCAATAATTGTATTTCAAAACATGTCCTTAGATCACTTCACACTAAGCTAGACATAGTGCCTTAAGACAAATTGAGTCCTTCTCATGTTGAGTAAATTTTTCGTACTCAACTCATTTAGATCACACTCAAAACACCTGTAGATCTATCGTCTCACCAAAACTCATTACTCTTCCACTTTTATACTCACACATAATCCCTCACATGTTAAAACATCTAGTTTTAGAAACCTTTCAACTATAGCAAATGGATTGTAGTCATCCTTACCTCAAAATAGGTCAAAATGGGTCAAATTCTAGCTTTTCCATCTTAAGCTTTTAGGATATCTTCCAAAAACATTATCTTAAGTTACTATCTGGTCTCTAGGATCATTTAGCTCCATTTGACACTCTCAAATCTTTAGTGTTATCTTTGGTCACTTATTGGTACTCATAAAAGTTCCAATTTCTTCCATAAAAAGCAATCTCATTAGTACACCACTCATTACTCTTAAGCATTTAAGTACCCTTTCATTTAAGACACTTAGATGGAATGAAACACTCAAGAAGGTGTAGGAATTAGACCTTACAAACATCATTGTTGTAGGATATTGGATTTCACATACACATCATATCATAACTCAAAGTGGGCGTATAAAGGTGAGTTCTAGAGAGAGAAAGTTAGAGGTTTAGGGAACTTAGTGAGAGAAAGTGAAAGATATTATTATGAGCTCCAACTCTTTACCTTGGGAGGTAGAGAGTATTTATAGTGTCTTACATAAATGCACACAACAGGCACGTGGATCAGGCATACAGTGGGTAAAGACCCGTCCGTCCTCCACGGTGTTACCTAACTAAATACTACTTAGCTAGAAATAACTACGACTACGAGCTTTCTAACGATAACATATACATGAGGTGACCGACTCTTTAATACCTGGAATTTCTAATTCCTAACAATCTCCCCTAAGGGAGGTCACCTCAAACATATACTAAAATTACATTGAATACAAACAGATATTACATTAACAATTGTTCTTGTATTCTTAATGTAGTGCTTTGCTCGAGCTTTAGTCATTGATTCCACTCATTGCATGTTTGGTTAATCCAAGTGGAGGTCTTTTACTGATCCACGTGATAATAACATAATGCCATCTTTTGAGATCATCGGCTAAAAAAAATCTCGAGACATCCATTGTGTTGGTATTATGTGATGTTGTGACATTCGGACCGACATGCTCACGTTCTGGATCATGATATATTCTCATCGAGTATTGGAAGCTTCGTTGATTCATGATATTGGCGGCATTAGCGAAGCATGGAGTGAAAATATTAGAGTCATTGATGCACTAATCATGATTTCTTTTGATATGAATGTGTTGTGTGAGCATGCGGCTATGGATTGACTGCTCATTCGATCAATTTCGCAAACATCGGTGTACGCATAAGACGGTTAGCAATCGCGCAGTGTCTTTGATCACTTTCGTCAATTGATTACCGCGACGCCGCGGTTCCATGCTTGCTGTGATCAGGATAAATTCCTAAGAATCTCCTTGACGAGGGTTTCGCGTGTTCAGTTTCTCAAACGAGCGTCTCAAAGAAGAACACGAATGAGTGAACCGGCAAAATAATTCAGCGATTGATGAAAATTTGAAAAACAATGTATTGCTCAATAGAAATTGTTTTTGCAATACAACGAAGGTTTTAATGAAAATCAATTATCAATCATAACACCTTTTGAGAAATAGGCACGGTCGATTAATGAAAAGAGTTTTAAAGCACAAAGACGGTTTTCAAAGGTATCCGTCAATCCATAACTGAACGAGGATTGATTCAAAAGATTGAATCTCTCCATTGTTTACTGTCGGATATAATTGATATAGATCTCACATGCCACCTACGAGAGCTTGTTAGATGTTGGCTCGAAGGCTTTCCATCTTCATTGTGAAATATTTTATATCACTGGATGTTCCCAATACCACAAGGATAATGCGTAGGACTCAAGATATAATCTCCACATTGTGTGAAAGCAGAGACTTCATTGAAAGTGTCCTAATGAGATTTATTGATGATCTCGTGGCACTAGACTCAATTTGTGCATTATTTGGATCCTATATGGAGACTAGAGAGGGTCTCCTTCTTCAACAATCTCTCTAAGAGAAAGTCGATAGATAATGTCGGTTCCCGTGAGAATGAAACAAGTCCTTTTAAGAGGAACTTGAGTGGTTTGGAAAGTTGAAGTCACGTCGTCCTGGGTCCATGCGTCTTGTCTTCAATACCATCAGTAGCATATGAATTGAACCGGTTTACGCCTAAGGTTGAATAAATGGAGGGCTATTTGTTTTCACCCTTTTCTCATTCAATTCTTATTAATTCTTCAACCCCGATTGCTTACAGGACTTCATAGCTAGAACCTTGTTGGGTTTATTCGGTACTAGCTCAACTCAGTCCGCACTCTTCCCATATCTCATTTTTCTCCTTTTATCATCATACCTAAGAACTCTACACTAACTAGTGGATAGTCCCTGGGTAGATCCCTCGGTTTTGGCGGATCATGGGAACAAATACCTAACCTTATCATCCTTATATCACCATACATAAAGTAAAGTTGGTCGGTCTATTTGGTATTGTTCATCTGCCATTTGGAACCAATTGAAAACCATTTGAAAATCAATCCGGAT
Source organism: Chrysanthemum makinoi (assembly GCA_910596185.1). NCBI lineage: Eukaryota > Viridiplantae > Streptophyta > Magnoliopsida > Asterales > Asteraceae > Chrysanthemum > Chrysanthemum makinoi. The sequence goes on along the minus strand of OU343216.1, from coordinate 38,900,763 downwards.
ACTTGTGATATATTATCAAAGCATTTTGTACATGAATTGTTTTTGATATTTTTAGAATAAGAGCTCCCCTCAACATGTGCATCAAATGTTTGAAATCGTTTTGCACACGGAGGCAAGAGAAAGAATTAACTTCTTTGATTACATTTTCTAAAAATATCAACATCACTTCCTAATCAATCAAGTAGATAAAGCATTTTGGGGAAGGATGAGGTTTTCATGTTATGCTCCCCCTAATATGTGCCTCGAGGTTTGAAAAGAGTAAATGATCCGCGTTTCAAATCATTGTGGTTTAAGATAGATGCTCCCCCTCAACATGTGCATGGAAAATTTGAAATCGTTTGTCACATGTGGGAAGGAGAGCTTGTACATCCTTATAAAACCATTTACTGAATTATCAGATTAAATCCAATTTAAACACACATTCTCCCTCCAATTATCAAATCATTTGAGATTTGTGATCTCTTATAGATTTAAATTGATTTTGAAAGCTTTTGAGGAGAATTGTGACTTGAATATGAAAGCGTTTTAAGCGATAAGGATCGATTATGAGATTTAAACTCCATTGGTTAAACATGCATGATTATCTTTTGAAAACAATTGAATGCCAAATAACTTTTAATTTAATTGAAATCATTCTCCCCCTCAATCAATGACATAGGTTGTTGATTGAGATATTGATATTTTGACAAATAAGTCCAGATGATTATCAAAAATAGAGAATGAGTTATTTTTCAAAGCAGTTAGTTTTGCCAGATAAATGTTTATAGAATCAGAGCATGGAATTTGAAAACATGATAAACCATGGCTCTGTTCTTTCTTTGAAAACGGTCTTGCACGAAATGACAATAAACCATTGTTTCTCTTTCTCCCTAAAATATTTTTTGATTTTTTGATTTTTTTTTTTTTTAAATTCGAACAACATCTAAAGTTCCGTGTCATTCTTTGAATGACAGCACAAAGACCGTAGATATAATCGAACTGAGAAAAACATGACAAATTGACAATATTTTTTGAAGATTTTTGAATTTTTTGATTTTTAATTTTGTTTTTGAAAAATATTTACAAAGATAGATGAAGCATAGACCTTTACTCCTCGTCTTCTTCTGAAGACGTTTGAGTGTTTACGGTTGAAGCTTTTCAAGCCTAGTCGAGGAAGTATGAACACAAAACGTTCTCTTGGAAGAGCTTTGGTGAAGATGTCACGCTAACGATATTGGACCTCACAAAATAGAGTTCCACCACACCTTTTTCCACTTGTTCCCGATGAAATGATGTGAATGTCGATATGCTTTGCTCTTGAGTGTTGAACGTTGTTGCAAGAGAGAGCATTAGCACTTTTATTATCCACGATCTGAGAGGGATTTTGTTGAATTCAAAGCCATAGTAGATAATTGAGATCTCATCCATAAGATTTGAGCACAACATGATGACATGGCTATGTATTCAGCCTCTGTAGAGGAAATAGAAGTACTCATTTGCTTCTTTGAAGACCAGCTCACAAGCTTATCACCCATGAGCACCTCGGGCACGATGCTTGACGAGTATCTTGACATCTGCATGATCGGCCTCTGACTTTTCGGTGAATAAAAAAGTAGGATCAATATCACTCTTGAATCTAGTAGATAGAAAGAAACTTTGGCCCAGTATTATATACCATGCTCTAGGAGCTTGCTTCCAAACCATATAGGGCCTTTTCAAGCAATAAACATGAGTAGGATGCTGCGAGATTCTAAAACCCTCACAATTTGGTAGGCGTAAACACTTCTTTGAATCTCCGTTAAATGCGGTTTTCGTCCATCGATAAACAACCATGTTCTTGCTAGCGGCATTTGCCAAGAAGAAGATTACATTCGCCTCGATCACGAGCAACTGGGAAAAAGATTCCTCAAAGTCTATACCTTCTTCTTGACGATAACCTTTAGCTACTAACCTAGCCTTATTTTTCAAAACATCACCATGCTCATCAAGTTTCACTTTGAAGATCCATTTTAGGGCAATAATCATAGCACAATCTGGCGGTACTAATTCCCATACATCTGTCGATCAAACTCATGAATTTCATCTTGCATGGCATTGAACCGTTGTCTTCATTCATAGCGGTTTAACATCTTTGGGTTCGATCTTAGAGATCTGAGAGTTAAAGAAGCACCATAAGGCATCGGTTGCAAGTTGTTTACAAGTTGGATACGAGGGCGAGAAGGATTTCCAATGATGTTGTCTAATGGATGATCGTGAGTCCATTTTATGAGGTGTTCATGTGGTAGTTGTTGAGGACTGAAGTAGAGAGTCGATGTCTCCTGAAGATGGTTTAGATGAAGATTAGGAGCAAATATGTTTTCAAATGGAGCATCTTCAGGAGTAGCAAAGGGATTAACTTCATCATTGATGCGAGAAACATTTCCATGATGTACATTTGAAGAATGATGATTTGTTGATGAGATGAAGGGATCAGCGGCAGGCCTTGACTTAAAGATATTGAGGCTGAGGGATTGACTTCATTCACTGGAATATGAGCAGCCTCTGTTGTAGGGATCAACACCTCATTAGTACTTGGATCATAAAGTTCATCAAACATAGGATCAAACAATTTCTTTAAATCATCTTGAGATGGAGGTACATATGGAGTTTCTTGAGAAGAGTTTGGAACAAGAGATGAACCAATGGGCTGTTTTGAAGTCGGGTCCAGAGCTGGAGGAGAGCCATTTGACCGGACAGCTCATCAAACGTAGCGTGAATTGTTTCCATGATATTTCGGGTTCTTTTGTTGTAGATTCGGTATCCCTTTTTGTTTGGTGCATACCTACAAATACTCAATGTGCCTTTAGCTCTAAGTTTGCCTAAGTCTTGACCCTCATTAGTTGGATAACACAATGCACCAAACACACGAAGGAAAGAGATTAGGTTTTCTGTTGTGGACAAGTTCATATGGAGTTTTTCCATGAGCAGTGTGAATCAAGGAACGATTTTGTGTGTAGCATGCAGTGGCAATAGCTTCAGCCCAGAGAAACATTGGAACCTTTGAGTAAATCGGCATTGTTCTAGCGGCTTCTACAAGAGTTCGATTTCGTCTTTCAACTACACCGTTCCGTTGAGGAGTTCGTGGAACACTTCTTTGATGGCTGATTCCAACGCTTTCATAAAATTCACTAAGTTGTTTGTTGACAAACTCAGTTCCATTGTCTGTTCGGATATTACATTTGTTTTGTTAAGTCGAACTGCTTGTTGTTTGATGAGTTTGATGATGATATCTGGAGTTTCATCCTTTGTCCTTAAGAACTTGACCCCGGTGAATCTAGAGTAATCATCAACCACAACTAACACATATTTCTTCCCAAAGATATTCTGCACCCTCATTGGTCCACATAAATCCATATGAAACATATGAAGAACTTCGTGCGAGTTAGTAGGTTTGGGTTTATGGGCATACTTCTTTTAATTGACATGTTGAACAAAGATGATCCTTTTCATACTTTAGTCGAGGTAAACCTACAACTAAGTCCTTTCTAGAAAGATCATTGATGGTGCCGAAGTTCAAGTGATTGAGACGACGATGCCATAACCATGACTTTGTTTTTGAAGCCTTTGACAACAAGCAAATTGGAGAAGACTTCATCATATCATCGATAGAGATGGTGTAAAGATTTGAACCACGAGTTCCTCTTAAAGTTCCTTACCATCAAGTTCTCTAACAAAACAAGTATGTTTTCTGAAGGCTACTTCTAGATCGAGAATCGAAATTGACCGTGAGAGAAAGATTATGACCAAGACCTTCCACATAGTATACTCTAGAGATAACACTATCACCAACAACATAATCACCATAACCCATAATTGCACCGAAATGATCATTACCGAATCTAACTGATGAATTTGCTCACGAAGTTCATGAGCGTGACGGTCTCGGTCATATGCTTGGAACGACTGAGTCCGTACCACGGCGATTTGAACGATCTGCAGTTGAACAGAACAAGAATGGATAACTTGATAATTGGGATCCTCATGCAAGAATGGGTTCCATTTGGTTAGTAACATGGTGGAACACCCACATCGAATAGAAACATCCATATCGAAGTAGAAGCAATGGAATCATTGGGAATAGATGCAATGCTTTGTACGTATTTGACCTATTCAAAGTATGTTCACTTCTTAAGGGAATAGTTCTACCCGTAGGCATCCATTTTCTAGTGGGCATAATCTTAGCAGTTTGAGAGCAAAAGCGATTATTCTTATGGCCAAAAGGTATCCAATAATAACCTATCTTTATAAATGTTCTTCTTCCGTGGTTTCCCTTTGTTTTCTAACAATCTTTCGTTTTTGCCTTTTGCCTTCTGCACGATTATTAGCGTTAACAATTTTAAGCGGGCATTTGACACATTAGACAAAGCATTCACACCACATTCATGATTAGCAACGAGAATTCAAGCACATCATCATTACAAGGTTTGCAAATAGTATCGAATTGAATTAATTACTGATCGCCTAAGGCTAATACTAGAATCAACACGATTCATTTTATTCAACTCAAGCTTAAAGTTCCTAGATTGGTCTTCTACTCTCTTCCAATGCACATTTTTAGCTTGCAAGGTCCTATCATTCCTTGTATTATCTTGAGACTTTGACCGCTTTAATGTCATGATTACTCTTGTAGAGGTGGGAACATTAGTTGGTTGATCTAATTTTGCATTCCCGAACTTGATGTGCAAGGATCGACCTACTAGAAGGCACATTAGTGTATACTTTCTTAAGACTGTGATTTGAGCTATTTGTAGGCACACTAAAGTTCACTTTCTTAGCACTAACATATCCGAATCTAAACTACTTGAAACATTAGTGTTTACTTTCTAAATTGGGCATAGAACGGATTTCCCTGCTTGCACTAGGCATAGAACAAGGCATCACAGCTTTGCCTTTTTCACCTAAGGATTTTGGACATGTTGCAATTACACATTCTAGCAGCTCTTGAGATCGTTTGGCACGAGGCAAGCAAACCTAATTTCACTATCAAGAGGTTTGTTAATGAAATCCTCTTCGACAATCTCACGGAGACATTCTAGACTATCCTTAAGGTGAGCGCAGTAGTCATGAAAAGCATGTTCATTATTCCTAAGATGAGGAGGAATATATTTAAGCATCACGGTGTATTTGCAATCTAAGGGTGACTTTGAGACAACATTCTTATTGAAAACAAGTTGTAGTTTCCCATTTCCCGACTTCTCGATTCTCAATTTCCTTTTGTAAAGACGTTATTTTTCGTTGTTTTGGTCACGGGTGACTTTTATTGAATCATATAACTCTTTAAAATGTCATTTAACTTTTCATTTTCTTCTAGAAAACTCTCGTTTTCCTTTTGTAAGGCATTAACTAAGTTTTGAAGATGAAAAGTTTGAGAATTCTGAGAATCTAAAGGAGGAGGCATTTGGGAGCCTGTCATATTGTTCTTTGACCCTTTAATTGAGAGATTTGGGCTTTCAACTTTCTGATCGTGTTGCAATGAGCTTGAATCCGTTCATCACGTTTGTTAATTTGAAAAACTGCATCAAACTCTGGAGCATCCGAGGATGTCTTGATATTTGAAGTTTTGACATTTTCTTTAAGATGTTGATATTTTAGTTGTAAATTAAAATGCTCAACTTCTAGTTTAGAAAAATGTTTAACCAAATTGTCATGATCATTCAGTTCAATTTTCTCAGATAGTTTAGAATTAGTTTTTTCAAGCTCAATGACACGATCATGGGAGACTTTCAGGACAACAGATAATTCATGAAATTGGGAAGCATTAATAGAACAATTTGTAGCATGAAAACACATCTTGAGCAAAACATTCGATATCATATTCTCATTCAGTGTATGCAAGTTCTTCCTTTCAATCTCATTATATTTTAGTGCTCGCTCATAGTCACTAACTTCAACTATCATTGCATCAAATTCTTTTTCCATTCCCTTAATATCAGTTTCTATCCCCTTTTAAGACTCTCAAAGTGATCTTTTAGAAGTTTAAATAAAGGCATGACCTCAGTTAAATAACATTCTTTCATTTGCTCAAAACCCCTTTCTCCTTCAGTTATACCAGTGGGTGTGATCCTTTTCTTGCAAGTTTTCTCAAAATCAACAAATAGTTGAAATATAACATATTGGCTAATTAAGGTCTTGCTTTTAGTGGCAATTGTTCTAGGAACAAGATGCATTGGTGTATTGGGAGGATACACGGTTGCTTTAGGCATTTTCCTAAGGGGAGGGTTTGTTTCAACAATATTTTCTGCTTTCTTCTTATCTAAGTCCATTTTCCAGAACACTTGTTCGGGAGTCAACAATGTTTGAGGCTTAAACATGTTCAAGGAGATCCAATTCTCCTTTTCGTAGTCATGGGGAGTATTTATTTCTTCTCTTTGCATTTAGGATCATTTAGTTTCTTATTCATCTTTTCCCTAGTGATTTCATCTAATTTCTTATCTTCCTCTGTGCACTCAAAGCAACTAGGTTTTGTCTAGGTTTAAGAATCTCATTGCCATCATAGATTACATTTTGAGATGCTTTTGCTATCTTCCGTACTGAGTTGGGTTTATCTATAATGGGAACACTATGCTTATCGCTTAGAACTCTATGCTTAGTGATCATGTGAGCAGTCTGAATGGTGTTTCCTTGTATGTACAACTTGTTTTCAAGTTTGTTTTTCAAAGTTTTTAGATTAGAAAAATCTTTCAAGAGTTTTGATTCCTTTGCATTAAATTCTTGCTTAAGCATTTTCACATTTTCTTGAAGTTCTTGTTTTTGTTTAGCAGTTTTAGAAAGCTTTTCTTGCAAGGAATTTAACTCTTGTTTTAATACTTCTTCTCTAAAATTACTTTTCTAATGATTGTACGCATTTGGTCATCCATTTCACGCTCCGCAGTGGTCAACTCAAATTTAGCACGTTGTTCATAAATAGCAACACGTTCTATATAGGCATTTAGTTCGAACTTACGAATCATCGGGGTACATGCGGTGTATTCATCAAAAACATAGTCATTGTTGATTGAAGATGCATCACTTGGTACAACTTCACTTTCACTTTGTTTCACATATTGATCATATGGGACAACATTGATATTACCCATATTTTCAATATTTGATTCAATAGTTTCAGTTGATAGTACTTTGTCATGCATCTTTTGCACATCAACATCATCGTATAGTTTTAGTACCTCTGAGATGAGTTTGTCTTTGGATGGGCAGCTTGTGGTGAAGAAGAGACCTTTGGAGAAACCATTGGAGAAATGCTAGCCATAAAAATTGTGTGTGCAGTAGGTCCATCATCCACATCAGAGTCGTATGCATCACAATCGGCGACTTGAAAGGCATTATGATGATTGTGACCTATCTCGGAGAAACGCTCATCCACATATGCATCATAGGTCTTAGCATTCCCTCGACAGAAACAACAATTCTCTTCATCCAAGGTTGCACCATTGTCACGAGCTTGCACTAGCAGCATCTTATCTCTGAAGTAATCATTTTGTGGGCGTTTTGGAGATGTGCGGTTCTACCAATGTGTCCCTCTCCAGTTATAACATTTATCATATGCTTGACCTTGATTTCCATTTCTTTATTCGATTTGCCATATTCTCTACCTACTCCACCTCTTCCTTGTTCATCTGTCTTTCTTGAATTGGTTTTCACTGACTTTCCATCTCTGAATAGAGCATGATTGTGAAGATTGAAGGTTAGATTTCATGTTGGTGTGAAGGCGGTTGGTATGTGGGAGGAAGTCATGTTTTGCTTAACCATAAGGGCTAGTTGATTAATGAAGTGTCCACGGTTGCATCCTCATCGGCTTGTTTGAACTTGGATCGGAATGAGTTTGTGATTACCATCACCCATGGGTATAACTTGAGATGCTTTGGTGGTAATTCCAATGTTTGAGTAGAAGCAGTTGAATCATTTGATGAGCTTGTCTCTCTGGATTTGTTTTGAATTGTTCAAGAATCCTCTTTTCAAACATGGCATGTCTCTCATTCCGAAGAAGGAAGGCATAGAGTTGCTCATAGTTTGTATTCTTCAATCCTTTAGTGAGCTTCACAGAGGTGAGAAACTTGTGCCATTAGGTTCATGTTGTTAACAAACTTTGAGTTCAATGAATGTTAGGCATAGTCATTCTGATGTTCCTCATGTCATTAACTAACTTATGGAATCTCACATAGTACTCATAGACACTCTCATCTGGTTTCATCTTGAAGTGCTCAAATTCATCATAGAGTTGAGATTCTCTGTCTTCCATAGTTAATTCAGAACCTGAGAGAAGCATCTTAACATTATCCCATACTGCCTTTGCTTCGGTGTTGTGATTGATAAGCTTGTAGATGTCTTTTGGAAGACCTTGCAATATGATGTTAGAAGCCCTGATATCTGCATCGAATCTCTTTTTCTCCTTATCATTGAGCTCATCATACATCTTTGGTCTGTCCATTCCGTAAATCAATGTACCATCTTCAGTTGTATCAATTATGTCTCTAGTAGTCTCAACCAGATATGGTCCTTCATCAATTGATTTGAGAATGTTGACCCCATTTTCCTTTCCAAGACAATACAATCTGATTCTTTGAGCCCAAGAGTCGTAGTCGGTTCTGTCAAGCATGGGTGGACAGTATCAACCGCAGTACTTGAACATCCTGAAGCAGCATGGAGATGATTGTAGAAGCGTAGACATGATGATAAATTAAGCGGGATTTTATAACTCTATGATTAAACGAGGAAATCGATTCTTTCAGGATTTTACTAAATCAAGAAAACCGTAAAGAAATCACTCAAGTAAGCTAGAAATTATGCACCAAGTCGCTATCTTCTAATTAAGCTATTTCCACAAGTCGCTAAAGTCCCAAGTTAAGCTAAACAAAAGACAAATCGCTAAATAGCAACTCGCTAAGCCTCTAGTCGCTAGCAAAATTTTGGCAGCAATTAAGCTAAATACAAGTCGCTAAGGAATCAAATTAAGCTAAATAGCAACTCGCTACTTACCAAGTCGCTAACACCAAATTAAGCTACCCGTAGTGGAGAGTCCACTACTTGTCTTTGTTAGTCGCTAGGCCTAAGTCGCTAGCTCCATAAGCAACTTCGCTACAAAATTGTAAAAGCAAGTCGGCTACTAAGAAAAATCCGTAGGTCAAGTCGCTAGCAAGAAAACTTCACAAACATCACTTTTCAATCCAAAACAACCCAACCAAGATGATTCAATCTTACCAAATGAAAACCTAAACACTTGTGATGATTCTAAACATAAAAGTACTAACAAAATCCAAGCTTTAACACCAGAAATCAACCAAATGATGCACAAACCACTAAACTTTTTCAAACTCAAAAACCACCTAAAACCACTAGAAATCCAAAGATGTGCAAGATATGATCTAACCATGGCTCTTGATACCAATTGTAGGATATTGGATTTCACATACACATCATATCATAACTCAAAGTGGGGGTATAAAGGTGAGTTCTAGAGAGAGAAAGTTAGAGGTTTAGGGAACTTAGTGAGAAAGTGAAAGATATTATTATGAGCTCCAACTCTCTACCTTGGGAGGTAGAGAGTATATATAGTCTTACATAAAGCATACACACAGCGGTGGATCAGGGCATACAGTGGGTAAAGACCGTCCGTCCTCCCGCGGTGTTACATAACTAAATACTACTTAGCTAGAAATAACTATGACTACGAGCTTTCTAACGATAACATATACATGAGGTGACCGACTCTTTAATACACGGAATTCTAATTCTAACAATTATTACCCTTTCTAGCTGGCGAAGGCGGATCCTAGGTTAGCCTAGGCGGATCCATATTGGAAGGAACCGTGGGATCATTATGACAGTTAAATGTCAACTCTAGCTAAAACAATCATTTCAAGTTCATCTTGCTAACTTGAACACTCCATCTCATCTTAATTAAGTTCCTAGATCAACTGGCTTTCAGGGGTTGATCTTGTGCATGCTAATCATCACATTCAAGGAATTTTTAGTGAATTAAGTCTTGAATGCACTTGCCAAATCCTTGCTTTATAAACCACATTGTTGGGACCCCTAAAGTCATCATCTTCATCTTCATTTCAGCACTTAGAAACCTTTACAACTTCTTTGAATCATGTCTCATCATGAGAAAAGCTCCAAGTGGTAACTCATCCACCAAAGGACCACCCAAGAAAATTGCTCGTGTTGTACATGAAATTTATTCAACGAATCATCTCGGTTAAATCCACAAATGCTAAGTTTCTCCTCCACCAACTCAACCATTCAAATCAATCCCTAAAGGATAGTTCCCACAAAACTACCAGCGTTAAACACCACCATACCTCCAAAACCAAACAATCTATTCCACCAACCATCACCATTGGTGCCTAGAGCCCTATCATTCACCACTCCACTTTCATCACCACACCTCTGCAATCTAGAGGATTTGCCTCCTAGTCCATCTACTTCCTCCACTTGCGTGACACTCACCTCATTAGGAGGAATAATGGAACAAAATCAAGGTGTTGAGTCAACACTAGCTCCGAAGCTTTCCCGTCACCATCAAAATAATCTCATTTGGATTATGAGAAACTATCAAATTCAACCACCCGACCACATGGAAGTTGACACCTCTCTACCACCACCATCACTCTTGGTGAGCCATCTTCGAATCGCCTCCACCAATCCCTCCATTGTTTGAGGATCCTCAGCCGCTTCACTTGATCCTTCACATCAAGCAATTTCATTCCTTCCATCACCACTACCTAGCCATGACAAAGATTGTTATCATTGTCAACATGTTGAAATTTTGATACATGAAGTATGGGAAGATCAACGTTTCATGTTTTATCACCTCCTCGAATGTTTCGACGAGATTAAACCTAAACAAACTTGAGCTAGAGGATTTTAGTGGTGTCCTAGTGACTTAGATAGTCTAATAACTAAAAGTCATGTATCGTTCATTTTCTTAGTTTTTAGAGTCATGTATATCATATCTCTAGTTTTATTAAATCAAATTACATGACATTTGCTATATTTCTGAGTATATGATTATTGATATAGTTCATATCCCATTTTGATGCCAACCTTTTCTTGGTACATCATTTTCGTATCTTAGTTCTGATAAGGCGGATCCCTACGTTTTGCCTACGGATCCTCCAAGGAGGGAACCGTGGGATCCGTGCAACAGAAGACTAGTTTTCTACTAACTTGAGTATTATTTGCAGGAAATTTTTCATTATATACTTGTCTTCTAACCTTTTTTTTGTAGATTTTCAATTTACACATAAAGACTTTGACACTCTAAAGCTAGGGGGAGCTTTGTGTCAAAGTATTGCATTGCAAGATCACTTGCAATATTAGGATTACATTTCATGACGTCCCTTTACAAAGTTGCAATTATCAAGGGGGAGCATATTCGTCAATTAGACGAAATCTTTTGCAAACTTAGTTGCAAATGAACTTGCTTAGTATTTTTTTTCTCTCTTGACGCCCTAACAAAGGGATGGTTCGTCAAGGGGGAGTTAAGACAAGAACTTTTCCATTAAACTGCTCTCTATTTTTCCTTCACATGTTTTTCTTAAAGCAATGTATTAGTTTCTTTCCAAAGCTCTTTTTAGACAAAAAGGGGGAGAAGAAATTAAAAACTACAAACTCAAACTTTTACGAATTTTAGTTTTTCCTTAAAAATAATTTCATATTTTGTCATCAACAAAAAGGGGGAGATTGCTAATACAAATAAGCCGTAAAAACGTTTATTTATATTTTACGATCCTCTAATGTTTTGTCGATAACAAACGTAAAATCATTTTAACGAAACAAATAAGATACGTAAATAAGTTTGAGCCAATAGTTTTCTAACACACTTACGTTTTCACATAAAACACTAAAACAAGTATAAGTGATTTTATGATTTTATAATACATATGTACAACAACTAGTGTTTACATATTGGGCTAACATATACATAACTAGTATGTATTATAATGGGTAATACAATTGGGTAGAAACTTAAGTATTTGACCCATTGACCAAATACATTGAATGTAGTTGGGTACAACATATGGAGCTTGACCCATAACCCATTGCATGACATCATGCTTATGTCATATATGGATATTATCCATGACCCATGGTTTTAATCTATGGCCCATAGTTTTAATCCATATACCATGGACTAGATGCATTGCATCTTATAGATACATTGTATCTACTTGATATCCATGATCCATAAGCCATGACATGACCCAAATACCCAAACGAAAGGGGCGTCCCGGATCTCGATACAACTGGACGGATCCCTTAGTGAGATCCGTGGGATCCGTGGAGCATGTATTATTGTACTCTCTATAAATAGTGAGCCATTTTCATTGTTTTCTCACCGTTTCTCACATATTTTTTCTTTGAGTTATAAACTCTCTAACCCCAGATCCAATTGATCTATGTATGTATTTTTGTTTTAGTGTGATTCTCTAGGTTCCTCTTAAAATGAGATCACCATTTTTTTGAAAGCAAGCTCAGTCATGAGTTGCCATGCTTTGTTATCATCAGGACTCTTGGTTCTCTTGTTGATAGTTCTTTTCTTTCTCATAAGAAGTGAAGTGTTGAAGACATTAGTGAAAGATGTCTAAAGAGTCAAGACGAAGACATTAGTGAAGGGTGTCGATCGTCCGTATTGAAAGCTCTAGTGAAGGGTGCTATAAAGTCAGTCAAAGGCATTAGTGAAGGTACCTTGAAGATCAGCAGTCAAAGCCATAGTGAAAGGTGCTTTAAGATCGAGTCAAAGGCATTAGGGAAGGTGCCTAAAGTGTACATTCGATATGGTGTGATTCGATGTACAAGATAGATTAGTATTGGGTCAAAGGATATTGATATCCTCGTTGATGTTGTGAAAAGGAGTAGATCTCCTTTGGGGTTAGGTGTCTTGTAGTGGTTGGGTAGTAGTTCCTCCATTGTAATGAAACTTCGGTTATTTAGCCTAGTACCGGATAAAGGGTATCACGACGTTGTGATAGGTTTGGTTCTATTGGAAGAACCCGGTATCTAGCCTGCGGATAAAGAGTAGTCAACGTTGTGAAGGCTTCTCCGCCATAAGGAGTTGGTGTCGTGTAGTGTTTACGAACTCTCGAAGGTGTCCTTGAAGCCGAACCACTATAAATACTCGCGTTGTGGTTTTGTGCTTCTTACTCCTTATCTTTTTATTTCATACTTATATATACTTGTCTATCAACATCCAATGCACATGTTTAATAGATTGACATAAGTCGATCTAAATAGTTTAAAACCAAGTTTTAATCGGTAAAAGTATTCAACCCCCTTCTAGTTTTCCACAAGATTGTTACAAAAAATTCATACATTAAATAATTTTATACAAACTTTTTATATAAAAATATTATGTTTTGTTTTTGTAGATGTTATTGGTCGCTTGGTTCAGAACAGTGAAATTACGGTTATGGATCGAGAAAGCAAGCCTAAACATTTTATAGAGTTCAACTTGCAAGATCTGAGGTAAGCTACTACCAATACTATATTTTTATATTAGGAATATTAATTTTGTTCTCTTAATTGTACAGTGGTGTAACAATCCCATGCATACTTTGGAATGAACTAGCTCTTAAACTATATGCTTTTATCAAGGAAAATGCAACATCAAAAGAACCCATAATTGTGGTTATTATCATGGCAAAACAAAGCACACGAAACTGTAAGTATTCATATTATTAAAATGTATTTATTCAATTACATGTTACTCCGATGTCAAAACTAACTCAAAGTATGAATTACATGCAGTTATCACACAAGTTTCAAATTGCTTTGCTGGAACAAGATTGATTATCAATGAAGAAGAAAATGTACACATTAAAGACTTCAAAAAAAAGTAAAACTATACATAAATATAAGTATTCTTATGATTTATCTACGCAAAAATAAAATCACTGTTAAAAATCATTTTTACAGATTTTCAAGTTCAGATCTTGCAACATCTGTGAATATGAAGATAGAATTATCTACAGAAAAAGTGGTAAAACAACCAACAAACATCTATTTACAGTTTCCATTAAAAAATATCGAAGATCTTTATGATATTGCTCAGGTTAGTACGAGATTTATTCTTTAATTTATTAGTATATATGTTTTACAATATACTTTTTAATAATAATTACAATTCTTGGCAACAGCTCACTGGATGTGTTTATTGGAAAAATTTTGAAGATTGTACGTGACCAAGGATGGTATTATATGAAATGTACTATTTGCAATAATGTTTTCAAAACATTAGCAAATACAGAAACTTGAAGGAATTATTGCGATAGTTGCTGCACTGACACAAAGCTTTATCCCATGTACCAAAACCCTAATTAGGGTTATTGACTCAAACCACCAAAAATAATAAAAAGACACCAAAAATATTATATCAAAACTAATAATATTAATCGTCTATTTATTATACAGGATCAAAGTACAAGTACGTGTTCAAGATGATACATGTTCAACTTCTTTAAGTTTGTTCCAAAACGATGTTTGTAAACTAACTGGAAAAACACATACATACCTCATGTCCAGAATTGACAAAGTAATTGAACAAACAAGGATTATAAATATATTTTTAAAATGGATATTAACATATAACATCTTTATATGTAAACACAGGATGAACCAGATACTACATGTCTAAAAGATTTGGATATTATGGTTGGAAACGTATGTGTGTTCCAGCTACAAATTTCCCAATACAACTTGTGTGGAAAACTAGAAGGGGGGGGGGGTTGAATAGTGTTGCCAATTAAAACTCGTTTTAAACTATTTAGATCGACTTATGTCAATCTATTTGGATGTGTGTTGGATGTTGATAAACAAACATATAGAAATATAAATATGTATTGAAAAGATAAAGAGTAAGAAGCACAAAACCACAACGCGAGTATATATAGTGGTTCAGCTACAAGGACACCTTCCTTGCAGTACTCCACTCCCGAGTCACCTACTAGAGTTAAATCACTACACAACACCGACTCCTTATGGTGGAGAAACCTTCACAATGTTGCCTACTCTTTTTTCGGTACTAGGCTAACCACCGGGTCCTTTACACCAAGGAGAACCAATCCTATCACAACGTCACCTACCCTTTATCCGGTACTAGGCTAGATACCGAGTTCCATTACAATGGAGGAACTACTACCCAAAACTACACCAATCACCTAACCCCAAAGGAGATCTACTCCTTATAATATCAACAAGGATAACAATATCCTTTGACCCAATGCTAATCTATCTTGTACATCGAATCACACCATATCGAATGTACATCTTAGGCACCTTTCACTAATGCCTTTGACTAGATCTTCAAGATACCCTTCACTAATGTCTTGTGACTTGACTTCTAGGCACTCTTCACTAATGCCTACAATACGGACGATTGACACCCTTCACTAATGTCTTCGTCTTGACACTTGAGACATCTTTCACTAATGTCTTCAACACTACACTTCTTAGTAGAAAGAAAAAGAACCATCAACAAGAGGACTTCAGTAGTCTTGATGATGAGGAAGCATGGCAACTCATGGACTTGAGCTTGCTTGACTTCAAAGGTGGTGATCTCGCCTTTAAGAGGAACCTAGAGAATCACACAAAAACAAAAGACAAACTAAATCATAAAATCACTTATACCTGTTTTTGTGTTTTATGTGAAATCGTAAGTGTGTTAGAAAACTATTGGCTCAAACTATTTTTATTTGTTTTCGTTAAAATGATTTCGTTTGTTATCGACAAAACATTAGAAGATGCAAAATATAAAAAAACGTTTTTACGGCTGGCTATTTATTAACAATCTCCCCCTTTTTGTTGATGACAAAACATAAAATTATTTTTAAGGAAAAGCTAAATTAAGTAAACATTTGAATTGTAGTTTTACTTTCTTCTCCCATTTTTGTCGAAACAAAAGAGCTTCGCAGTAAACTAACACATTGTTTTAAAAAACATTGGGAAAAGAAAAAAATGATAGAGAGCAAATAACGGGAAAAGATCTCGTCTTAACTCCCCCTTGATGAGTCCATCCCTATGTGAGGGCGTCAAGAAAATTAATACTAAGCTAGTTCATTTGCAACTAAATTTGAAAAAGATTTCGTCTATATGACGAATTTGCTCCCCCTTGATGATTGCAACTTTGCAAAGGGACGTCATGAAATGTAATCCTAATATTGCAAGTGATTTTGCAATTAATTGCTTTGACACAAAGCTCCCCCTAGCTTTATGGTGTCAAAGTCTTCATGTGTCAATTGAATAACTTCAAAACAAAGGTTAGAAAGCAAGTATAATGCATAATTTCCTGCAAATATGATTCAAGTTAGAAAAAATAGTTTTACTTTTGCACGAGGATCCACGGTTGCCTCCTTGGGGATCCGTCAAGGAATATCTCAGGGATCCGTGGCTGATGACTAAATTCAGCAATGGTGATATAACAAAAAATGTAACATCAAAGTGAGATATACTGTATTATACAACATAATCATATACTTAAAAAATACAAGTATCATGTAATTTCATTTAATAAAACTAGAGATATGATATACATGACTCTAAAAACTAAGAAAATGAACAATACATGACTTGGAATTACTAGACTTATCTAAGTAACGCTTGATACTAGGACACCACTAAAATCCTCTAGCTTCAAGTTTGTTTAGGTTTAATCTCGTCGAAGCGTTAGGAGGTGATAGAACATGAAACGTTGATCTTCTCGTACTTCATGTATCAAACTTTCAACATGTTGACAATAATAACAATCTTTGTCCGGCTGGTAGTGGTGGCGGAAGAAATGAAATTGCTTGATGCGAAAGATCAAGTGAAGCGGGTTGGGGAGCCTCAAACGACGGAGGGATTGGTGGAGACGCATTTGAAGATGGCTCGACCAAGAATGATGGTAGTGGTAGAAGTGTCAACTTCCATATGGTGATTGGTTAACTTTGATAATTTCTCATAATCCAAATGGGATTATTTGATGGTGATGGCGAAAAGGAGGCCGGAGCTAGTGTTGACTCAACACCTTGATTTTGTACCATTATTCCTCCTAATGAAGAGAATGTTTGGGAGGGGGAGGATGAGAAGGTATAGGAGGCAAATCCTCTAGATTGTAAAGGTGTGGTGATGAGAGTGGAGTCGTGAATGAGATAGCTCTAGGCACCAATGGTGATGGTTTAGTGGAAATGGGACTGTTTGGTTTAGGAGGTATGGTGGTGTTTGACATAGGTAGTTTTGTGGGAACTATCCTTTTAAGGATTGGTGTGATTGGTGGAGGAGAAATCCTTGCATTTGTGGACTTGATCGGAGATGATTCGGTTTGTTAGGAATTGGAAATTCCATAGTGAAGTGTCGGTCACCCCAACTATTATCTAGCACAAGTTAGCTCGTAGACATATCGTTATTTACGTGTTTATTAGCGTAGTTTAGTATAGAGCAACACCGTGGAGGAAGGACGGGTCTTTACCCACTGTATGCTTGATCCACAGCCTGACAGGAGGGCGTTTAGTTTGTAACTATAAAAGCCCCTTCCATCCTTGGAAGGGGTGGTGCTTCATTCTCAATCTAACCTTTCTTTTTTGTTTATCTCTCTAGAACCACCCTCTCATCTCTTTCTCTCTCTAAAACTATGGCTTTCTTGTTTCATCACCATCCAAGGCCACCTGAGTCATCATAACACAATACATGTAAGATCCTACAAATGTTATCAGAGCCAAGGTTTATTGTGTTGTGTTGATTTATTGTGGTTTTTTTATTTTTGTTAACTTGTTTTTGGTACTTTTTATTGACCGGAAAATTTGTTTTCCATGTATTTTATGGGTAAACAGTTTTTAAACAAGTTTTCATGTATTCTTTATTGGTCCAAAAAGTCTCTTCTTTATTCATGTATACAATCTGTTTTGTGTTAAGTATTTTTGTCCAATCAGATATATCTTTTTAGACTTTTTGTCACCATATCCGTGAAACTTGTGTAGTCCTTACTGTGGTCAAAACGGGTCAAAGAAGCAGTTTTTATGCATCTTTCTGGTAACTTGGAGCTGAACGGA
>OU343216.1:38831899-38882625 GCA_910596185.1 Chrysanthemum makinoi | reverse complement strand
TTTAGGCATTTTAAGCTATACAAACATACTAGTATATTGATATATACACTTGATATAATTTCAATCATAAACAAAGTACTCAATATATCTGCGTATGCCTATTCTAAGGCATTACGGCACAATCATATTTTCCCAATCTCCAAATCATGCATCTACTCATGCATTTTAGGATTGCGAAACTCTATCCAAGACATTGTAACTGATTACAATGGTCTTTCTTACTTCCCAGACATTGTGAGATACAATGGTCTAATTCATTTTTCAAGACACTGTGAGATACAGTGGTCTCTATTACACTCTCAGACACTGTAAATGCTATAGTAGTCTCATTTATTTCTCAAGACATTGTGGGTTACACAATGGTCTCTCTATCATTTCTCAAGACATTGTGGGTTACACAATGGTCTCTCCATATTTTCTCAAGACATTGTGAGTTACACAATGATCTCTCCATCATTTCTCAAGACATTGTGAGTTACACAATGGTCTCTTCATCATTTCTCAAGACATTGTGAGTTACACAATGATCTCTATCATTTCTCAAGACATTGTGGGTTACACAATGGTCTCTCCATCTTTTCTCAAGACATTGTGAGTTACACAATGATCTCTCCATCATTTCTCAAGACATTGTGAGTTACACAATGGTCTCTTCATCATTTCTCAAGACATTGTGAGTTACACAATGATCTCTCTATCATTTCTCAAGACATTGTAGGTTACACAATGACCTCTCCATCTTTTCTCATGACATTGTGAGTTACACAATGGTTTGATTTACTTTACAGACATTGTAAGTTATATAAAGTCTCTAGAAATTATCTTATAAACCTTATGTGATATTGTTTTACATGAAACCCGTCACATTCTATCAATTTCCCTAATGGAAATACAAGAAATAGGATTTCTAAAGGACAAAGTGACTCATCATCTACAAAAGTTGAAGTTCAGCAACTTTCTCTACATTCATTAAAATTCTCTTCTGAAACCTTCATTGTTAAAGGTCCGTGATGCTAGCCAAGTATGGACTATTTTAGAATTACTTAAGATTTCCTTTCCTTTCCACACGTATCTACCCATACTATCTTCTATGCAATGGAATGTGAAAACATAGGTTACAAGTCTTTTATGGCCAGGACTTGCAACTGAATTGTTTGATATCGCCTTTGCTTAGTGGACAATTTCTCAAAAGCTATGGACATATCACAAGTATACCTAATTTAGGTATTTGAAAATTTTATCGAACCTCGGCTAAATATAGCCTAATCACCTATATTTAGCCTAGGGATAGTGGAACATAGTCTGATTAACTATGTTCGACTTAAATTTTTCAAACACTGAGAACAGTTATACAAGGGTTATATTCAGGTTAATTTCCTACTTAAACTCAATAAACCACCAGAATTCATTAAAAAGATCTAGAGACACGATAGTGTCTTACCACTCAGCAAAATCTTAACATCTTATTTATACTACCAAATTTCATTCTTGAAATTTTCATACATGAGATAATCCGAACTACTATCTTGGGATAGTCATCAAATCTTCTCGTCATTTCTTAGAAGTACTAGCCTGTTTAGGTTACAAGGATATCATTCCGCCATAATCCTTTAAAATTCACTTATGATTTTAAAGCAAAATTGACATCTCTACCTAAGAATACTGGTAAACAAACACTACACTCTTCTAATCGTCAACATGTCACATCATTATCTGAACCCCATTGAAATTCAGTACGTAAAACTTCACTGTACCACGTTTCTTTCATACACTAGTAGACATAAACACTATACGATATAGCCTTCATCTCGAAACCACCTAAGACATGATCAACTTTGGAAATGGTTTCGATAACCACTTGCCACTAGCAAGACTTTCCCTACAACGACAATTATCACATCATTATAAACTATTTCACATCAACAACATCTTACACCTTTGATTAACAACAGTTACCCTAACAACAACAAAACTATTCCATTTTGAGGCACTATATAGACGAAAGTGTTAGTTAACCATTTTCTGGACTAAGGTGTTTAGAGATCACCCACGAAACAATTAAGGAAACCATACAAATACAAATTAGGCTTCATGCCGCACACTATTACCAGAAACAAAAGATACATAGATGTAGGGCGTTAAAATTTAACAAAACTCCATGTTAGAAATTAAGGTTCGTTAAAAGCCTCGATACAATAAGATATGATTCGTTTTGAGAATTGTGAAAAGCCAAACTTGAGCTATATAGGACTCAATAAGATTTTAACTAAACCTTTTAGGTTATCAACTTAAGCCACATGGTACATAATACATTCTATGACCAGAAATTTGAAAACGCAAAGATTAGAATTCGGCGCATACACTCACATTTTCCTAGACAATTCAACATCGGATAATACACACTGAATTCCGGGACTGAATTCCCATTAAGGTGGTGAGACTGTAACAACCCACATTTTTCGGGTTACTTTTCATATTTTTGAAAAGTTACTATTCATTTTTACTATTCACTTTCACTATTCATCCCGTAAAATTTTTATTTCACATTCTCGTAAGATAAATTATTTTAGTAATGACCTGAGAGTTCGACAATCGTTAGATCATTTTCGCAAAAGTTATTAAGAAAACATCGTTTTAAAGTTTCATTTTAGTCGGAACACCATTTCAACATCCCACGCATAACGAAAATCAACTCGGACAATTTTTCTCACATCAGATTAATTATTAGATCACTCATAATTAATTTGAGAATTTTTAAGATTTATTTTTATGTTACCAAATAAGCCCAGCCCAATACAAAACTAAACTTACGTTTTAAACAATTCTACTTACATCCAGACTTAACGATTCCTGCACTGTGTTTCTAATATGTTTTTGACACTTTTACTTTTTTTGGAAAAGTCAAACATATTTCCCTCCTCCTTTGACCATAAAGAAATTAAGCATGTACGTTCTACGTTTTTGCTTAAATCGCGTAACTTTTAAACTTCACGTATAACTGTTAAGTTATCCCACGTACGACGAAAACCAAATTTTGACATCTCATATCACTTTTATACTAATTTTAGACTACTCTAAATAAATTCACGGTCGTTTCCCTGAAATTTCGTTCTTTTCTGATAAACTGCGAATTACGCGTTTTTGACCCGTATTTCCAGCTTTAAGCAGTGTTTTTGCACCCAATGAGACTTATCACCCATTTTATATTTTTAGATGGAGTATAATGATGAGTCTCACTATTCCTACAAGTTTCGTATTTTTACGATACCCGATTTTACGTTTTATGGCTTAACAACTTACGGTTGGCATTTAACGGAACCAAAACTCACTCCGTAACCAAGATAATATCAAGACTTACCATCTAAGCCTGTTCACCAATTGTGACAGCCTCTAGGGGGGGAGTCATCATCTTGGTGGCTTAATCCTAACCATGGTTCATTTAGATCATTACATGTGTCCTAACTTAACCATGGTTAACATTTAACCCAATATATGGTTAACCAAACTTACCCTCCTATAAATAGGAAGTGAAATACATCCTAAGAACCCTAACATACTGATTTGGGTCGTTCATACACTAAAACCATCATATCTTCCATAATTTGATCTATAAACTCCAAGTTTATGCAAAGAAGTTTCAAGTAGTAAGTTACTACATCAAATCTCTAGCAAGTTTAAGTGATCTTCTTGAGTTTAGATCCACTCAAGTCACTTAGTACTTCATCACTAACTCTTCAAGATTTCAAGGGTGCCAAGGTGTAGAAAGCTAGCTCAATCCGAGGTCCTAAATGTTCAATCAAAGTCCGATCCTTACTAGTTACTCCTTTCTTAATTGAAAGCCAAAAGTTGTAAGCAACTAATCACCACCATCATCTCATCTTTATTATTTATAATCTTAACAATTTCATGCTATATATATATATAGTTACTATGTTGATTCATGATGTACATATACTCAATCACATGTTTTAATTCACATATTGTCGTAAAAGTAACAAACTAGTAAGCTAGTCATATTCTACACATTTGAGACCATTAAAATCAGTAACATTTGGACTTTCTAACTTACATACTATGTTAGACAAGATAAAAAGGTAGACATAGCAACTTGAATCACCCGAAACAGACAAACGAGTCAAAAGTTATAGTCAAAAGAAGTTAGCGAAACCAAAACGCCAAAACTGCCATATTGAAGCTGTTTTGGGTCTGGCCATTTTAAAAATGGTACTTCTGGTTCGAATCATCAAAATGTTAAAACACGAAATTTGTCCGGAACGACGTTTTCCTCCGATAGCAAAGAAGCTCGGACCTTGAAAACGATTTAATAGGCCATATTCTTTCAAAAACTGAAACTGCCCTATATATAGTTTCATGACTATACTTTTGTCACAACTAAAAGCAAAACCAAGTTATTTTCATAGCTAGTTACATATTAACTTAACAAAACTTCATTGAATCTTTGAAATAGTGTTTTCACAAGTAACGGAACAATAACCATTTTACCCTTTTCCGATGATTTTTTACCAAAACTTCATTCTTGAACATGTTAATAAGTTGTTGTCTCTAGTAAGCAATGAGAACTTGTAAAAACATAATAAACTTATTTAGATAACAATCTTCACTCAAAACATATGTTGTATCTACTAAGTGCTACAATAGTAGGGAGCTTCATGTGAGGGGTTTCATTTGAGTAGAACGTATCGACGAGTTGCTGGATTTACGATTTAAAGTGTCCTAGCTCCTCGAACGTTTACTACATGACCTCTGAATTATGATGGCCCGAACGGTAGTACGACATCTATAAACTAAATACATTTTCACAACTAGACCATTTCTATAAACGACATACACAAAAACCATGTACTACATCATGATCAACATAGAGACGTATATAGGATGGTTTATGTTTTCCTAAACATTATTCCAAACCTAAGTCGCAACATTCTATTTTAGGTTGCTCGTAGAAGTTCTCACGGCATATCCATCATTCTCATTATCCAGTTGATATCATTTAAACTACGGTGAGTTCATAGCCCCACTTTCTATTACTTGATTGTTTTACAAACCCTTGGGGGAGATACATGCTTTATTTTAAACCGAACACATTGCTTTCAAACTGTATACTTATCTGATTGTTATTAGCACTAAGTTACCGCATTTGCCAAACTTAAGTCCCTTAATCATGAATCATTAATCACTATGTTAGGGTGGGCGCGAATATTGTGAATAGATCTATTGGGATTGACGAATTCCGTTTGTGTTGACCGGGTAGGCAAACAAACGCACTATATTTGAGTAACATTGGTAAAAACGGCAATTTTACCTGATAGGGCACGCACCGACATTTTCTCCAATTAATTTTGGAACACGTTAACGCCTTGATTGCATGATGCTTAGTCTAATAATAACTGTTTTGGTTTTCAAACCATTGGTGTGAATTTATAACTCACACTACAAACATAATGTGTTCAACCATCAAACAAACTCTATGAATTTCACTCAACCTTTGTGTTGACAGTTTTAAGCATGTATTTCAGGTCCATAATGTCGAAAGCTGGCACGGTAGAGCAAGGACTAGATCAAGAAGGCTATAAATATTTTATCATTCATAAAACATCAAAGACTTTATATTGATGTATTTTGTAAACAATGGAACCAACTGGGACCTATTTTGTAAACTCTGATATATTTGAATAATTTGAATAATAAATCCTTTTTAAACGACTCCTTTAGAGATCGTTTTCTATTGTTATGACTGTTGTACCATGAAGTAACACCCAGTTTGAATTCCACTGCGTATCACGAAATTGGGGGTGTTACATTAGACACCTATCGGGACAACAACTTGTAACAACGTAAACGTCGGTTAAGGCTTCGGTATCATGAGCTTACTATAATAGTAATACTTTTTGTGATATTGTATTTGCTATAGTAGTCACACCCAGGAATCTTGTGGTTTATGTTGTTATTACTAAAATAAACCTATGATCTCACCAACTTTATGTTGACCGTTTTAGCATGTATTTTTCACTGACTTAAACGTATTTACATGGATTGCATTTGGAGTATCATCATTAGAGTCACATTTTGCGATATTATCATGTCGAAGATTTCTCGCATTATTTTTAAACGTTTGATTATGAACTCTTGATACTTTGTCCTTTTGTAAAGACTTTATTGATGTATTCAGACGTGTATTTTCAAACGACTAACATGAAGATCGTTCGATGTAATTTATGATTTTGTTCCCATAAACGTCACGCCTCGTTATGATATTTTGGGGTGCTACACGTTTTCTCTGAGAGACAATGTGCACTTGTCAATTTTGTACCATTTTATCTTTAACATAATTTTTATTTCTTTTATAATTAGTAAAAGAAAAAATAAAAGATAGAAAATGGTTAGATAAAAAAAATGAAAAGAAAAAAAAAGAATAAAGTGAAAAATCTAGTGCGAAATTATTGTAATAGTGACATTATGATGGCCATCACAACGGATGCTTCAAATAGCATCCCAAGATGCTTGAAAAAAAAATCATATAAAATGGCAAATTCGGTGAGATGGTTTAAAAATCAAAGAACCAAGTATGATATATATTATCATTGTTAAGTTAGCGGTTGGAATTATAAAATGAAACATGACCCACATAGTTTGGTCATGGTTCGATCATTTAATTTTTTTTTGGCTTTCAACTAATATATATTCCAAATAAACTTTTTTGTTGTGTAACTTCCCAAATTGCCACAAAAGGTATGGTGGCGAGGGAGCTCGTCAAATTTGATGTGGCACCCCATTCGGCGCAACCAAACTATAGCCATGACACCACCATCCCTCGCTGACTGGTATTTCGTCATTTCCCCAACATGAATAAGACAAGGATTCAGCCGTTGTTTACCCTTTGAATTTAACGAGGTGGGCGACGGTTCGCCGCGTTTCGGCCGGACGTTGTTTCATTTCGCTGATCATTGTACGGTTTTTTTTTAAAGTAGAAAGTGGGCCGGACTAACATTTCTTCCTTACCTGGACTATTTTGATAAAACCTATACGACTTTCTTACATGTATCATCAATATCATGTAGGAATTGAGATTTCTTTTTCATAAAAGTTTATTAGCTATGGAACAAAGAAGCTACGGTTAATTGGAACCATTTGATGAAGGCCGATACATAAAAGTATAAACTAAGTTTGCTAGACAGGCTAAAACCAAAAGACAATACATTTAATGCCTTATAAATTGAAATGAAAAAAATAAATAAAAAAAATAGAAAAGGGTATACTTTTCACCTAACATTTCTGAGGTTATCTTTTTTTAGAAAACATACCCGCCTAAAGATGAAGACGATGCTTCAGATTCAAGATCTTCCTTTAAAGTTGCAGCTCCATGTAAACCTATAAAACGTAAATTTTTAACGCATAAGCCACATGTGCTTCAATTTACATGTTGCCTTTACATTAAAAAAAAAAGTTTATAGAAAAAAGGTTACCAGTGGCAGCAACAACACATCAGAATTGATGGCAGGCGATAATTCTAATCCTTATCTTTGGCTTGTGTATGTATGTGTGTCAGGAAAGTGCTGAAACCTTTGGGAAGAAACGATGGAAAAGGGGGGGGGGGAATATAACGGGCATACATTGTTGTTGGGCGAAGAAACATGAAAATTCAAGTTGTCACATACCTGATTCAACATTTTTATTCATTTCATGCTCAAACAGAAATCATTCATGGGAATCAACAACGATACCTCCAATATCAGCAAAGAAAACTGCATAATTTCAGACAGAATCATTAGAAATGTGAAAAAGGGTGTCTTGTCCTTTTTAGTTGTAGTCAAGTATTTTTAGATTGTACCCTTTGAAATATGTCGATTTGTGGTTCTTGCTTAAGCAGAGGTCGTGCATGTAACAGTTGTAAGGATCCTACTCACTCTTATCTTCAACCACCAACACTGTCCAAAAAAAGAAAAAGAAAAAAAAAGGCAGTTAGCTATAACATCAGCTAACCAAGCAGCAAATGCTTCAAGAATGGCAACATTTAAAGTAGTTTAAAATTGAATTCATCATTATGATGATATCAGTGGCTATAACCCAAACGCGAAGGAGCTTGAATATACCTTGGGCTATCGATCGTGAGGTTTGATCCATAAAGTGTACATGTTTAGTAGCCGTAACTGACTTGATACATTTGGTTTTTGTACTTTCAGAAACGCCTAATTAATTATGAGGCTCAAATAGGGAACAAATCGAGAAAAAGTGGATACATCCGGCATGGCTGGAAAACTAATAGGTTGCCCCGCCAAGTTTCAGACAATCTAAGCTTGAACCGATCCCATGGTGACTCATCACAGCCTCCTTATACTAATTGTTTCAACCAAAACATGGGTACCATAAGCTTCCCAAACATTTACACAGACACATACAGTTAAATCAGAGCATGAAAGTTGTGCTGCTAAGATACGACACATTTAGAATATAAACACTCATCCAACAGCAATTAAAATGAAACCAAGTTAAGCCAACGTCTTTACAACCAATCCATAGTAAGGCATAAGGGCATAACCTGAGAATACAAATTCCTAGTTGGAATACCGAGAATGTCTACAAACCTGATGCGTAAACTTTTGCTGCAGCTGGAGGTTGTTGGCGCGAGCGTTTGTCGTAGTCAACCTTTCTTCCATGGTTGCTTTTTGACCTTTGTATTATATGTATGATATTACATTATTTTCAACTCATAAAAACTAATTGAAAGCGTTGAAATAACAGTTTGTTATGGGTCGATCACAGTTTATAATCATATTTGTGACCGTGGTTTAATATATATAGACAAACTAAGGGTGCATTTCTTTTTTTTTGTTAGTGAAAGGAATTGTGGGGTCTATTTATTTAATATTATTTCTTTTGTGAGGTTGTTCCAAATAATCCCTTGTTTCATCTATAAAACAAGAGAAGGAAAAACAAGACTCTCCCCAATCAGTGGTTGATATAGGTGCGGCCCCCATGTACACTTATATGTCTCTTAGTCCAGAAAAAAAAAAGAAACGCAACCTAACACTTAGCTCAGAATAGTTGATGACCTGCCTGCAATGTTGTAAGACCGCGAAAAATTCATCAAACGATTTTGTGAAAAACTAGAAGAGGGGTTGAATAGTTTTACCGATTTTAGTTTAAGTTTCGAAAACTTTAGATTCGATCTTATGTGAATTCGTATGAATGGATAGATATTATAAAGCAATATGTAAAGTAAATAATGAAATCAAGTAAAGTAAAGAATAGAGAGTAGCGACACAAGTGATTTATAGTGGTTCGGCTACAAGGACACCTTCCTTGCCCTACTCCACTCCCCGAGTTCCCCACTCGAGAGTTCAAGCACTATGTCAACAAGATCCTTCAACACGACGGAGAAGCCTCACAACGTCGCTTACACTTTTTCCGGTACAAAGCTAAATACCGAGTCCTTAGCACGGCGGACCAAACCAACACAACTTATTACACAACAACTATGTGAAATATGAAATACAAGATCTTGCTACAGAAATCTTATGGATAGACAAACAGAGGCGGATCTATGTATAACAAGGTGGTTCCCGGGAACCACCTTAGGAATCGAGAGCCTTTAGAAGTAATGTATAAAAGAAAATATGACCTACCTTATAATTTGGTCAGGAACCACCTTAGATCTGAAACTAAGAAGAAAGAAAGAAAAAAGAAGCGATTGTAGAAGGAAAACAAAAAGCAAATCTCATGTTACTTTAATGGAGGTCTGGGTAACCTGGTGAAGAGGAATACCCGAAATTCAATATGTATGTTATTTTAATGCTTTATGATATTTGAAGTTCTATTTAAACCCTTAGCTTTATTCGAAGTATTATTTAACACCCTTTTACAAAACACAAATTGCATAGATATCCTAATATATTAACAAGAGTAACAGTGAGTTAAATAAAAGGAAAGGAATAAAATTACTTTTTGACTTTTTCATCAGAATACATATTTAATTTTTCCAACTTTTCCAACCTTTCAATGGTTGCTAACTTTCATTTATAAAGATAATTTGTCATCTAGAGTCTAAACTAATTGACTCCATCTATGTTAATTATATTTTGTAGGTAAAAGTGCTCCCTCTCGAATGTGATTATGTTTAAAGCTATGGTGTATATCTATATTATGTTTAAAGCTATGATCATTCTCAGCAATGGTAGTCCAGTTTATAAACAAGTTGATAACCATGCAAGCAGTTTCATTATCCTCTTCCACTTCCAATCCATGCTCTAGCATTCTTCTCATGAGCTCAACTGTGAGAGGATATCTTCTTTCTGCAAACATGTGTATCATTGTTCCATTTTCTAGTTCCAAAACATGAACTCCATATTCTTCAAAGAATCTCCAAAGAAACTATTTCCCAAATTTCTTGATTCTTCCAGATATCATCAGACTCTCTTCTTCGGTTTCCCATAAAGTTATAAGATCACCATGTAAAATCAAACCAATCCCTTCCAATGGATTATTTTCAAAGTAAGCCTTCACAACATGATATAAGTATAATAGGTCTACTCTATCTATAATATGCAGTAAATCCCATAGCCTTTTGAAAACTTTGAAGCTTTCATCTTCTTTATGAAAAATCATATAATCTCCATTCTTGGATTTCACAACTTTAAAAACACCGATCTTTGATCTGTTCATCTTCATGTTATCATCTTCCTTTGTATAATCAAAATCTACCACTCTGAGATAATTCTTCAATTCATCTCTAGTCTCAGATCTTAATTCAACCTTTTCTTTCTTTGAAAACTGAACATCAGTAACTTCAGTTTTTCTTTTTCTCTTTAAGCTCTTTTTCCTTTCAGATTCAGTCCAATGAGCTTCTTCTATAAAGTCTTTAATATCAGCAACACTCTTCTTATAAGTGCTGTTTCAAAGCATCATAAAGTCTTTTTCATATCAACATAGTTTAACTTCTGCAAACCCTTATATCCTCGACCTTTTAAATAAGCCATCATAGCATTCCTATCCTTAGCTAAATTAGGTCTTCTTGGCATATATCTAACAGGTGTAGGGGACAGTAAAGGTTCAAGAGCTTCAAAGACATCTAATTTATCTTGCACCTTTGAGTCGCTTTTCTATTCGAGCTTCTTGAGCTTCATGTTCTTTTCTATCTTGAGCATCTAACTCTTCTTGAACTTTTCTAGCTGCATCTTCATTCCTAGCAACTTCAATTGCTCTAAGTTCTGCCAAAGTGAGTTTCTTTTTCTTTGTTTCAATATCTTTTGGATCAATTGAAGGTTGAGAAGTTCTTGGTTGTTCTTCTTCTTGTACATCTCTAATAGTAACTCCTCCTCTTGGTTGTGACAAATCTAATATTGTAGCAATTAATTCATCATCACTTGCAGAGTAAATGGGTTTGAATGTAGCTTCCTCCTCTTCTTCTATAACAATTGTAGAAGGACCACCATCTTCTTCAAAATTCAATACCCTTGGTGTAATTACTTCTTGACTAGATGTATCATGAAAACCATTACTTTGATGTTCAGTACCTTGAACATCGTACCTTGATGTTCAAGACTTTGAATATCAAGACTTTGAACTTGCACTTCTTCAGAATCTAAAATAATCTTTTCTGCAGTACTTACAGATTCTTTCTTCTTCGCAACATCTTCTTTCAAATTTTCCTTTTCTAAATTCCTCCCCAAGTTGACAGAAGATGATTTAGGAACCTTCTTTCGTTTTAATTCCTTTCGAAGTCGTTTACGACGTTTGTTTTCCTCTTTAACCCATAAGTTGAAACCTTGAATATATGGTTTAATAAAATTCCTCAACCAAACATACCTACGCTTCAATTTCCTAAGTGCTTTAGCTTGAAACTCAACAGTTTTGTTCAATCTAACAAGCTCCCTTGTCAAAGCATAATTATCCAAAGTCAATCCTTGTGAATGTTCTTCAAACAGAACGTAATGTTGTGGAGATGGAGTAGGTGTTCTTTCAATCTCTGCTTGAACCTCGGGCTTGGAGAAACATTACATGTAAAGATGCAAGATCTTCAATGGAATCAAGACTTTTCAGATGCAAAGACCTTGTGAGGCAAAGACTTTGTGAAGCGATCTTGGAGAAACAGAACTTTGTGAAGCAGTACCATGTACAGTAATCGAGCTTCACTTTCTTCATCCTCTCCGGCTTCATTACGCAAGCTTGAACAACTTCCAGCATTGTAGAAGTTAATGGAATATCTCCACCTCTGAACAAAGCACTTCGCCTAGCCATAAATGTAAAGATTTTGGCTTGTTGCACAATAACAGTAACAAAGCAAAGGTTTTGGAACATCGGCCAATTGCTTGTTTAAGAAAACCTGTACAAACCTTGGGTACATTAGCCATTTTGACCCAGAGGATATATGTGATAGCATCCCATCCAAAATAGGCTTTGAAAAATTAAACACTCGTCAAGAGCTAGTCCAACCACTACAGATGCTATATTAGACCCAAACTGCTCCCAAGAAGTACTTTTAGAACTTATGCAATGAAGCAAGACATGAATCAAGAACTTCCATTGAGGACATAATAATGCTTTCTTGAATGTTTGTTCTGTTAAAGATCCTTCATAACCAAGATTCTGAAAAGTATCCCAAATCAGCTTGTTGTCAAATCGAATAGACCCATCTTCATCTCCAAATAATAAATCTTCCAATAGAGGCTTCGTAATCTTGATAGTCCGTCCAAAGAATCTGTAGATCTAATATAATATTCATCCTCCTCCGTGTTATCTCTAGCATTAGCCCAAAATTCTTGAATCCATGGTTCAATAACATCCGGTTCAACCAAAAGAGCATAACTAATAGGCGACCCAGTAAGATAATCAACAATATCATAAAAAGCCATATTCGCCTCAGTCTTGTCCAAATTAGCCACCATATTGTGCTTAGAAACAGTTAAACGATTCGCCATTTTTGAATGAGTGAGCACAATAAAGATTTTATTGAAGAATAAAGAGATGGTGATCGGGAGATAAGTATGGAAAAGATGTAAAGTAATAATATGAGAGGGAAAATCGGAAAGTAGTTATTTATAGGTAGGATTTGAAAAATCACAGCCTATAATAACGAAGTTACCAAGTATTATCAATTACCCATCAATATTACCGTTGGAACAAGTACTTTAATACGACAAACAAGACTTTCCACATAAGCAGACTTTCCAAGCAAGACTTTCAGGAAAAACACTACTTTGCCAAATTCCTTCATATAAACTAAGTATAAACAAGCATCCTCCCCTCAAGCAATACACAGGACTATACTAACACCTTATAGTCCTCCCCTTAAACATAGCTTACTAACTAATATACTCCAAAATATCTGACATAAACTCCTTGGCTCCTGTCATGCTCACAGAACAACCACTATCAACAATAAAATGATCTTTAAGCTCCTCTTCTGGGTTGCCCTGTCTAATAAGATGAAAAAGTTAGTGGCTTTGAGGAACCCAAGCCATTACGACTTGTGTTCCCTTGTGGAGTGACATACTCACATTCTTTGAGTACATAATCTCCACTGCTTTCTAAAGCATGATCCAAGATTATCTTGTTATTCAAAACATGTAGATTTTCAAAACTTTCTGGTTTTTCAACACAAATCTCTTTTTCTTGGAGCACAAAATATCGATTCACTTTTTGTTGAAAGTAGTCTGTCCCTCTGCAGTACTTCCCCTTTAACCCATTCTATTTTAACACTTGGTTCCTCTGATCTAAATCTCCTATGTGAATTGGAATACCTTCTAGGTTGATAGTGAGATTGCCTAGAATTTCTATACCAAGTATTGTGATCAATACCTTGTTTTGTCTGCGAGCAAAGACTTCGTGAAAGTACGGGCGAGTTAACAAGACTTTGGAAAGTATTGTGAGATACTCAAGGTCTTCTCATTGTGGGTATCTATGATCCGATGTGAAGTTTCGTGATTAACCCTATTTGAATTAGTCCAAACTGGTTTGTACTCTCTAGGTTTCTCGTTGGCAGTCCTGTTCTTTGGAAATTTTCTAAGGTATTTTGAGTGATGTTCACAATCCTTAATTAGATGAGTAGGACCGAAACACACAAAACACAGCTTCGACCCATCACAAAGTGACATTTTCTATATCTATGCCCAAAATTATTTTGCCTTCTTGGTGAGTGATTAAACTTGTTTTGACCAAAATTATCCCAAAAAGGTTTAGCAGTACTGTTTTGAAAAGGTTTTGAAGAAGGTACTGCTTGTGGAGCATGATCCGGTCCGAACCGTCAAGTCAAACAGACTCAGAACAGCTGTACACAAATGCAAATGAAGATCAGAGAATACAGAGGATTCCCGGGTCGTTAAGTCCCACGGAGGATGAATTGGTGTTTAAACAACTTCAGATGATAGAATGATCACTAAGGATAGTGATCAGGAAGGTTTTGAATGGATAATTACCTAAAGAAAAGATTTACAAAAATTAAAGCGACTTAAATGCAAATTAAGAAAATTAAAAAGTTAAAATATATTAAATAAACGCTATCACTATTTTTACAGATCGATGAACGTTATGATTTATAAAACAAAATGACTCAAATAAACTATATTAACTAAAACGTAAACTCAAAATATCTAAAAATGTTACTTAAAACTAAAACGAGCGTTATTTAAAAAATATTTGAAGCGCAAGATAAAACGTAAATTTTATGAAATAAAAGGCCTACGAGTGTAAAACTAATTTTATTACGTACTATATGATAAAAGAAAATTTTAGAAAAAGATTTATATTTTTTTGACTTTTATATTTTTATTATGAATTAAATAAGATAAAACACTAATTAAATGATTAAAAATACTAAAACTTATTGGAAAAATCTGAAACTTTTATAGAAAATACTTAATACTAATACAAAGACAAGAAAAATAAAAAATGTGAAAAAGCTGTTTTAATTAAGCTAGAAATAAGCTATTAAGCTCGTATAAGCTTAATATGAAAACAAGATATATGTATTTAATTGTGCAAAGTATGACGAGAAAGACCCAAGGGCTTATGGTTCCGTGTACACCACTATCACCCTTAGAAGGGAGAGGTCTCAGGTTCGACCCCTGCCTCTCCTTTTTTTTGCAAAACATTTTATTTTTGAAATTTTCTTTTTGCAACTTGTTAAATACATGAAAATAAGCATATTTTATAACTGGAACTTTTTATAAAAACTACAAATAAGCTGAGATTAAGCTAATGATCTTAACAAAGGGGCTTAATTTTGGAAATAAGCACAAGGCTTAAACCATTTGGCTTATAAGCTAGAAAATAAGCAACATGTTAACCTAAAATAAGCTAGAAACAGATATTAAGTTAATGGAACAGCTGAATAAGCATTATTACCAAGGAATAAGCACAAGAATCTTTAACAGTTAAGAGAAAATTGAAAAAGCACAATGATAAGCTAAAAAGCTAATAAGCTAGAGATAAGCATAAAGTAAACTGTTGGTAAGCTAAGAAAATGTAGATAAGCTAAAATTAAAACTGAATAAGCACAATGAAAATAGAAATAAGCTCTAAACAAACTCCAAATAAGCACAAGGATCACTGTATGCACAGGACACTATTGAGTTTACTAGGCAACTATAAGCTTAATTTTAAGTACTTACATGAGCTTGGAAATGAAAACAAAAGCTAGACTAAGCAAGTTAACCAGCTGAGCTTTTCAAAAAGCTAAAAATCTCACTATGGCTTACACTAATAAGCTTGTGAGAGGCTTGAGAAAATCTTGAAAACACCACTGAGTCAATACTCAGTGAATGCTGAGTTTTGGACAAAAATGAAAACCACTTGCAGGCCTAGTAAATAAGCTGCAAATGGAATTTTAAAACTTGGAGCTTGAAAAGGACCAGGTTGGCTATCCAAAGAAACAAGTATCATAGGCTGAGATTAACTAGAAAGCTTTTTGTGAGCTTGAGAAAAAGGTGGTAAAACTTGTGCACAGGGCACCTTTTCAGACAATGGATC
Organism: Chrysanthemum makinoi; assembly: GCA_910596185.1. Lineage (NCBI taxonomy): Eukaryota > Viridiplantae > Streptophyta > Magnoliopsida > Asterales > Asteraceae > Chrysanthemum > Chrysanthemum makinoi. Next base: position 38,866,641 of record OU343216.1, on the reverse strand, counting down.
CAAAAGAAGCTACCAAATAAGCTATTAATAAGCTACTTTATTGAAAACTAATATTTTTGTATTTTTGTTGAGCAGTTAAATATTGAAATCCCAAAAGGGCATAAGCTAAATCCTAATATTTAATCCTATATAAAATTATACTTTTTATTCAAAAACAGCTTATACTGAAATTTGACTTTTTAGGAAAATCAAATAAGTTGACTATTATGAACTTATGATCTATACTACTGACTTATTGTGATATATTAAGCTATTATAGGATGAGATTAAGTTACTGTAACAAGTTATAAGCTACTTGGCTAAGATTTGTATTCCAAAATCTCAACAGTTAACTAGCAGTAAGAAATTATAAGCTATATTGACTTTTAATGAAGTAAGCAATGGTTTATATTGTTTTTCTGAGCTACTAAAGACTAGAGTGACAGGTAACAAATACAAACAACACATAATCAACCTTTAAGACCTATTAATTCAGCAATTCCAAACAGGACTTTAGAAAGAAAGTTAACTTACAAATGAATAAGCGGTGTGCACTTATCACGTAACCATAACTAGACTATTCTAAACCCATTTCAATCCATAAAACAGCTCTGCATCAACCCAAAACATAACCAAATCCCTTTCAGCTTCAACAGTTGACTTTTTGTTGACCAAGGAATTTTGAGAGTAAAAATTGGAGTAATGAGTTTATGAGTAAGTAATAAGCTAGACTAAGCTTATAAAAGCTTGTATATGAGCTTATACAGGCTTTTTATGGCATAACATCAAATACAAACATCATCCACATGAACTTGGAATTTCTGAAATTACAAATTGCATAAAAGTGATTCGAACTTGAATTTAAACACTGACAAAGGTTTATAAAACACTTAAATTACATAATGAAGTACTTTTGAGCTTAATTAAACACTGGAAACATTAAATTTATTAAAACGACATTACAGAAATTAAAATTACACTACTTCTAACTACTACTCTTCATCTCTGCTTCTTCCCTTCTTTATAATGACTTTTAGGGTTCTGTGGGTCCCACTTGGTCTTTCCCATCAACAATATAAGCCTTTGGATGGGTCAAAGTGATCTTGGCCTTCAAAATCGCTTTTGGCCAAAAGGTCTTTTAGCAGGTATATTGCATTTAATGCTTCTTGGTTGGATGTGGAGGTGGAGGGGGATGTATTACAGCTGGGGAGATAAGGTGAGGTGGTGGAAAGTGGAGAAAACCACTCTGGTTTTGAGATTGCAGCTGTGAGGGAGAGGGGTGAACAGTAGAGGTGGTTTGGCGGTTTTAGATTTTAAACCGTGGGTATTGGGCTAGATATTGGGCTATGGTATACTGGATTGGATTTGGTTTAAGTTAATACAAGGACCTTAGATGTAATTTCTGAAAGTATAGGGACTGAAAATGCAATATTTCCAAACTTATCACAAGGGTGGATTTTGACAAACTTCAATAGTATAAGGACCAATATTGCATAAAATTCAATTTTTATAAGTCCAGGGACCAAAACTGTCAACTTTGAAATTCTAGGGACCAAACTTGTAATTTCTCCAAAGTTTATCATAAGGACCAATTTTGTCATTTATAAATAGTTCAAGGTTTATTTTGATCAATTTCCAATTTTAAAACCTTAAGGACTATTTTTGACACTTTTGCAAAGTTGAGGGACCAAAGTTGTAATTTTGAGATTTTTAACTTCAAAGGATTATTTTGAACAACTTGTGAATCCCAAGGACCTAAAATGATATTTTACAAGTTTTTGAATTACCAGGGACTAGATTTGACAACTTTTGTAACTTGGGGGACTAAAACTGCCAATTATGCAAACTTGATACGTTTTTCACCAGATTTTGATGTTTTTGCATTTAAAACATATAAAACACTTGTTTGTGATATTTTTATCATTTTGATGCATTTCTGAGTGTTTTCAGATGTTTTTGGCATTCTAACAGTACAAAAATGATGAGTATTTAGACACTCATCAATCCCCCACACTAAAATATTGCTAGTCCCTAGCAATGATTTATGAAAAGTTAATGGATTTTATCTCTTTACCAAAAGCCATTACTTCTGGAGTAGCCAATTGTTTCAGTTCAAGTAAGAACTTTGGTACAATGATAACCAAATGATTTTGAGCAAATCACCAGCTGTCAACGGTTTTGATTTGTCTTTACCAGAAGCCGTACCCTTCTGGACTAGCCAACTCTTAGATAAATTATCAGGATTATCTTTGGTGAGCTGAATACCAATTATGGATTTTCCACTGCCTTTACCACAAGCCATAACCTTGCGGGCTAGCCAACTCTTCACTTTTAAGGATATGGTGAGTTGAGAACCATACAATTTTGGGCAAATTGCAAGCCATAAACGGATTTGAGATATCTTTACCAAGAGCCGTTTGCTCCTGGATTAGCCAATCCTTATGTGGGTTAGACATGGTGGACTGATTACCATTTGTTGTGTTTAGTACATAGTACTTCCACTAAAAAAATTTTAAAATTTGGCCATTTTGGGGAAAAAGGGACTAAAAGGGTACATTTATGATCAAAATTCGCCAAATTTCCCCACACTTAGAAATGAATATTGTCCTCAATATTCAAAGTACCTACTGTCGCGAAACTTAGAACGTAAAAAGATAACATTACTAGCTAAGTGTAGAAACACAACAGTTATTCTCTTTTTTTTTAATATTCACAATTTTCATTCACTTTTTTTTTTGAAATGTGGGGCATCTCCCCCACACTAGGGTGGTCCACACGGGTGAAAACCCATGTTGTGCTTGCTAATGTTTTTGATTCCCGAGTCACTAGCTTGACTCGACCCCGCATTAATTGGTTCATGGGGAAGCAAAGTGGAAGAAACAATCTCCATCGGACTTTCATTCAAGATGTTTGGACAAACATTGAAGTACGTGAAAGTTCCACACCGATGAGATATACATAGAAAGACAGACCCGGCTCACAAATGGTACATGGAAATGCCTGGGTCAAAGATAATGTCTTCATTCCCGAAGGAGTGAAGAACAGGAGAAGTGACAGAATATATGAAGAAAAGAAAGAAAATCATGATAACAATCATGACTAACTCTTCATCCTCAATAGGAGAATTCATAGTTTCATGAATCTCCTCAGTTAAGCTCGGTTGATCAAGACATATTATGGGTGTGTCTAGATCAAAGTGGAAGTTATCATACTCCGGCGGAGATATGATATGAGTGAGTTCACCGGCGAACTCCTCGTGAAGAGAATCAATCACAAGATGTAAATCTATGAATTCTTGTTCCATCAGAGATTCATCACTATCCTCAGTCTGAGTATCAAAGAGTGGATTCTCAGAAATTAAAGTGAATTCAGAGTCGAATTCAAATAGAGGATTAGTGAAAGTAGTTTTGAATGTTTCAGAAACAAAGTGATTAACTTTCTCAATTGGACTGTTGGGATAAGAAGTGAGTGAACGATCATTATCAAGGAGACTTTCGCTCTCCAGATCGGCTTTGAAATAAAAAAGACTATCATTACTTTCCGATGAAAGTGGATTGATGTGAGTGAGTTCATTGGTGAACTCCTCAAGATGATGATCGATCGCATCGTGGGAGTGATGTCTCAACATACTCGATGTTTCCATGAGAAGTACAATCGTCGCTAACATCGGAGAAAGTTTCAAAATGATCTTTTGAACACTCAAGAGGGGAAGAGATATCACACATATGGTCAAAAGTTCCCTGTGACTCTCTTGGGATTGGGACAAGGTCCTCAACACTAGACTTTATAAATTTGTCAGATTCCTTTTCAGGAACAGTGTCAAGAAGCTCATCCCCCATGTTCAGAGAGTGAGTGTGAACCTCGGGTGTGATAGCAGTTGTTTGAGAATGAATCTCAACTGCTGGGATATCCATGATGAATCTGATGAATCTTCAAGTGTATCATCATCATCACTATCATCGGAATAAACTGAATTGAGAGCTAGATCTAGCTGCTTTCTCTTGTGCAATTGATTCCTTAATAGCTTTTTCAAAAGCAATTTGGGAATTTATTTTAGCGGCCGCTTCAGCTAACAAAACTTCCATGGATTTCTCATGAGAGTTTTGAAATGACATAGCAGACTCCTCCTTAAGTTCTTTTAATAACCTGGACCCTTCAAGAAAAGTCTGTCGTAGTTTCATGAGGAGTTGCTTGAATCATTTGGTACTGTGGAGGTTGGTCTTGAAATGATGTGTCAAAATTGTCACAAGGAAATGGATTCCCTATTTGACAATCAGAACTGAAATGGGGACCTCCACAGCTTCTCACAACAAGAAAACTGTTGAGCTGGGTTGGTGAATCATATGAATATTGGTCATAACCAAAGTTCTGAGCATCACCGGAAAACTGTTCATAGACAAACATGTTTTCGATTGACACTCGATCCTTGGTGAGGACTTCCACAAAATTCACAGCAGTATTGTTGATTATATGAAGATAAGTCGGGCTGTGGTGGGTAATTAGAAAAATTTGAGGGGTCGTTAAATGAGTTCGGATTAGGATCATAATCAAATGAATTCCTCGAACCACAAAATAAACAACTCCCGTTCTGAATATCATTACCACACTGTACACAAGTACACCAACGACAGGGTGAACCAAAGAGAGGCTCACCACAACCGACACAAGGAATAAACGATTGCATTTGAGAGTTATGAAGAGGAATCAGTTTATTCAAAGAATCATCAAAACCAACATGGTGATCCGAATGACTATCAAGTCTCGAAGAACATTCAGAAAAATCAGGAGGTAGGACAAGTGGTGTGCTCTGAGAGCTAGCAATTTCCACTACTTCCGTTATGGTCTCTGGTTCTGGTTCTTGAAAAACGTGAAGATTAGGCAAGTCATTAGTCACCGGTCTAAACTCTGCATGTTTGCTTTTAACCGTAAATCGTGAAAGTGTAGAATCAATTTTAGACGGCTTAGGAGCAATCGAGGGGTTAGATCTTTGGATAACCGTAGGTTGGACGTATTTAATACTTCCATTATCAGAGGGAAGCACCTGGTCCTTTGTCACCCCAGTTTCTCGTTCTATTTCCCTACGCAGAATCAATGGATCATCACGAACAACACGAATTTTAGACATTTGTGACACAAAGTTTTTCAACTTCGTCCCAATTGGCCCTCGAGAGATTCCATAGGAATAGAAGAAGTTAGAATCAAATGGATAGAGGGTAAAGGGATAAAGAATCAAAAAGGGTAAGAGGGTAAAGATGAATATTTTTGGACTTTTTGGATAAATATGTTGTAAAAAACAAAGAATGAAAATATTTTTGGTGTTATCAACACTTCAGGAAAAGTGTTAATGAACTTTTTGATTTTTTTAAAAATTGTTTACAAAAAGGTGGTATATGTGCAAGAATGGATCTGGAAATGCTTAAAACACGCTAACAGCCTCCCCGGCAGCGGCGCCAAAATTTTATCCGGTCCGAACCGTCAAGTCAAACAGACTCAGAACAGCTCAGACACAAATGCAAATGAAGATCAGAGAATACAGAGGATTCCCGGGTCGTTAAGTCCCACGGAGGATGAATTGGTGTTTAAACAACTTCAGATGATAGAATGATCACTAAGGATAGTGATCAGGAAGGTTTTGAATGGATAATTACCTAAAGAAAAGATTTACAAAAATTAAAGCGACTTAAATGCAAATTAAGAAAATTAAAAAGTTAAAATATATTAAATAAACGCTATCACTATTTTTACAGATCGATGAACGTTTATGATTTATAAAACAAAATGACTCAAATAAACTATATTAACTAAAACGTAAACTCAAAATATCTAAAAATGTTACTTAAAACTAAAACGAGCGTTATTTACGAAAAATACGCTGAAGCGCAAGATAAAACGTAAATTTTATGAAATAAAAGGCCTACGAGTGTAAAACTAATTTTATTACGTACTATATGATAAAAGAAAATTTTAGAAAAAAGATTTATATTTTTTTGACTTTTATATTTTTATTATGAATTAAATAAGATAAAACACTAATTAAATGATTAAAAATACTAAAACTTATTGGAAAAATCTGAAACTTTTATAGAAAATACTTAATACTAATACAAAGACAAGAAAAATAAAAATGTGAAAAGCTGTTTTAATTAAGTTAGAAATAAGCTATTAAGCTCGTATAAGCTTAATATGAAAACAAGATATATGTATTTAATTGTGCAAAGTATGACGAGAAAGACCCAAGGGCGCTTATGGTTCCGTGTACACCACTATCACCCTTAGAAGGGAGAGGTCTCGTGTTCGACCCCTGCTCTCCCTTTTTTGCAAAACATTTTATTTTTGAAATTTTCTTTTTGCAACTTGTTAAATACATGAAAATAAGCATATTTTATAACCGAACTTTTATAAAAACTACAAATAAGCTGAGATTAAGCTAATGATCTTAACAGTGGCTTAATTTTGGAAATAAGCACAAGGCTTAAACCATTTGGCTTATAAGCTAGAAAATAAGCAACATGTTAACTGAAAATAAGCTAGAAACAGATATTAAGTTAATGGAACAAATTAATAAGCATTATTACCAAGGAATAAGCACAAGAATCTTTAACAGTTAAGAGAAAATTGAAAAATCACAATGATAAGCTAAAAAGCTAATAAGCTAGAGATAAGCATAAAGTAAACTGTTGGTAAGCTAAGAAAATGTAGATAAGCTAAAATTAAAACTGAATAAGCACAATGAAAATAGAAATAAGCTCTAAACAAACTCCAAATAAGCACAAGGATCACTGTATGCACAGGACACTATTGAGTTTACTAGGCAACTATAAGCTTAATTTTAAGTACTTACATGAGCTTGGAAATGAAAACAAAAGCTAGACTAAGCAAGTTAACCAGCTGAGCTTTTCAAAAAGCTAAAAATCTCACTATGGCTTACACTAATAAGCTTGTGAGAGGCTTGAGAAAATCTTGAAAACACCATCGAGTCAATACTCGTGAATGCCGAAGTTTTGGACAAAATGAAAACCACTTGCAGGCCTAGTAAATAAGCTGCAAATGGAATTTTAAAACTTGGAGCTTGAAAAGGACCAGGTTGGCTATCCAAAGAAACAAGTATCATAGGCTGAGATTAACTAGAAAGCTTTTTGTGAGCTTGAGAAAAAGGTGGTAAAACTTGTGCACAGGGCACCTTTTCAGACAATGGATCCAAAAGAAACTACCAAATAAGCTATTAATAAGCTACTTTATTGAAAACTAATATTTTTGTATTTTTGTTGAGCAGTTAAATATTGAAATCCCAAAAGGGCATAAGCTAAATCCTAATATTTAATCCTATATAAAATTATACTTTTTATTCAAAAACAGGTATTAAGAAATTTGACTTTTTAGGAAAATCAAATAAGTTGACTATTATGAACTTATGATCTATACTACTGACTTATTGTGATATATTAAGCTATTATAGGATGAGATTAAGTTATCAGTAATAAGTTATAAGCTACTTGGCTAAGATTTGTATTCCAAAATCTCAACAGCTTAACTAGCAAGAAGAAATTATAAGCTATATTGACTTTTAATGAAGTAAGCAATGGTTTATATTGTTTTTCTGAGCTACTAAAGACTAGAGTGACAGGTAACAAATACAAACAACACATAATCAACCTTTAAGACCTATTAATTCAAAGAATTCCAAACAGGACTTTAGAAAGAAAGTTAACTTACAAATGAATAAGCTGGTGTGCAGCTTATCACGTAACCATAACTAGACTATTCTAAACCCATTTCAATCCATAAAACAGCTCTGCATCAACCCAAAACATAACCAAATCCCTTTCAGCTTCAACAGTTGACTTTTTGTTGACCAAGGAATTTTGAGAGTAAAAATTGGAGTAATGAGTTTATGAGTAAGTAATAAGCTAGACTAAGCTTATAAAAGCTTGTATATGAGCTTATACAGGCTTTTTATGGCATAACATCAAATACAAACATCATCCACATGAACTTGGAATTTCTGAAATTACAAATTGCATAAAAGTGATTCGAACTTGAATTTAAACACTGACAAAGGTTTATAAAACACTTAAATTACATAATGAAGTACTTTTGAGCTTAATTAAACACTGGAAACATTAAATTTATTAAAACGACATTACAGAAATTAAAATTACACTACTTCTAACTACTACTCTTCATCTCTGCTTCTTCCCTTCTTTATAATGACTTTTAGGGTTCTGTGGGTCCCACTTGGTCTTTCCCATCAACAATATAAGCCTTTGGATGGGTCAAAGTGATCTTGGCCTTCAAAACTGCTTTTTGGCGCCAAAAGGTCTTTTAGCAGGTATATTGCATTTAATGCTTCTTGGTTGGATGTGGAGGTGGAGGGGGATGTATTACAGCTGGGGAGATAAGGTGAGGTGGTGGAAAGTGGAGAAAACCACTCTGGTTTTGAGATTGCAAATGTGAGGGAGAGGGTGAACAGAGAGGTGGTTTGGCGGTTTTAGATTTTAAACCGTGGGTATTGGGCTAGATATTGGGCTATGGTATACTGGATTGGATTTGGTTTAAGTTAATACAAGGACCTTAGATGTAATTTCTGAAAGTATAGGGACTGAAAATGCAATATTTCCAAACTTATCACAAGGGTGGATTTTGACAAACTTCAATAGTATAAGGACCAATATTGCATAAAATTCAATTTTTATAAGTCCAGTGGACCAAAACTGCAACTTTGAAATTCTAGGGACCAAACTTGTAATTTCTCCAAAGTTTATCATAAGGACCAATTTTGTCATTTATAAATAGTTCAAGGTTTATTTTGATCAATTTCCAATTTTAAAACCTTAAGGACTATTTTTGACACTTTTGCAAAGTTGAGGGACCAAAGTTGTAATTTTGAGATTTTTAACTTCAAAGGATTATTTTGAACAACTTGTGAATCCCAAGGACCTAAAATGATATTTTACAAGTTTTTGAATTACCAGGGACTAGATTTGACAACTTTTGTAACTTGGGGGACTAAAACTGCCAATTATGCAAACTTGATACGTTTTTCACCAGATTTTGATGTTTTTGCATTTAAAACATATAAAACACTTGTTTGTGATATTTTTATCATTTTGATGCATTTTTGAGTGTTTTCAGATGTTTTTGGCATTCTAACAGTACAAAAATGATGAGTATTTAGACACTCATCAGAGCAGTACTTTGATTTAAAGGTACTGCTTGATTTTGAACACCGTTTTCAACAGTTTCTTTGGGTGTTTCAGACCTAGATTTAGCAACTAGCTTTTTCCTAAACTCTAGACTGCCTATTCCAAAACGAGAAACATCAGGCCTAAGGGGTTGATGAATGCCAGTAGGATGTGGAACAACATGATAATAATTAGCTTTCTTATATGCAGGAGGTGAGTCACTTAATGAACCATCATTACTAGATGTATCTACATAATTAATGAGTTCTTCATCACTAGTGGTTATATCCTCATACTCACCTTCATCCTGATTACTAGATTGGTTTTCTTCTATCTTACTAAAATCCATACCAAAACCTAATCCAGCTTTTAAGATAAGCTCTTTGTCGCTTTTTGAACATAAGAAACATGTGACAGAAGCTTCACCCCAAGCAAAGAAACTTAGCTAACAAATCATCTCTTTCCTTAGTTAATTTCTCAATTTCAGCAATTTTACAGCTTAATTTCCATTCACTAAGCTTTAACTGGTAATCCTGTTGTGCATATTTTTCAGCCCAAGCTACTTCATTAGTTTCATGTGCTAAAATTTTGGCTTCCATAGATTCTAAGGTTATTTGATAACCTGCTACCTCACCCTAGCCTTAACACAATTATATCTCTCAATCACATAACTGCGAAGTAATTTATGATAAAAATCATGACACTTAGAACATACCTCTGTGATAGGAGTTGATGCAGCTTCATTCGACATCTTGAATATTGTTGTAGTAGGGTTTCTTCCTAGTCAGTGTTTCCACACAAGCTCTGATACCACTTGTTGGATCGATATACTTTAATCAAACTATCTTAACTAGCTTGTTAAGGTTTAATAACCTCGGATAAATCCTAAGTTATTAACAAAGAAACACCGAGTAATCTTTATTAAGTATGCGGAATTTACTTAACAAAGCTAAGAAGAATAACCTTTATTATAAACTCTAAATCTGCTTATTATGCAGATACTCTAATACAACTCTAAGATAATCGAACTTTTCTCTAAAACTCTAATTCTAAAATCGTAAGTCATATCTCTAATGCCAATCTAGGAGTCCTTTTATAGGCTCAAGGATATCCTAGTCGGTTTACAATTGATAACCTTGTACGACAAGTAATCTAAACATAGAATACAATTCTTTCCATAAACTAATATAACAGTTCTTTTGTTCTTGCAATACTTTGACTTCATATTGCAGTACTATGACTTTGTCTTTAACAGTACTTTGAGTCTTTAACTTCTTCCAGTACTTTGCAACTTACAGTACTTTGATATCTTCAGCACTTTCATATCCCAACACTATATGAGAATCACAACAAAAGAGAGAAGAACTACTAGATTGATCAAGTGATCAGAGATTAGAAGCGTGAGATAATATATGAGAGAGTTGTAAGAAGAAGGGTGAGTAACAATGAAAAAATGACTCACTGTTTATAGGCACAAAAGCTTAGTGTAGCCCGGTTCCGGCGGATCCCTCACTGGGGATTCGGTAATCCTAAGGATCCTGCAGCCTAGGTTGTACCAACCGATTTTGGGATTGCAAATCGGGTTATGGGTTATAGGTATGAGCCATGGGTACCCAACAAGATACAATGTATCTAGACAATGGGTCATGGGTCTTGGGTCATGGGTTATGGACATTGGGTCATGGGTCATGGATAATACCCAACATGATTTCATGTATGATGTCATGCAATGGGTCATGTGTTATGGATTAGCTCCATGGGTATGGGTCATGGGTCTTGGAAATTACCCATCCTATTACATAAACTATTACAACAAATGAATTATTACAACATTTTATGTAAATGACCAAATGTATATATTTTACAAAAATAACATGTATTCTTATAATTTTACTTATGATAACTTTATATTTGTTATCAACAAAACACAACGAGATCAACAAAGTCTAGTACCCTGTGATGTAATCCTCTCCCACATCGCACCCTCACCATACTCCTCGGGCTCTGAAGCAATCTCCGATGGTATCTCAAATCCTAACGGGCTACCTATCTCAGGTGAATGTGGAGGTGAATCAAAACCAAAAGGTGTCCATGGGAATCGCTCAGAAAAGGAGAACCTGGTCCCGAGAATGTGCAGACTTTGAAATGGAGGAGTACCCCCTTCTGGGATATCCTCATCATCCTCCTCCCGAGGATCCTCATCCTCATCTACATACTGCTCCTCAATCTCATGCTCCTCCTCGACCTCATGCTCCTCCTCGCCCTCATCCTCAAAGGGAGAGTCCATGAGTCGGAGTCTCTGTGCGGGTAAATCCTGAGGTGGTATAGTAGGGGATCTAGGTCTTCTAAGACATGGTGATGATGGTAGTGATGACAGAAGAGAGTGGGCTGCTAAGTGAATAGGTGATGATGGTGGTCGCACGGACATGCAAGCAGTACTACGAGCAAGTCTAGATGCCTGGGCTCGTGTGAGGTGTCGACTCGATAGGACTCCATGAATGCACTATATTTCTAGCAATGCGACTCATGACAACACAATGCAACTTCTAAGCGAAAAGCTTTATAGTTTAATAAGTTTCAAAATAAATCGTTAGATCTTATCGAATTCGTCAACTCGACAAACTCAACTATTTATTTGTTTCACTTATTATTCCAAAAACTAGTCACAACCTAACGGGTTATAAGGATAATTTGTTAATTAATATATTTATCCTACGCACATAACGGGCTCTTATTGGATTCGGCAACCCAATAAGTCCGCTATCTACGTGGGTTAAACCTATTAATGGCAAGTCATCCGCAACCCATGCATATCCCACAATGGTTATTAAACACTCATAAATGACACATTTTGGTAAACGTGCCCTCGAAACATTTAATAACTCGTTATTATAAAAGATTTCCATTTTCAAGTCGTTAGTTCCCATTTAAATATCGAATAACAAGGTGAGTCTTGTTACTAAATATTTAATACAAGAACTTACAATTTATATTTTCTAGTTTATTTACATGTTTATATATAATACGTCAAGTTTTCAATCCACGTTTCGAGTTATAATCCGTCTCGAGTTCACAAGTCTGAGTCATGACTCTCGGCTTTTTATATGTCATATTGTCCAATAAATAATATAAGTCCATGTTACGGCGTTGTCGGGGTCAACCGAGACTAGAAAGTCACGGTAACACCGACGTTGCGTAAAACTCACATATATATACTTTCAAGTCCAAATAAACAATTCCACTCGTTACCGGACCTAAACCTACGGCTCAGAAACACATCAAACAATCTCCATTTCAACTCAACATCTTTCCCGACATCCAAATAAATATCAACCCGCACCCGAAACCAATGCCGAGACCCTAATGGCCTCGGCTTGGCCACGGTAAGACCACGCGAATCAAACAAACCCTATTGGTTCTTTGGCTCCCTTGTGTCTCGTCCAAATACCACACGACCGGACCATCCTAGTCCCGGTCACTTCATTACCATCAAAACCTCCAAAACAATATCACGACAACCAAACCCGGACCATAAGGTTCTTTGGGGCTCACGGCTACATCCTAACGCGACACAAACCGGACCATTTTGGTCCTTGTGGCTCGTGGTCTCCCCAACACAACCCAAACCGGACCTTCACGGTCCCGGTTAACTTCCAACACCATCAAACCTCCAATTTCAATAACAAACACACAATCAAAACATCAAAACAAGAAAATAAAATGCATACGCGAGACCAGACATAACACACTTGATACCAATTCGTCTTATTACGTTTTTATCATTTTTAAAACTAGTTTATATGTTTTTGTCCATCTAAACCCAACCAAAACGGACGAACGAGACATAAAAAGTCTCGAACGAGTGTACCACTCGTTTCCTTTATCTTTCTTTCTTCCCGATCTATTCTTGGAACAAGAAAACACGAACAAAAGTGGCGTTTAGCGCACGTTTGGGTGACGGGATGGTGGAGAGGTGGCGAGTGACGTATACCAAAAGAAATAGGATGACGAGAGGAATGTTTTGGTGGTGGTGGTGTGAGTCTACGCGCGGCGTGGTGGTGGTAGGATGGCCGGAAAAGTGGGCGGCGGCTAGAGGAGGTAAAGAGAGAAAGTGCACTACGGTATTGAGATGATGGAGATGGTATGTGTGTGTGTGTGTTTGTGTGTTTGGGTATTTATATTTTTGAGTGGGGATTAAATTATAATTATTTTGGGGATGGGGGGGGGGGGGCTACACTAAAACACCGGGGACCCAAGCAGTAATTTTGTAAACTTTCCCGAACTACTCCTCAAGGACTCGTATATTTTATAACTAGTGACCGACTATTTTTATTGATAGCACCATTGTTTTTAATTACCCTTTTCCACAAGTTTTGATTATTAACACGTCTTATTCCCACGTAACGAGTTAAATGTTACTTTTTCTCTTGTTTTAGGTTTTTACTGTGCCGACTCAAGTAATGCCTAACATTACGGGCCATAATTCATACCATTACTCATTCAATACCAAAATCAATCATAAAAAGCAAATAAACGATACCAAGCCAAGTCAACATGATTCCGAAATAGCTCCTATAGGCAATCTACTCGATCTAACTAGCGTAATGCGGTACCTAAAAGGGCTCCCGAATTTGCCAGTTGTCACAGTAAATTTTGAAACGGGTTAAGGATTTCTTGGGTCTAGTCTTTGTTCAATCGTGTTTCCTCACCACCATACTTGGTGTTGTAAGTGTTCTCATCCGATTTCCATACGTTTTATTCACTTGTCTAAGTTGAATATCGCACGTTAAAAGTTCACTAGGCATCTTCATGCGTACTTTTAAAACATACATATACTTAAGGGAAGAAACTAGGTCGTGATACTTGTGTGAATGCAAAACCACATTTTATAACATCATTGATCATGATAACACACTTCACACACTCTCACCTATTTGTTGACATGCCTCGCTATTCTTCTTTAAAATTAAACGAGCCTACTAGTTTTCAAAACTCAAGTAATTCATGTTTTCACTTAAGAATAATGAACCAAGCACATAAGCTAGTTGATAAGATGCTAATGAACAGCTAGGTCGCGAAGTAAACGTGTTAGAAAAACCCTACGACCCTTGGTGGTGTCGCGTTTAACTTAAAAACCAATCGGACCCTTAATGGGCCTTGTAGCCTAATAAACGAACCAAGCGGCCCTTTAATGAATAAGCTAGGAAAATAAGCTTAAAATGAGTTGCATAAGCAGTTAGGAGAAAAAGGAAATTCAAAGATTACCAAACTTTGCGTTTTGGATTAAATCCAAAATTATTTTGGAATATAGGGGTATAAACTGTCAACTTGGGAACTAGGGGTTTTAAAATGAAAAATGTAACGTATTCATGGGGTAAAAAGGGTAAATATCATAAACTTAAGGGTTTTGAGTGTAAACTGTATTTTGGACTTGTTTTGCAAAGTGTACGAAACCTAGGGGTAAAAAGTGAAAATTTGGTGTTTTGGACTAAAAAGGAAAAACTATTTTGTTTAAGGGGTAAAACTGTAAAAATAGAAAGTTTGGGTTAAAAAAAGGGACTTTAATTAGTTTAGGACTAGTTTTATAAAAATGATTTACGAAGGGGTATAAAGTGTAACTTTTGAAACTTAAAGGTTAAAAATATAATTTTGGGAAAAACTTTTAAAAAACTTATATCTTTTATAAACAAGGGCAAATATTTATAATAATACAAGTATTTTGACGACTATATATTTATATATATTAACGTAAACTATTTCTAAAATAACGTTTAATTAAAATAAACTTATATACGTTTATATATTATAAATTCGATACTAAAACTAATAAAGTAAATAATCATTTGACATCTAAAACCATTTGGGTAACATTTTATTAAATCAACCATTTACGAAAACATTTCGATTATATAACAATAGGCTTTTCTGAGGAATAAATAACTTAAGTAACGTAAATAATATTTTGAATTTGAACTTTAGGTATTTCCACACAAGTAGAATCAATGAACACTTCCCTCCAAACTATTTCTCAACCATTGCCTTTTTGGTCGTGAACCAAATGTTTACCACAAATTCTGAGACTTGCCATATTATATTTAGGTTCTGTGTTGGAGCCGATACCATTTCACATTTGATATGCCATATCTTGCTACTGAATCACTGAGGTGAGTTCATAGCCCCACTTTTACTTGTTTTTATAAATAAATCACGTGGGGGAGATACATACTATAAAACTGAACACAAGTCTTTTGCAAACTGATGTTGTGCCTGATTATATTATTGCCTAAGTACCTCTATGCCAAAAGACCTGTGCATCATGGACCATTAGTCACTTGCGAGTGAGCGCGAATATTGTTGATAGATCTATTGGGGTTGACCACCCCGCTTGTGCTGACCGGTTAGGCAGACAAGCGCACTATATTTGAGTACTAGATAGAAGTGACATCCTACCTCCCAGCAGGCATTATTTCTTTTACATCATATCTATGATGCACAGTTAACGTTTTGAGTGTCATGAGCATAGTGCAATAATATCCGATGATTTTCTGTATAATTGACTTCGAAGCAATTATTAACTTATACTTGTGGTTCAAATGATTTAATTTAAACATATGGATTCACTCAACATTTTGTTGACTTTTTAGCATGTTTTATCTCAGGAAATTAATAAAGAATGCATGAGGCACAGAGTGGGCATCGAAACCTTACTAAATGGTGTATAATAAAGTAGTCATTTTTCGCAAACTTGATAAATTTCTCTTTTGTACTCAAACTATGTTGTGTCACTTTTGTACCAAACTTTTGAGTTTTCTTTGAATGACAATACTTATTTTAAAAACGTCTCTTTTGGATTCATTTTCTATAATTATTGACTGTGATCCTTGAAGTAACACCCAAATTAGCTTTCCGCTGCCATGTTGAGATTTTGGGGGTGTTACAGCTTGGCATCAGAACCAAGGTTATAGAGAACCAAATTGTATTTTTAAACAATTGGACTATAGCTACGCTTTTGAACGGGACTATTTTACACCACTACATTACGCCCTCCGTGCCCACTTTATAACATCGAAATGTATTGAGATTTGATTGGTAAATAATACATCACTAGTGAAACATTACATGAAACAAATTTATTATTTAGTTAGGCATTGAGATTTGCTTGGCAGATTATGCGCGACTAACTAAAACTTCGTTTATCACATGATTTGGCTTATATTTACATTATTATTATTTTTATGGGTTGTTACAGTACCATGTCGTCAGCATCTCACCCTGTCATGCTATCTTCTGACTCAGAAATGGAGGACGCTATGTCTTCCACCATTATACATGTACCTGGGATTCCAACCCCGGCTTCACCAGCTTTTGCTTCCAGTGAAACTGAACCCTTCGAGGAGGGGGAAGTTGCACCTACTCCACCTATTCCAGTTGCACCCATTCCATTAGGAGAGCATTATGCTTACGCTCCCCTAACATATGACCAACAAATGCAATCCAAGCAGTAGTTACATGCATCTGATTCAGGGACAGATGACGAGGCATCTAAGTCATCCGAGATTATCGCATCCATGTCTTCTGTTGCACCATCTTCATCACCTTTTTCGATTCGTCGTTGGCGTATGAGAGTTAGGGTTCTTAAGCCATACGAGGCTGCACCTTTTGGTATACCTTACCGACAGCGTCGGGGAGGTTCGATCTTCAAACACACCCCTCGAAAGCGAGTAGGTGCACCTGCTGTGCCCTTTGTACCCCCATCAGACATACCATCATCTTCTGCTCATCCACCATAAGTTCCATTTACACCACCACTTGTGATTGTTTCACCACTACCACCACCTACCACCTTCTTCTACCAGACCACCACTGTACTTGTGTCGTCTCCACCACTTGCTTCATCACCACTATGTGCTCATAGTGATCCTCAGTTTCCACTTCATGAAAGGACTTGTTTCCTTCCATCTTCATCACCACTATGTGTTCATAGTGATCCTCAGTTTCAATACTTTCTTACAATAGGTTTCATTCTTTATTAAAGTTTGCTAAATTAAAACGTGAGCCTTTGACACAAAGGTTTCAACAGATACAAGACATTCCTGCAATAGGTTTCAACATTTCATTTTCTCTCTTATATTTGACCATTTTCAACATTTCAGTTTTTCACTTTGACTGTTTTCATTTTGTAGGTAGTATAGATATTCAATCTTCAATTCTACAAACCAGTGCTATATTACTTGTGTTATATCAAGCGAGTTTAAATATAAGATAAAATTTCATATATTTTCTCCAACTTATAAGAATAAACTGTATTGATTAGTAAGTTTAAAGATTATGTGTGATATATGGTTAAAAAAACTAAGTATTTGTATTTTTACATGAAAAACGGTGAATTATTTGGAGTTTCACACAAATACTTATTTTTATTTTACGACATCATGTTAAGTGTACGAACTTTCAAATTAGTGTTATATCACTTGTGATATATCATGCAAACTCTTGTACGGGAAAAGCTTAAAAAACTCTACTGAAAGATAATTAAATGATTGTTCTGATCGTAAAATTTGTTTTATCTAACTGTTAGTGATTTTTAAAATATATTATTGTTTAGAAAATAAGAATGGTGAAAATGAGTTTTAATTAAAAAAACAGTGGTGAAAAAAAAAGGATGAAAATAAGTGTATTATTTTAAATGAAAGTGATTAGCTAAAATTAGTTTTTCACCTTTTATATTTTCTATTTTGAGAAGTTGATCATTTTAATTACTAATGTAAGATTTTTATATGGATTTTGAAGTACTAATAAGCCGACCTAAAACAGTTTAGTATATATACATGGACACACGCAAAGTACCCTTTTTCACCTCTTGGGCCCCTCCCCTCTCTCTCTCTCACTCACCCCTGCATTTTTATAAAACTTTTTTCCGTTACTGTCTGTGTAACCGAATACACATATTCTCAAATGTCAACGACCTCGTCTTCTTCGTCGTCACACGACGGAGGAGACGGTGGCAGAGAGTTTGAAGAACCACCACATGCTCGTCAACGTTTCAATGCTGCTGTATGGCCTGAACCTTTTCTTGAAGCTCTTGCTACCCAAGTTGCTACTGATGCTGTTACCTCGTTTGGTCGTCTTGCTGCTGCTCCTGCGATATATAATCTTTTTCAGGTTAGAACACATTGTCAGTTGTTATATTATACTAGGGTTTATATATGTGTTGTGTGTTTAGGTTTCATGCAACATGTTTATGCTTATGTTATTTTGATTTGTTTCATAGTGGTAGTCCTATTTTAAGTCTTTTTATACAGAAGTTTTTAATTAATAAAAGGGTTTTGCTAATCTCTGCTCATTAGGCATTTGTTTAAGTATACATACAAGGAATGTTTGAGTTAATTAATATCAAAATGATGATTAATTACGGTAATTTTATAGATAAATAAATGTTCATTAAATGCATTTTTTGATTTAAAAGAAAATTTTGTCTTCATTAATTGCGCTTAATCCTTTGACCAGTGGACAGAGATTAGCAAAACCCTTAATAAAAATGAGATCGCACTAGAACTACATAAATGGTAAACAAATACTACCATATTTAACTTTTATTGGCAAGTATGACTATACTAATCATAATTTCAATTTTTATTTGGAAGGCAACTAATTAATAATTTCAATGTAACAATTTCCTAAACTTTGAAATAATGTAAACAATCTAAAAGTAGATTATATAGTTATCTCAATTATCAAATACATAGTTTTAAGTGTTTGGATAGATCAAGTGATTATAAAAGGTGAAATTAAGATTATTTATTTTTCAAATCATATGATCCATTTCAAATGTGATCCAAAATAAACTTGTTTTCAGAAGTTTGTAAATTGAATATTGAGAATCTGGAGGTTAGGGTTTCTTGGAGTAGAAAATATTTGAAGGGATACACTAAAAGATTTTGAAGATGAAAATACTGTAAATCAACTTTATGATGAATGTGAATGCATTTATCATTTCATCAGTAGAGATGATGTATCAAACAAGTAAATTCTAGGAATAGGTCTGGCATCAGATCCTCAAGTTGATATGCTAGTACTCTATTTATATTTTTAGTAATGCATGGAGTGAATTTGGGACGGTACAAAAGCCTGGCTATTGTTGGTTGGAAAAATAAAAATATAGGAAGTGACAATTTTTTTTAAATTATAAATGAAAAGTGTGCAGATCAATTCTTTTAAAAATCGTAGTGTCATTCGCATTACCGGTTATTGATTTTTCTAAGTGTTTATCAATGAATTTGACACTTGTTCTAGTCAGATTCTTATGATGGCGGTAATAGTGACCGAAATATAACTGTCAACTTAGCGTCACGCTAATTTTTTTTCTCAACTAGCGTCATCATCAAGGTAGTGTAATAACACACCAACATCACCACTCAAATATATTCTAGTTATACACAAAAAAAAGTTGTTCGGAATTAGCCAATGACTTGTATCGTCATTTGACAAAAAAGCCTTTCACCAAATGTTAAAAGGCTTTTAATGACTTTCTTGTGTCATTAAACTTTAGAAAAAACTTACACTGGTGATGCTCTTAAGTTTGTTACAGTATTAAGTATGTTACAGTATTAAGTATACAAATTATTTTATACTAGCATGGTACCCGCGTAATGCAGCATCAGATACCTTGTGACTATATTTTTCGGTGAGCAAATGTTATTCGATAAATGTTTTTCTAACAAACATATAAAGTATCTCTGCAAAAAAAAGTACCCGTAAAAGTTGAGGAGTGACAATAAGTGTATATTATACTAGCATTTTATACTAGCATTAAGTATACAAATTATTTTATACTAGCATGGTACCCGCGTAATGCAGCATCAGATACCTTGTGACTATATTTTTCGGTGAGCAAATGTTATTCGATAAATGTTTTTCTAACAAACATATAAAGTATCTCTGCAAAAAAAAGTACCCGTAAAAGTTGAGGAGTGACAATAAGTGTATATTGAGAGACTATTTTTGTGTGTGATAGATATGAAATGGTTTGTGTGAATCTATATGGTGGATGCGGTTACATATTTTTGATAATCATTATTAATAGTAATGATTTTTAGCGGTTACACAACAACAACAACAACGAACCCAATCCCACCGGGGCAGGGTATGGGGGAGGTATAATGTAGACAGATCGTACCCCTAATCACAGGATAGACCCGAGAGTAGAGAGACTGCTTCCAACGAGACCTTCGGCAAGTGCAGGTGTGCGGGTGAGAAAAGAGAAAAAAGAGAGGTGAGAGCAAAAGGCAGTAAACAACATGCATGAACAGGTAAAAGATAGCAGGCAAAACAAACAAAGCGCGCAAACAAGCCCAACAAAGCAGATACAAAAACAAGAGACCCGAAGAAAGTACCAAGCAAAAGGCACAAAAGCAAAGGACAAACAAAAGGGACCAAGGCACAAACAACAGACAAACCTAAGGACATACACATAGCAAAGCAAAGCAACGCACCGGGGCACCAAAACTAAACATGCAGGAGGCAAGGGAAACAGGCAAGTAAAGGGGCAACACATAAACAAAGAAAACAACGCACCGGGCCTAAATCTACGGCAGAGCAAAGACGAGACAACCAAAACAAAAAGCAAGGGCAGGGCAACAAAGAGACGCCGACAGCCTAACTCCTAAAGAAGACAAAAACCACAGAGCTCCTAGCCTAACCAACAAGCCTGGACTACCCGCAGATCCTAATTCTATCTCTCCACGCCTTCCTATCTGAGATCATGTCCTCGGACAAGAGAAGCTCCTTCAAGTCGAGCTTAATTCTATCTTCCCACCTGAGTTTGGGTCTACCCCTTCTTCTCACGCCATCTACATGGAGCGCTTCGACTCTTCTAACTGGTGCTGTTTGTGGCCTTCTCCTGACATGCCCGAACCACCTCAACCTTCCTTCTCTCATCTTCGGAATAATATTCTCGACCTCCAGTTTTTCCCTGAAAACTCCGTTCGGAATCATGTCCAACAATGTTTTGCCACAAGTCCATCTTAGCGGTTACACGTTTTTAATAATTATTGAAGACTTTTACAGTGAGTATTAAATGGGCTGTTATAATGTTATAATGATAGTGATGACTATTAAAAGAAAATATTTTCATAACAATCAAGTTTAAGAGTCTGAATTTTGAATCTTGTTAATAATAGAATAGTCCCAAATGCATTTGGGATTTATTTATTATGGATTTTCTTTTTTTCTTTTAGCGTTTGCTAGTTTGTGTTTTTTGTTGGGTTGGTCTCCGTCTTGGAGCACTTTTGGTTGTATTTGCTTTAACCTCTTTCTATTTTAGGTTGAGGTTCTTTTAATATAGCTTTGCTTTTTTTTCTTTTTTTTTTGAAAAAGAATAGAAAATAAAGATAGATATGACATGATGGGTTCGGCGTGACATTTCTGGATTTGAGAGTTAATTAATTACCTGTAATTAATTGCAAGTTGATAGATGAAGGTGCAGGTTTGTCTCTTCTTTCCAAAGAGGGACAATACTGTTTTCTAGGGGCTTTTTGACATTGCTTTCTTGGGAATGAAAGAATAAAAAAGTCGTTCAAACCCTTTTGACACTATAGCTTTTGGCCATATTTCGGTTAGGATCATAACCCAAGACGCCCTTCTTTTTGAACAAAAGACACTCTTGTCTCTTTCCAGAAAATAAACATTATTTTTTTTTTGAACGGCAAATTTTATTTAAACTAGCAAAGAGCTAGAACAAAAAATTACAAAGAAATAAGAAAAGGCGCTTTATGCCAAGAATCCCAATTAAACGACCTATTACATCTGCTATGGCTCCATAAAAAAGACGTAGAGACTACATCATCAAAAAGCATCCATCTTTTAGGAGACGAACTCTCAAAAACCAAACGATTCCGGAAACCCCAAAGAGCCCACCAAGCTACCATAAATACTCCCTCCAGGAGGCTTTTTACTTTAGAATTTAACCGGATATTAGAGAACCAATCAAACCACTCTGAAAAAGAAGACCATTGTCTACATTCTATGATATTTTTTCTAATGTCTCAATTTATTGTTCATTTTTTTTAGTTTAAATTAATATTACAAACTTTAAACAAGACATTAATTAATGAGTTAAGAGTAAAACCATCGTTATGCAAAAAAGCAAGAAAAAACATTATTAATTATATTTTTCTTAAATTGTGTGTTTTTTGTCGTGAGACAATTATTTGAGACGCTTAGAGTATTTCATACTATCAAAATAATGTCTTAGTTCTTATACTAGGAGGTTAATGCCGCTGGTTGCATTGGGGTTAAATCAAATGATATTCATATCATAGTTATTTTAGTCTACAAGAATCTTACAAATTTACATGTTATTTTACTAGTTAATGCCTATGAGTTAAACTCGACCAAATCATCAAAACACATTTTGTCACAGTGCAGATAATTTAAGGTAGAACAAGACAAATGTTTTTTCAGGTCGGTCTTAAATCGATACTCCGTATTATCTAAAGAGCATCTCCGATGCATTGGTTGAGAAAAGGTTTAAGATGGTTGAAATTATAGGTTGATGCATTGGAGGGAAGGTTGAAGATAAGTTTTTTTAAGTAATTGGTTGATATTATTCAACTTATTAATTAATCTGTTAGTGATTTTGTATATGAGAGGATGGAAAAAGCAAGGTTTTTAAGATCGAGATCCTACTTAAGTTGGTTTTCGTTTTTGCAA
Source organism: Chrysanthemum makinoi (assembly GCA_910596185.1). Classification (NCBI taxonomy): domain Eukaryota; kingdom Viridiplantae; phylum Streptophyta; class Magnoliopsida; order Asterales; family Asteraceae; genus Chrysanthemum; species Chrysanthemum makinoi. The sequence continues at coordinate 38,843,770 of OU343216.1, read as the reverse complement.
GATTGTGATCGTAAGATCAGATCGGGATCCTAAGATCCTATTATAATGTCATTTTTATAATATTCTTTGTAATATTATTCGAATATGCAAATTATTATATATCATAAACACAAAATTATATGAATGTTTCATGAAAATGTTGTATTAAATTATGAATATATAAAAATCACATGTTGTTTTTAAAATTATATAAAAACATATTCTTAAATTTGTATCTTTTTACTTTGTGGTTCGAGAAAAGTAAGATCGGAATCGTATAAAGATCTTAAGCTTTCTAAGATTATACGTAGGATTCAGATCGTTTTTGTTTTGTAGAATCGTAAAATCTTAAGATCAAGATCAAGATTTTAACCGCTATCAGAAAAAGGTCTGAAATTGACTTGAAAGTGTTTTTAGCATTGAAAATGATTTAATAATATGATCCTTTATGTGAGTTCTAATAAAAAAAATATCTAGTACGTAGTATGTTACAAATTGTGTTTAAACATTAGCATTTTCAATGCAATCTTTTTACAATAGTGTTTTTTTTGCTTTCTAAAGGCTTTTTGTTAAAGAAGTTATTGGAAAATCTTTTCATCATTAAAGACAAACTTTTTAGCCAATCACTTGAGTATCCTTAAGCTTGCGTCTAATTTAAAATCTTGTTCATCTTTATTTTACGCCATTTTAATTTATTTTGTATCTTTAAAGACTTTTATCAATTAGAGCAAAAGCTTTTCATACGTTTTATTTAAAAAGTTTTTAAAGAAAAGCTATTGAAAGCTTTCATTGAAGATGTTTTAATAGTTTACGTTACAAATGGTGTTCTAAACATTTTTGAACATCTCAATGCAAGCCTTTTCTATAAAGACTTTTCATAAAAAAAGAGTCGTTGGAAAATCTTTTTAATATTGAAGACAAACACAGAGTATTCTCAAGCTTTTGCTTAGAGTAACCGCAATGGTAGCTTTATTAGAGACTTTTCACTATTTCAAAAAGTCATTCAAATGACTTTAGTCAATGGAGTGAAAGACTATTAGTAACAATAACTTGACATTCATCAAGCGTTTGACATAAAATTACTAAGCTATTTACATTAACTGAATCATTAAATGACCTAACAAAAAAGCTATTATATGACATTTTAGTATTGGAGAAGATTTGGAGAAAAGATTTTGGTATAAAAAAATAAATACAATAATTAATGTATTAAATGTAAAAAGTTTTTTGCAGTTTGAAGTATTAGGGCATCCACTATAAGAGGTTCATGAAAAGGTTTATAAAATTTGAAGAGTTTTATAAATTGAGTCACTATAGTGAGGTGAGGTTTATGATGACATGTAATGAAATAGGTCCAAGTTTATAGACTTTTTTATTTGAACTAAATACATGTTTATTTTAAGAGAAGGTTTATCATAGAAGATGCTTAAAAATTCGTGTTTATTTTTATATCATTTTGTAACAAATTTTTTGCTTTGGACCAAAAGCTTTTTAAAGGTTTTTTAGAAAAGACTTTTAAAAAAAAAGCTATTGTAAAGCTTACATTGAAGATGTTATGTTAATCTCGTGCTAAAACATTGTAGCTTGGTTTTTATTGTTTGTGGTACAGAAGCTAACACGAACACAAAGCACAAAACACAGAATGTATGGAAGTACACTAGCATAGTATGTTAGTATAGTGATAAAGACACTAAGAAAATAAAGATGATGCATATGATCACAGAACTTTTAGAAAAGGGTCGCTATCCTTAGATCAGTTGAGGTCAAAGTTTTGACCAACCAACACAAAAATAAGACCCACACTTTGTCGCTTTCAAAGTAATCTGGCTTTTTTATATCACCTTTAGTTGCCTGCCTTTTTGCCTTTTTTTTTATTTTCTTTTATTTATTTGTTTTCAGGAGGCACAAAACATATGTTATGTTTATTCCACTAATACATAAAATGGTCTTAGTAGATCTATGATTCTATGTATATGTACTTTTTTGTGTACCTTATCCTCCTGTCCCCCATCCCTCATTATCACAGTACTCACATTTTATGTTTGTATCCTCCTGTCCCTCACCCCTCATTAGATATTATAATACTCAGACTAAAAGTAATAAGATAGAATGGTTCGGTCGGTCTACCTGAACCGAACCCGTCCCCTTACCATGGAGACCAAATGCAACAAGTCCTCCTAGACCGAATGAATTGTTTGTTTTGTGTGTGCGCATTTTGTTTATATTTAATTTTGTGGGGTGTGTTTTTGGTTATGAGTGTGGTTCTTTACTACGAGTGTTTGATCTAGGAGAGAGAAAACTAATTTGACGATGATTTGACGGGGTTATTTATAGTCTTGGTGTCGTCTTATTACTATAAGTCTCACATTTTATGTTTAAACAAACTTTTTAGGGTTTATTATGTTCTCTAAAAAAAATTAGAATAATTATTTCGTTATTTAATTGTAGGTTAATAACGTGCTTTGGCACAGTTATAATGCGAGAAACTTCAAGAAACTAATCGTTTCTACACATTTTTATTATAATCAAAGCGACTTTGGCTTGTTGGTATAAGTCGGTCTTTATATGTTAGCGGACATCAAGTTACGTCTGTATTATCTCAATAGCTTTTGTTTTGTTCTTGGGACTTTTCTTTTTTAATTTTCTTGTTAAGAAGGATGGTTGTCTTTTATTTTGTACTTTGGTTTTGGTTCCTTATATATTTATATTTGTTGCCTTTCAAAAATAAAAACAAAAACAAAAAACATGGAACTATTAGATGAAATGTATTCTATTCGAGATGTATATTGATATAATCACAAAAAAAAAAAAAAAAAAAAAAAAACGAAAAAAAAAAAAGAAAAAAAAAAACTCTAGAAATCTAGAATGTATAAAATTAGTTGTAGTGAACATGAGTTGTGGTAATGGTTGATGAATACGACTAGTGAACAGTTACAGGAGCAGAGGGAACAGTAACTGGGCTTGATGGTACTTAATGTTTATATAGATAATTAGTATTAAGAAGCAGAAAGAAGAATAAAATGACAAGACGAAACGCTACTAAAGGTTAAAAGAAAAGAAAATTAATTAAAGGAAAAGACCTGGTAGCACACTGCAATTTGGCAGTGACAGTAGATGGTAGCAATAGGAAGAGAATTAGGCTTCTAGGCATCAGGTGATCTACAAATGTATAAGTGTATAAAGCTGTATTTTCTTATTCTCCGAGCTACCCTTCATTTCTGACCACTTTCTGACTCCTAACATTAACTTGCATAAATATAACAGTAACATTACATTTATTTTTAGAAAATGATATGTCTAGTGATCCTTTACAAAATAAAAAATTGAGAGATCACTTGTAGTTTCATACAGTAAGTATTACTATATTATTTATTCTCACATTTGTGTTTTTTATTTGCACATTTTTACAAACAGACAAAATAAGATGTGAGCTTGTTTCAACTATATAATAAAAATGAAAAATGTGCAGATTAATTTATTTAATTTTATGTGTCAGTGATTTTTTGTTTTTTGATAAATTGGATTTTTTTTTTAATTTAATTAACAGAATACTATTATTACATACGTAGTATATGTTTAGACATAAAGTTACTCCATATAATTATAGTTATTTGATATTTTCTCTAAAGTATTTAGATTATAAAAAAAATCTTGTTATGTTATTAGAAAAATGTATGTTTGTTTATGTAAAGCAAGCTTCCTCCCATCATATTTTGTCTGTTTTTTCTTTATAGCTAGCTTTCTGCATGCTTTATATAGCGCATGAACTATCCATCTGTCATAGGATATACCCCCATGCTGCTAAAGTCTTTCTGTCTTATCAAATTTTAGTTACTCCACTATTATTCTTATTTTTTACTTTTCTACATATTATATAGAAGTATATACTATTTTGTGTGTAAACATTAAGTAATACTCCATGGTATAAGCATGAGAAACACCATGATCCTATGTGCTTATGTACATGTTATTTATAATATAAGATGATGCTTACAGATGGAAAATTAGTGTGTACAAATAACCTTCCGTGATATGAGTATTGAGTAGCAAAGATCTAAAGGAGTAATCTGAGTAGCTATTGACTACATATGTTTACGTAGTCTTGTGTAAACATAATCGTTAAAGTTTTTGAGACGTTAAAGGTAATTGAGGGCGTAGGTTTCCATGTATCGTTGGGATGATAAATGCACCTGATGTGTTTAGCTACAGAAAATCATGGTATGCGCATAGTACTAAATAGGTAATGTGAATGATGTGTTGAATTGAAGAAATTCCTTGGTATTTTCCTATGGGGCGAACGAAAACCAGGATCGTGTCAAATAAAGTTTTGTTTGTTTCATCACCGAAAACATGCAACTCATGGGATTTTTCATTTTTAACATTTACTTTTGAAAAGAAACAGTTTCGCAAAGAAAATTGATCGACATACTTTCATTTCTTATTTGTACACTCAAATGAACAAAATGTACAACCGTTCATTGCACAGATTGTTGTGTGCAAATAAAAAAAAAGTGTGCACATCACCACCCTTTTAAATAAACACCTCCAACATTGTTTGCTTTTCAAACACCCAAGCTCTCTCTGTAAATCCCTATAATAAAATTTATGATTTACTCTTCCATTTTTTTATAAGTAATCGCAATCACGTACGGGAGATATTATTTTTCTCGTTTTCTTAATAATCTAAACAAGAGACCTAGTGACACATTTGTGTACTAGGCTGATAAGATCGACATCTTATTATAGATCGTTTTTGTCTTTTTAATATTGGAATCGAAAAATCCTTTTTGGATATTCAAATGTCTTATACGTTATACGTTTAGTAATTCGTATTTAAAAATAAAAATATAACAAATTTATTAAGCATGAAGGGTTTAAAGAGTTATAATGTAATGGAAATTACATAGGTTCAAAATACTAATTTATTTAATCGGGGTGATTCAGGACAATTAATATTTTAGTTTGAATATCTATATATTTTACACTTATAGTTGATCATGCTTGTTTTATTATTCCACTTTAACAAAAAAATGTTCGTTTATAGTTTCTTTGTTTAAATAATTTGAAGGAAGTAGGATCGAATAGGATCAAGATCTTACGATCCTATGGTAAGATCAAGATCCTATATAAGATCCTATGTCTTCAATGATCTTATAGAGGATTGACTCGTTTTCTCTTGACCTTAAGAGCTACATCACGATCTTAACAGCTATACATTAACTATTTGTCATTTAATGACACGTTAAAATGTGTCACAATATCTGAGATCCTAGTGACATTTTCCGAAGGATGAGAAAAAGGTTTGGTTTGCGTGGTTAACGCTTTATAGATAATCAAAAGGTAAAAAATGTTTTCACACTTCTTTGTACGACTATAAAGAGCTCTACAGACCCAACGTGTGCTGCTAGTTTCTCTTCCAAATTTTCTTGTGTTGGTAAAAGACACAAACATATGCCTTCTATACATTTGTGACACTGTTTTGGTATTCGATGACGCTTTTACAATTTAGTTACTTTTTCTTAACAAGATTTTACATGAAAAATTATTCATAAGGCAAAAATACTATCAATCTAATGATCTAAAATACACCCACAGATTGACTTAAAAGCAAATCCATAGAGAAGATGACACGAGAGAATTTACAAGGAATTCAGTAAGCACGTTGAATGGAAAACAATACTTTTAGGTTGATAAGTTGATTATATAAGAAAATATATAAGAACTAAAACGCAACAACCATATTGATCCTCCATAAGCAATATACACTTCACATGATAATATCGTTTTATTTCATTTGTAAGACTTGCATTGTTTCATTTGTCCAATTTTGTTTCATTGCAGGTTTGTAGAACATGGCGTACGGCATCCCAGTCTGACCTCCTTTGGCAAACCCTTACTCGACGTATATGGCATAGCAACCGCCGCCACCACGCTACTTGGCATGACGAATACATTTACCGCCACAGAACCGCTAGAAACTTCCGTATGCATAGGTACATGTACACCACCCTAAACTTCCCTCCCAACGATAATAATGCTAACAACGAAAGTCTCATTTGCCGCCGTCTGGCACTATCTGATTACCACATTGCTGCGGGATTTTCTGATGGATCTGTTCGCCTATTTCACCTCCCCACAAGGCTTCACTTGTCTACCTTCCACCCGCATCAACGTAATCATCTAGGTCCGTTCTCACGTGCTGTTTGTGGGATGTTTTTTACGGATAATAGGCTCGTTTTCGCCTCCCTTGATGGTGATATTCATGTGGTGTCTATCAACGTTCCTGGTGCCCCTCGGAGGGCACACCTGGGTGATGTGGTTGCTGATGGCGTCCTTGTGGATTTCACTGGTGATAACCGGTGGTGGGTTGGGCTTTACGCAGGTTCTTGAAATATATTTTGCATAAACTATCAACATATCTTTTTATTTGTTTCGTTTTAATTATTTTAGTCATTAAGTTTTGTCTCATTTAGGTTATATTGTAACCAGATATAACCTTTAATAATTGTTTTCAAAAATGATAGGAAATCATCTTTTAATGATTTTGATGTATAGAAAGAAGTACAAATATGAACATAACTTTTTTTCGCCTTCATTACAAGCATATTTCACATTATATCTTATGATTGTGTAGGTGTTCCAAACCGCGCATTTCATGTACGAAATGGCAATACCGAAGAACTTTTATTCATAGGCGGCACATTGACTGACCCAGACGCAGTAGTTGGTTGGCACTTGCTAACAGACCTAACTGAGCACGTTGGTCGGATCCGCATAGCAAGTGATGATCTGGCAGTGGGTTTCACAAGCAGCAGGGTTATAGTATTTGATTTAAGAACCCAAGTGATATTAGGGGAGGAAGAGTTACTGAGGCGGATAAATGTAGGTGGGGCCGATGCTTATGATAAGGCTCTTATGTTCGTAAATAGTAGGGGCGTAGCTAATGTACGGCATGTGGGTAGTTTGGAGGAAATATGTAGGTTTATGGCTAGGGGTGGGTTGGTGCTTGGTTGTATAAATGGCGGTTACTCGTTTATTTGTGGTGGGGCCGGGATTAGGGTTTGGGAGTTGGATCGTGGTGAGTATTTGTATGTTTTCAGGGAAAGGATAGGGGATGCAACCGCCTTGATTGCGGATGAAAGGTATGTAGCGGCTTGTACTAATGATAACACCATTCATCTATGGGACTTTGGTGCACACTTGTAGCTATAGACTTGTACATGCGCATAGAAAGAAAAACGAAAAACACAAGACTAATTTCAGACATTATGGTCGATGTGTGTTTCTGCTCTCCTTCGGACATGGGGTAAGAAACCAGTGAGTGTGAAGGCTCGCGCCCCGCTTCTTCGGAAATGGGTGGATTCAGATGGGACTTAACACATTGGTTTGATTAGAATTCTGTTTCATTGTGCGTTGGTTTGTTGACACTTTTACAATTTCTGTAGGAAATCATTTGACATTGATTATTAATTGGGGTATAGTGAATGTTGTAGAGTTGCATTTGCATGGTTATGTAGATCGCAAACTGGTGAAGAAGATTTTACTCTGTAAATTCAATTAATAGAATCGCTCGTTCTGTCTTCCTAATACTCGGTCAATAAGCCTGCATGAGTTTTTCATGATTGATGATTTAGGTTGGGGGTATATTATATGTGCAGTGTCTATTAGATTTGGTAAGAGCTTAGAGGTCATCATACTTGAAGTCATAGAGGTAGCAAAATGAGCGGGTTCAGGCAACGGCTGGAGGCGGGCCTTAACTGGTGAATTTATACTTAGGGTCAAACGGGCGGGGTCCAAACAGGCAGGATCAAAACAGGCAACTTTAGTTTGATAAATTTTAAGTTTCACTAGATACAACCATTTATCATCTTCTTTTCTCAAAACCCATTTCTTTAAGATCTCTTTTATTCTGTGTGCATATCAAACTTCACACATACAAATCAAATTTTATATAGAATTTTATTTTTAGTTTTTTATATAATTGTGGCATCGGTGGTCGGAAAATGGTTGTAGCGCGGCGGTGTGATAATGATCACCGGAAGGCGGTGGTGAAGACCCTAAAAGTGGTATGTCTTTTAGCTATAAATTAACTTGATGCCTGAGATTACATTGCATAGCATTGGCCCATATCACTCATTCAAGATTATAGAAGTCGACAGATCACCCGTTCCGGATTTGAGAAGTTGAAACCTCTGCTCATTCCGCCTATTCCACAACAATCACTCGCGTAAACGAACCAAACAATTTGATAAATTCGCCGAGATGATACCGCTTTTGTCATTATGGGCAAAGATTGCCACATCTATTTGAAGCAGTATAACATACATTTTTATTTCGTCATGCATGTATGTTGACTAAAATACACCGTTCGTCCCTAAACTTGTACCTGCGCATCACGTTGAACTAAACTTGGGCGTTTTCATCGCTGAGAGTCCAAAACATGGGTATGTCAAACTCGTCCCTTAACCATTAATGCCGAGGTCAACGTCTAATTTATGTTAGTTAGTCGAGGGTATTATAGTCCATACACATTTATATCACACCTTAACTAAACCAGAGAAAAGCTTCCGTATACCATCTTGATCGTTTCCCTCCCTCGTCACACAACCCTCACATACACTTTAACAATGGCTGACAAGGACCTTACTTTTACAGCAGTAACTGATGAGATGGTAAAATATATGAAGGCAAAATATGGGGATACTTGGTTACAAGAAGATGAAATGTCTGATGAAATGTTTCAAGATTTATGCAGATTTGCGAAAGAAGCTGAAGTGATGAAAGGTTAGTTGGGTTTTTCGTATTTTTGTGATTGGCATTTTAAGGGATGAGCATAAACAACTCTATTTTATTTGACAGAAATCCGAGCTGTGCCAGAATCAGTCGAAAAAAGGGATTATAGCAAGCTAAAGGTATCTGACGATATGATTGAGTATGCCATAGCTACTTATGGGAATAAGTGGGATATAGGAGATGACATTGCGGATGTGATACTTGAAGACTTGTGGGAAAAATATGGGAATAAGGAGATTGAGAAAGGTTAGACTTAATGTTTGCAAGCTAAGAAAGTTGTAATGGGTGAACTCTGATTTCTTTCTGTTTTGGCTATCTTTCCAGATACTAACTTGAAAGGAAATGAAGTTGATGTCATCATTATTTCAGACACATCTGATGATGAGTTTGGGATCATGTCTTCTAAGACTACTACTTTGAAAGGTTCCACTTCCCAAGCTTCCAAGGCTTCCGCTCCCAATGTTGTACTTGGTCTTGTAGCGGCTGTGGGATGCTCCAGCACAAATAGGAATGAGTGGTATATGCCTCCCCCTAAGGAGCTCAAGTCTCCCATCAAGAAGTTCACCTGTTATTTTTAGTTGTTGATGTAATGAAGATGTATATTTTTTGGCTGATGATGGTTACTGAAAACGATACTTGTTAACATGTATATTTTGCTTTATATGGTGTAATTAGGTGGTGGTGTATGTATATTTTGGATTTCTTGTTTTCATTTTGTAGTTTGCATTTGCTTATGCAGTTTAGGTGGGTGTTTGGAAAAACCCATTTTGACTTATAAAGTCAACATAAACCAAAATATTAGAGGAACCACACCGAATTGTTTTAGTCTTTAAAATATCTTTTGTTTGACTTATAAAGTCAACAGATTCAAATTGTAACCAAAATTCAATTCTTATAACAAAAGAAGCACACACATATCAGTTAAGTTACATTTAGACTGAAAGACAACATAGCATTTCTTGCAGGTAATTCACTACGTTAATTGACTAGTAGGTGATCCATTTGGTCTTTCAGTTGCAGTTGGTTCAAGTGGTGTTTGTCTTGGGTGTTCTCCATTTGGTATTTCAGTTGCAGGTGCTCCACGTGGTATTTGGCTTGGCCGTTCTCCACTTGCTATTTCAGCTGCAGCGGGTTCACTTTCTTCTTCATCAATGGCCAAGGAAGCACCAACACTAGTAGGTGAAGAAATATGTAGACCCATCACATATCCACCACTATCTCCTGTAGTTGTGTTTTCCCTTCTAACACCATCTCTACCAGTATAAGATGTGTTTCCCCTTATCTCAAGGCACACTGGACAAACATACCACATGAAATCTCTATAAGGTGGACGCCTTGCAAAAAAGGTCAATCCAACCTTGTTTTCACTTTCAACCCAACAGTCAATGCATACCATTTGACAACCATTTTCTGCATCCATGGTGATAATATGTTGGTATGATAAAGAATTGATGACTTAAGATGTATTATATAAGTAGATGGGAGTTGTGGTTGTTGAATAAGTAGATGGGAGTAAAGACAGCATAAATGCTTAAAATCTAGTCAACATACGCAGTTTAGGGGGTGTTTAGAATAACCACTTCTGACTTATAAAGTCAACAAAAACAAATAAATTTCAAACATGATATTGTCCAAATTACAAATGGCTAGAAGCCTACAACCTTCTTCTAACACCAGTTCAACATCTTTATCCAACACATATGGATGTCTTGGATATAACTCCCCCACAGCCACTCCATAGTAAGCTGCCTCAAACTCTGCTTCTTCAAGCCAAATTTTCGTCTTCCTTTCCTCTTCAATTCTTTTGTACATTCTCTCCTCTTCCAAAAACTGCTGGAATGGTTCTTCATCCATCCTTGACTGCTCTTCATCTTCCTCCAAAATTATGTGTTCTTCTTCTTGCTCATAAAGAGCTTCAAGAAACTCTTGTTCCATAGTCTGCCCTATATCGTCTTCATCCATCCACTGCAAAAGTAATAGATTTGCACATCAACTAGAATGTAATCACACAAGAACAATTGTTATGTAAATGATAATTAAATGAATACCTGTTGCCTTCTGCCATCACAATGCCTTTTTCTACCTCGAACCTTTGTTTCCTTTGTTGGTTTTGGTACTTGATCCTTGTGACACATAGACTTATTATGTCCAACAGTTTGACAATTGGAGCATTTAATCTGTTTACGAGCTCTAGATTTACCCATTTTGATGCAATTTCACTTAATTGAGGCTTTAGGTTTATGAATTCAAATTTGGGGTAAAATGTGAGAATAAAGTGCTTCCTATAACTTAATGCAAATGTGAGGACATGATAGGGGACTAAAACCTTAGTCCCCTATACTCTTAAACTGTTTAAGCAAGGACCATAGTTCTACCAACACCCAATACAATCAAAACAGATATAACAACTATCAAAGACGAATACAAAAATTAACAACAAAATTAACAAATTATAACACTAGAACATAACACATAGATTCATTAATTTCATATTAAACATTAAATATTCAGTACATATTTTTCCAAAAAAAAAAAAGAAAACATAACCACTTCATTTCCCTTCACATCACTTTGTCTTCCTAAGATCATCAAGGAAGTTGTTCCTGTCAAACACCTGAGAGTGTGTTTGACAGATCATCCTCCTTATCTCCAAGGCCTTCAAGACATTAGCCTTTTGCTTCTTGCGAAGATCCTCAAGAAACTTGTAGTTCATCACCGTAGTTCGAAAGCCTTCGAGCTCAGAGCTGTATTCTTGGGTTTCCTTCATACCAAGAATCAAGTCAGTCAAAGTCTGTTGGAGGCCATTAGCAATTTTGATGTCCTTATCGTTTTCTCTCTGATAAAAGAGAGAAATTGAGTCAAACATGTAGTCAAACTTCGAAGCTTTGGCTAGTTCTTGAAGAAGTGGGAATTCAGCCATTCGGAGGTTGTTGAGATTTTGTGAGAATATTTTTTTTTGATTGTTGGTATGCAAATGGTATATGTTATTAACCCATAAATAGCAAAAACAACGGGACCTTCCAAATTCAGGGACTAATTATGAAGTAAGTAAAAAGAGAAATAGTCAAGTTTGTATGAGTAAAAATACGCGGGAATTTT
>OU343216.1:38801632-38831799 GCA_910596185.1 Chrysanthemum makinoi | reverse complement strand
AAGTGCAAAAAGGGCTAACTGACCAAATTCAAGGACCAAGTGTGACATATGAAACCTGTTACCCTGCAACTTGACCTTTGCCTTCCTTGATACGCTTATACACAATTAATGTGTTGCCAAACACCAAATAAACCCAACTAACAAGATCCGAAACCATAAACACTATCATAATAACCCGACCCAATTAAGAAAACCCAATCCAAACCAAACCTAACATACATCCACACTCACGTACTGAAACACACATCTAGTCAAACCCATTCGTAAAAACACAAAGTAAAACAATGAAAGACAGGAGCATATTCGTCTCAACTTTTAAGGATGTGAAGGAAGAAGAAGAATGTGAGGTCTTGTTCAGAATCCACTGTAATGGGTTTTTTGATTATAGACCACTCAGGTATGAAGGAGGTTCATTAATTAATCTGTGTGCCTTTATCAGTGATAGGGATATATTTAGTTCAAGCCTTGATAATGTATTATCAGAGATTAATGAGCAAAAATGGGCGTTGTTTTTCTGTAATCCTAAAGAATCCCTAGAAAATGCTTTGCATTTGATTCATACTGATGATGATGTTCATACTTTGTTTGCACTGTCTCAACACATGAGTCAGTTGATATCTTCGTTGCACACAAGCCCCAAAAGTTAGCACAATTTTACTTAAAAACATCATTTTTGAAGTTGTGGGTTGGGTAGAGCAAGATGCTAACTTTCGAATGCTTAGTCCAACACCTTTTAGGACTAGACGTAAATGGCAGGGGATAGATAAGAAAAAAATGCAGGGGAGTAGAACCAAGACACCAACAATGAAAGGTGGTGTTGTAATCAAAGAGGAAGAAGGGGTTGTAGCTAAAAAGGGAGAAAATTAAAGGAAAAGGAAAAGGAAAGCTGGTTGAGAAAGAGGATGTTTTGCACAAAAAAAGGGGAAAGAAGTTGTTCAAGAATTTAAGCGAGGTTTAGATGGGAAGGGGAAGGCTAAAATGGTTGAGTTTGCAGGTTTTGATGTTGAAAACTTGCCTGGTTTTGATGGGAAGGGGAAGGCTAAAAGGGTTTGTGGTGCTGCTGCTGATGTTTCTAGCGGTGTTAAGACACCCTTTAGAAGCAGATAAAGGATTACAAACTGCGTCCTTGCACTGTTCGCCCAAAGGCCATCCTAGGTGATGTTTCAGTGATGAATACCATGTCATGTGTTTAATTCTTTTAAGCTGTAATAGTACAGTACCTAACTTATATGTTTGTTATTTGCATACTTGTTTTTGCAGACAAGGTAGCAGTAGAATCATCACTTTAAGGTTCATGTTTTGTGGGTTCATCAGTTTATGGATATCGATCAGAGATGTATAGATCATTTGAAGGTTCAGCAGTTGAACGTTTTGAAGTGGGAACTGCATAGTCTTTTATATTTTGTAAAATGTCAGTAGAACCATGTATCAGAAAATGACTCCGTATTATCAGTTATTTTCCAGTTGCATCAAACATTGAACATATACTTGACTGTTATAAGTCAACTTGCTAACTAGTTGGTTATGTATAAATTTGTCAGTTTGTCCTATGGGTTAAATTATGTGAGATCATACATTGTTTATGAGTTGAATTTTAATAAGTCATACTTAACATTTCAGGTATAATTCGCTCAAACAATCACCCCTCTATGTGTTGGTGGAATTGTCTTGGGTTAGAATTAACTAAGGTGTGGTATAAATATGTATGGACTATAATACCCTCGACTAACTAACATAAATTAGACGTTGACCTCGGCGTTAATGGTCAAAGGACGATTTGGCATAAAACCCATGTTTTGGACTCCCAGCGATGAAAACGCCCAAGTTTGGTTCAACGTGATCCGAAGGTACAAGTTTAGGGACGAACGGTGTATCTTAGTCATGTCTGTTTCATGAAAACAATACAACATGAATATGTCGGCTGATTGATTCCAAACGGTCAAGTTTAATCACACAAGCTGACCACTTGTGAATGGTCAACCGTAATAAACTTAAAACAGCTCAGAAAGCAAATGCAATTAAGATCAGAGGAATATAGTGGATTCCTGGGTCGTTAAGTCCCACGGAGGATGAATGGTGTTTAACACAGACAGATGTCGAATAATCACTAAGGATAGTGATCAGTAAGGATTTTGAGTTAATTATACCTAAAGAGAAAGTTTATAAATTACAGGGGCTTAAATGCAAATTAAAGAAAATTAAAAAACTCAAATATATTAAATAAACGCTATCACTATTTTTAAAATGATGTTTTTCTGATTTTATAAAACAAAATAACTTACATAAACTATTTTAACTAAAACGTAAACTTAAATTACCTAAAAATGTGACCTAAAATGAAAACGTGCGTTATGTATAAAAATTACGCGAGTGCACAAGTAAAAACGTAAAATTTTTGAAATAAAAGTCCTACAAGTGTAAAAACAATTTTCTTACTTACTATATGACAAAAGAAAATTTTAGAAAAAAGATTTATATTTTTTAGACTTTTATATTTTTTATTATGAATTAAATACTAATTTAGACTAAATAAATGATTAAAAATACTAAAACTATTTAGAAAAATCTGAAACTTTTTTATAAATTACTTTATACAAATACAAAGTTAAGAAAAATACAAAAGTTGAAAAAGCTAGATTAAATAATCTGAAAATAAGCTAATAAGCTCGTATAAGCTTAAATGGACAAGGAAGGGTTATGTATTAAATTGTGCAAACCTATACCAGTCAAAGACCCAAGGGCAGTTGGTATGGTGTGTGTGTGGTGAGCTGGGTGGCCAGGGTTCGAATCCCAGCAACTCCCTTTTTGCTTTTTATTTTATTTTTTTGATTTTTCTTTTTGAAACTTATTAAGCTAACTGAGATAAGCAATTTTCAAAACTACAACTTTTTATAAAAACCACTAATAAGCTCAGTTTGAGCTTATTTAACTCAACAGTGGGCAAGAAAAAGAAATAAGCAAAAGGATTTAGCCAAAATGGATAATAAGCTAATAAATAAGCAAATGAAGACTGGAAATAAGCTAAGGAACTAATAATAAGCTAATATGAAAACTGAGAAAACATTTTGACTTAAAAATAAGCACTTAACAACTCCAAATAAGCACTAGCTTATCTGTTTGCACAGGACACTGTATGGTTTTACTAGGTACTTTTGAGCTTATTTTAAGCACTGAGATAAGCTAGAAACTTAAAACAAACACTGGGACTAACTAGCATACCAATTAAGCTTTCCAAAAAGCTAAGATTTTCACTGTGGTATCCACTGATGAGCTTATAATGAGCTTATGCAAAAGTTTGAAAACACTGAATGCTCAGTGTACTATGTGGAATGGATCAAACAAAAAGCCATAAGCAGGCTTATCAAATAAGCTACAAATGGAAAAACAATCACTGGAACTTCAAGCTAGCCAGATGGGCTTCTAGAATCAACAAGTTGCATAAGCTAAGCTTTTCTAATAAGCAAGTTATAAGCTTGAGAAATGAGCTTGTGAAACTGTGCACAGGGCATGTTTACAGAAAAGGACTTAAAATAAGCTAATGAATAAGCAGTTAATAAGCTAATTAGAAGTGAACTATTATTTTTCTAATTAAGTTAAGCAGCTAAACTTTATTATGCCAAAAGCTTAAATTCTAAATCTTAATAGTAAGATCATAAGAAAATCACCAAGTTTATTCAAAAACTGCAATTTGGAAAATTTGACTTTTTAAATTATGAAGCAGTTTGACTTTTATGAGATTTGGCTTGATTCTACTTAATGATTATGATATATTAAGATAAATTAAGACTAGATTAAGCTGAGTATACTAATTATGCACTAACATAAAGCATTTGAACTTGAAAATCCTTGACAGTTAACTGTCAAGGGATTGGATTTGTAGTTTTGACTTTTTATCAAATGAGGTCTAGTTTTTATGGTTTAAATGAGATATTAGGACCTAATATGACTTATAGCAAACAAAAACAAAGGCTTGAATAAACTCTAACATGGTTTACACAGTGAATACAAACACTACTTTAGTAAACTGTTTTGAGCTTTTTATCACTAAAACAAGATTTTAATCCAAGAAAGCTATTAATTATATTGCATTAACTATATTTAGACATATTTAAGCTAATATTAACAGTACTTTAACACTTATACTTAAGATTGCAAATTTTTAAGAAATGCTTACAATTTGTGTTTATGCACAAAAATGAGAACTGAGGATCAGTACTACTTCCTATAGCTTTCCATAAAGCTCTAAACCAAGGCCATCCAATATCAACCCTGCTCCAGCTGTGAATATCATTTCCATGGGATTTTTTTTATTTTTCAACTATTTATTTGGTATTTTTGGTAATTTTTGCTTTTTGCTTCTAAACAGAGTTTTAAGTTTCCTAATAGCTTGAATAAGCTATCTAGGAGCTTACATGAACTTATTCAGTCCTTGACAAAGGCTACAAACAACATTTGAACATTCATGAGAATTTTGAACATGGAAATTTTGCATAAACTGAAAATGAAGCTCAATACTGAAATTGATTATCACAAAAGCTTTATTCTACACTCAAAACTTGAAATACAGAGTTTTAAAGCTAAAACATACACTGAAATTTAAAATTAAGATAAAACGACATGAGCTAATTAAAATTGTCACACCCCCAATTTACCTGTTTTGCAGCGGAATGGAATTCCTGGGGGATTGACTGTCATAGCACCACATCACAGTTATATTGAACGACCTAAAGTGTCGTTTTAAAAACACATCGTTGGATATTATAATAAAACATTCAGAGTACAACATCGGTCCCAAAAGGTTTACAAAGTTTGCGGAAATACAAATATGTTACAAATCCAAACGATGTTTTGAAATGAAGTGCCATAATGTACATAATGTAAGTCGACGCCGCGACTCAAAATGTAGGTCCCTAAACCATGTCATGAAGATAATGCCTCAGTTACCTGAAAATACATTGCTAAAACGGTCAACAATAATGTTGGTGAGAAATCATAGGTTTATGTAAATGTTTTATACGACTACACAAGTATAGACCATGCATGACAATCAAGTCACGTAAAAATAATGTTACAATTGCTCTAAGCCCATGACCCCAAAACTAGACTGTTCAATAATGTATGCCCCTGCAGAGTGTTTGCCAGACAACTCCGTAATGTTATCAAATGAAATGCATCCGTTTGCCTGGTTGGGATTCACCAACCCGGATGGAGGCGTCACCCTCGATAGATCTATCCACTCATCCTCGCTTCAAAGATTAACGGTTCATGTTCAAGTAATGGGGACTTCAATTGGCAAATGCGGTAACTTAAGCAATGTAAATGAATTTAACATACTTGGTATCGTACAAAAAAATGTAGTGCAATGTATTCTCCCCCGTGGGTTTGAAAATAATCGAAAGCATGTAAAAACGGGGCTATGAAAACTCACTTGGTAATCTGGAATAATGGCAAAAGTGAGTACACCGAGGTTTAATGTGATGCGTTAACCGGGACCTATTATCAATGATATGATATGTCATGAGTTGCAATGTAATGTTATGCATGCATTCCGTATGTTATTTATACCATTTGCGAGTTTTGAAAATATTACACATCGGCGAAAAAAAATACTCTTTTGACGTCTTGACAAATCAAAAATCACTTTACATGTTTTTACGTCAAAATGTCATCCTACAATGGTTTTATAATGATTTTGGGTGAAATTACCACTTTTCGTCGCAAAACAATGTCGTCGGAAAAATCATGAAATTAACAAAATGGCTTTGGAAAACTAGTCGTAAAACAGTGTACGTCGATCGTTAGAGAACGAACTCGACTGTTTTGGAAAGTTTGTATCGATATCTAAAAGTTTCAGTTCAGGAGTTTTCGTCCAAAAGGTCTCGAACATAAAGATAATAAGGGTTAAAGATGGTGGTTTTTGGCTAATTGTGCAGAAAATTAGTTACGGCAAGTTTATGAAAAAATGCATATCTTTGTCGTTTCAAATCCGTTTTCTACGTTTTATACGTCCTTAGCTTCGTATCAAAGTATACTAATATATTTTTGACAAGTCGAAATAATTTGTGAAGCTTAAGGCTCATTTTTGACCCGTATAAGATAAAAACATGTTGCTGAAATTTCTGAAAATAATATTTTCCGTCGTCAAACTTGTAAAATCCATAACTTTCTCGTTATAACTCCGTTTTATTCCGTTCAAGCGGCCACAGATTCGTTTTAAAGAATATTATCTAAATATCATGGCCAAAAAGTCGTGCCTACTGTCGGATTTTCCAGAAAATCAAAACAAGGACAGAACACAATATATACTTATCGAAAATAGTTTTTCTCGGACAAAACCTATTCTAATCCCTTCAAATCAACTCCAAAACTAATCTAATCCTACCATACACCTTCTTAGGGTGTCATGGGTTCCTAGACATCATCAAGACCAACCAATACCATGGGGATAATTATAGGATGACCAAATATATATATATATTCTAAAATCATGTAAAAATGGTATAAATCACATATGTCTTGCATGTTGCTCCAAAAATGAAAAGATGAATATGAAATGAAAAAGGAAACATGAAAATGAAAGAAATATGCTTACTAGTGAAAATGATGAGGTGAAAGTAACAAGGATTAGCCTAAATACTCTTGGTTTTTATTTCAAAACCTTATATAGAGTATATACTAGATTGATTAAACACTTGTGCTTGCAAAAATCTTTGATCCCTTGTGAAGACCCTATATGGCCGGTTCTATGGAGACCCAAAGGAGAGGAAGAAAACTTTCTAACACTTGTGGAAAACCTTGTGAAGTGAATGAGTGAAAAAGTTATTAAGTAAGACTTTTATATATTGAGTAAGATTGCTAACAATCAAGACCATATCACATTAATGACTACCCTCCCCCTTGGTCGGCCAAGGGGGGAGGAATGTAAGATATTTATTATTTTTTTTTTATTTTTTTTTTATAAACTTGTATAAACTTTGTGTACTTGTGTAATTTTTGACAAAAGTATAAGTAATTGTGTAGAAAATGTACAAGTAAGTTTTTTTTTTAATAGGTCAAAATAGAATGTAATGAGATAATAAAAATTGTAAAAATACATTCCTTGTGAAAATTGAGTGATAAAATAATTACCGTATAATTTTTAAGAAAAGCGACGTAATAATTAAACTTTTACGATTTATTTACCAAATAAATTTGAAACATTAGGAAAACTAAAAATATAGTTTTTATAAACTAAATGTAAGTTTAAAAATACATCGGGATCATTTTTGAAAGTAACGGGATAAATGTTAAAATAATAACTCACGCGATAACGATTATTAAATATAAAAATTACGCGTATAAAGTGAAATGAAATGTCGTGAATGTACTAATGAGATGCAAATGATGTCCATGGAATGTAGACTAATCTTAGTCCATATGAAATGTACGTGATGTCATGATCATGAATTCGCCGCTAAACCTTCAAGGTTACGCGAATTTGAAACAAGTAAACCAAGTTTACTATAAATGTTGAAATAATGAGACATGAATTGTGTCGAGAAATGACCTGAAAGTACGGGTTGTCACATTCGCCCATCCAAAAAGGAATTCAGTCTCTGAATTCAATCGTTGTTAGGTCTAACGGTGTCGGTGAAAAGATGAGGATACTTGTGTCGCGATCCGTCTTCCCGCTCCCAAGTAAACTCAGGACCTCGTCGAGAATTCCAACGAACTTTCACAATAGGAATACGACTCTGTTTCAACCGCTTGACCTCGCGGTCCATGATTTCTACAGGTTCCTCCACAAAGTTGAGTTTGTCGTCAAGCTGAACTTCGTCCAATGGAATAACGAGCGATTCGTCCGAAAGACACTTCTTCAAGTTTGAAACGTGAAACGTGTTGTGCACATGACTAAGTTCGGTCGGAAGATCAAGTCGATAAGCTACAGGACCAACTCTGCTCAAAACCTTGAATGGCCCAATGTATCTCGGGTTTAACTTCCCACGCTTTCCAAATCGCACCACGCCCTTCCAAGGCGATACTTTCAACATAACTTTGTCACCTACTTGAAATTCCAAATCCTTGCGTCCTAACATCCGCATAACTTTTCTGTCGACTCCTTGCAGTTCTGAGTCTATCCCGAATTTGAACAATCTTTTCCGTGGTTTCTCGTACCATTTCGGACCAAGAAGTTGTGCGTCTCCTACCTCGCCCAACAAACAGTGATCGGCACTTACGACCATAGAGTGCCTCGAATGGTGCCATCTTGATACGGGTGTGATAACTATTGTTGTACGAGAATTCTATCAATGGCAAATGGTTAGCCCAACCATTTCCAAAATCAATAACACATGCCCTCAGCATATCTTCTAACGTTTGAATTGTCCTTTCACTTTGACCATCGGTTTGTGGGTGATATGCTGTGCTCATCTCTAACTGGTTCGAATGAATCTTGTAATGAATTCCAGAAGTTTGAAGTAAATCGACTATCTCTGTCGGAAATGATAGAAATTGGTGCTCCGTGCCTTGAGACTATTTCCTTGACATAAAGTCTAGTGAGTTGCTCCATGGAATAAGTCTCTATAATTGGTATGAAATGGGCTGATTTGGTAAGACGATCAACAATGACCCAAATAGCGCCGTAACCTCCGATGTCTTAGGAAGTTTCGTAATAAAGTCCATTGTAATGCGTTCCCATTTCCATTGAGGAATTTCCGGTTGTTGGAGTAAACCAAGGCTTCGATATTCGACTTTCACCTTAGAGCAGGTAAGGCATTTGCTAACGTACGTGGCAATCTTCGCTTTCATGTTCGGCCACCAATAAAGCTTCTTAAGATCTTGATACATCTTATCCGATCCTGGATGAATAGAATACTTTGACTTATGCGACTCATGCATAATCAATTCTCGTATTCCGCCATGCAATGGAACCCACATTCTATCCTTGAAACATAATACTCCATCTGCTCTCTTTACAAAACCATTTACGCTTTCGGGCATACCATAAAGCTTTTCACTTGGTCGGTTCTCCTCTTTAAGTGCCTCGACTTGTGCTTCATGAATTTTCGATGGTAAAGGAGAAATAATCGTCATTCCCAATGATCGAACTCTTAAAGGTTTAGGCCTCTCTTCCCGACTAAGAGCATCAGCCACAACATTGGCTTTTCCCGGGTGATACTTGATTTCACAATCATAGTCGCTGAGTAATTCCAACCAACGACGTTGCCTCATATTAAGCTCCTTTTGATCAAGAATATACTGCAAACTCTTGTGGTCGGTAAACACTGTGCACTTTGTACCATAGAGGTAGTGTCTCCAAATCTTGAGCGCAAAAACTACGGCTCCTAACTCGAGATCATGAGTTGTGTAGTTCTTCTCATGAACCTTAAGTTGTCGAGAAGCATACGCTATCACCTTCTCGTTTTGCATTAAAACAGCCCCAAGTCCTTTATGGGCCACAATATACAACAAAGTTCTCAATGCCTTCGGTAGTGCCAAAATTGGCGACTGCAAAGCTTTTGCTTCACAAGAATGAAAAGCAACTTCTTGTTTCTTTCCCCACTGCATTCTTGTTTTTTCTGTCAACTTGGTCAAAGGTCTCGCTATCTTGAAAACCTTCGATGAACCTGCGGTAATACCCGGCTAGTCCTAGAAATTGTCGAATTTCCGTAGGATTCGTTGGAGTAGCCCAATCTTTCACGGCTTCAATCTTTGCGGAATCAACTTGTAGTCCATGACTATCAATGACATGACCAAGAAATTGCACTTTGATTCCAAAATCACACTTCGAAATCTTGGCATACAACTTCTCATTCTTGAGTAGCCTTAAAATCGTCCTTAAATGCTCTTCGTGCTCTTCTTTGCTCTTGGAGTAGATCAAGATGTCGCTCGATGAACACTATCAACAAACTTGTCCAAATACGGCTTGCAAACTCTATTCATGAGATCCATGAATACCGCAGGTGCATTAGTCAATCCAAACGGCATCACTTGAAACTCGTAATGACCGTAACGTGTTCTAAATGCTGTTTTCGAATATCCTCTTCCGAACTCGAAGCCGATGATAACCCGATCAAGATCAATCTTGGAATAGATACTAGAACCTTGCACCTGATCGAACAAGTCATCAATTCTGGGGAGTGGGTAACGATTCTTCACCGTTAACTTGTTCAACTCTCTATAATCTATGCACATGCGGAAGGATCCATCCTTCTTCTTCACAAACAAGACCGGTGCTCCCCAAGGCGAGGAACTCGGTCTAATGAATCCTTTGTCTAGAAGCTCTTGTAATTGATTAGACAACTCTTGCATTTCGGATGGTGCTAGACGGTACGGTGCTCGCGCATCGGTGCAGCCCGGCACTAAGTCAATATGAAATTCTACTTGACGTCTTGCGTGGAAGTCCCGGTAAATCCTCTGAAAAACTTTAAAATTCACGGACAATAGGAACATCTTCAAGTCGCTTCTCCTCCGACTGTTTCTCGGTTACATGGGCTAAGAAAGCAAGACAACCTTTCTTAATGTACTTCTCCGTTTTGATGCACGATATGATACTAAGTCCGGTTCCACTTCGTTCCCCACGAATAATCAAAGTTTCACCGTTATAGGGAAGATGAACAACTTTCTCATCACAAATGATCTTTGCACGATGCTTAGATAACCAATCCATGCCGATGACGACGCGTCAAACTACCAATCTCTACGGGCATGAGGTCTATGTTGAAGGGATGATTAAGAAAATTGAATGTGCAACCGGGGACAATGGTATTGGTGCTAACTAAATTACCATTAGCTAATTCGACAATGTAAGATGTATCTAAAGTGGTTGGCTTAATGTTGAGCAAAGGTGCAAATGCATTGGACACAAAACTTTTATCGGCACCCGAATCAAATAAAACTGCGTACGATTATTGAGAAGACACGTACCCGTTATGACATTCGGGTCCTCCCTATCTTCTCCGCCTCCAATGACGTAAACCCTTCCTGGTGCCAAACCTCCTTGATTCGGATTTGCTTGATTCTTTCCTTTCTTACAATCCCTCTTGTAGTGTCCAGTTTCCCTGCAACCAAAACATGTAACTTGTGGCCACTTGCAATCCCTAGTACGGTGACCAACTTTCTTACAATTCTCACACGGTTCAGGACATCGACCCGGATTGTGATGGCTAAAACACTTATTACACTTCGCAAAACCCCGTATATCCTTTTCTTTCCTTCGGACCCGCAACATAAGCCTTAGCAACCTCTTGCCTTTTGGGTGGTTGTTGAGTAGCATTTCTACCCCTTGTGTTGTTGTCCCACTTGCGCTTGTTGTTGTTGCTATTGTTGTTGTAATTGCCTCGATTATTGTTGTTGAAACGGTTGTTGGGGTTGTTGTTTCGGTTGGCGGTGGTGTACTTACCTCGCTTCACCACTTGTGCCATCAACTTTTGAGTCACTCGAATAGCTTCCTCAATTGTTTGTGGATCAAACGAAGTCACATCTCCTTGAACAACTTCGAAGTCCCCGATGAAAGCCTCTAGCAACTTCTCGTTATCCGATACCATCGACGGGCATAACGCTGCCAATTCCTGGAATCTCCGAATGTAAGTGTCGATATCATACCCAATGGTTACCAATTCATAGAACTCCGTCTCCAACTTTTTGATTTCCGTTCGAGGACAAAACTTCTTAGTCACCAAGCCCTTAAATTCCTCCCACGTAAGCTTAAAAGCATTCTCCATCCCAATCGGTTGAGCGTATGAATTCCACCATGACAACGCTTCATCGAGTAATGTGCTCGTAGCAAATTTAACCTTACTATCATCCGGACAGTTACAAAGCAAAAACACCGATTCCAATTTTTCAAACCATCGAACCATGGCGTAGCACCCTCAGGTACCTCTAAACTTAGTGGGTTCACCACTCTTGAAATCCTTGTATGCGAACATTTCTTAACCCCGATCCTCCGGCATTACAAGATGTAGCTAGTCTAGCGGCCTCGCCAGCCGTAGCGTGCCTCGCAGGTAGCAGTAGCCATAGCCACCTTCCTTTCGACTCTTAGTGCATTAGAAATGCTATCATTCACCAACTTTTGAATTGCTGCTTGGGTCATTTCCGGTGTGGCTTTCTTAGGCGCCATAACTCTTCAAAATCACAAGATGAAACAATCATGAGAACTCGTAAGTAGAAACAACCATCATACAAATATATCCACAACCACAACATACATAAAGTAAATGAAATCACAACGGAACAATAGCGAAATATCACAAATATAATCACAACACACGTGGATAATATACATGAAAATTTCGCCTACATGGACCGATATCATAGATAATAATAACCATTCCTACATAGTAGAGTCAATACTTGATACATTTGTTTGTACAACAACCAAAATACAACAAGTTCTTTAAACTACGCCACACACCCCGTGACTAGGATAATAATGGTCAAAACTATACATGACAAAAGTCTACATAAGGCACCTCATGGTGCTCCGCCGGCTCTATCCTGAAGATCGCTAACCCGAGTAGACAAACTATCCACCAAACTCCTCAACTCTCCAATCCGACTCGCAAAGAAGCAATACTCTCCCCGTCCTCTAACCGCCTATTCTAATACTCGATGTGACAAATCAATCGAAACCCTGCCTAACACTAGGCCCTCGACCTCCTCAGCAATGGGCTCAATCCTATCTACCGACAGCTTCCTCCAACCGCTGCGTGACAACCTATCAACTGGATCTCTGGCACTATCAATACGGGCTCCTAACTCCTCGGTAGAAGGTCGCTCGAAAGCAGCTGCAGCCTTAGAGCTCTCGCCTAACTCGAACCTAACAGGTGGCTCGGGTTCAGATAGATGGTGGTGCCGGATATCAAACGAGCACGCTTTTGGGCGGCAAGTCCGTCGAGGCAAAGGATCTCTAAGAAAATATGATGGAGATGGTGATGATGGTGCTAGCAGTGGTGCTGGTGGATCGTGAGCTGGGCTAACGTGAGGTGTGGGTGCAACTCGCCTCTCTCGAAGGGTTCGGTCGCAGTGTCGGTCATGATAGGTGGAAAGACTGGAGTAGATCCAATGGAAGATACGATCTCGGTGGAATGTGATGCAACCTCATCCATGATGGGGTTAGCTGGGACATCATCCGAGCTAGAGTCCGATGATATGGTGATGGGGTGTGAATCTGAAGACATGTCTGTGACAACCGATGTGAAATAAAAGTAAATAACCTCGAATACAGTGTAAGTGAATCCGCATGAAAAGTGAATATGCACTATGATGAAATGATGAGATGCTATGATAATGTAGCTATAGTCTAGGGTCAATGATGCAACCTAGTTCTCTATAATTGTAGCTCTGGTACCAACTGTCACACCCCAATTTACCTGTTTTCGGTACCGAATGGAATTCCCGGGGATTGACCGTCATAGCACCACATCACAGTTATATTGAACGACCTAAAGTGTCGTTTTAAAACACATCGTTGGATATTATAATAAAAACATTCAGAGTACAACATGGTCCCAAAAGGTTTACAAAGTTTGCGGAAATACAAATATGTTACAAATCCAAACGATGTTTTGAAATAAAGTGCCATAATGTACATAATGTAAGTCGACGCCACGACTCAAAATGTAGGTCCCTAAACCATGTCATGAAGATAATACCTCAGTTACCTGAAAATACATTGCTAAAAACGTCAACAATAATGTTGGTGAGAAATCATAGGTTTATGTAAATGTTTTATACGACTACACAAGTATAGACCATGCATGACAATCAAGTCACGTAAAAATAATGTTACAATTGCTCTAAGCCCATGACCCCGAAACTAGACTGCTCAATAATGTATGCCCCTTGCAGAGTGTTTGCCGACAACTCCGTAATGTTATCAAATGAAATGCATCCGTTTGCCTGGTTGGGATTCACCAACCCGGATGGAGGCGCCACCCTCGATAGATCTATCCACTCATCCTCGCTTCAAAGATTAACGGTTCATGTTCAAGTAATGGGACTTCAATTGGCAAATGCGGTAACTTAAGCAATGTAAATGAATTTAACATACTTGGTATCGCATACAAAAAATGTAGTGCAATGTATTCTCCCTCGTGGGTTTGAAAATAATCGAAAGCATGTAAAAACGGGGCTATGAAAACTCACTTGGTAATCTGGAATAATGGCAAAAGTGAGTACACCGAGGTTTAATGTGATGCGTTAACCGGGACCTATTATCAATGATATGATATGTCATGAGTTGCAATGTAATGTTATGCATGCATTCCGTATGTTATTTATACCATTTGCGAGTTTTGAAAATATTACACATCGGCGAAAAAAAATACTCTTTTGACGTCTTGACAAATCAAAAATCACTTTACATGTTTTTACGTCAAAATGTCATCCTACAATGGTTTTATAATGATTTTTGGTGAAATTACCACTTTTCGTCGCAAAACAATGTCGTCGGAATATTTATAAAAGTAACAAAAATGGCTTTGGAAAACTAGTCGTAAAACAGTGTACGTCGATCGTTAGAGAACGAACTCGACTGTTTTGGAAAGTTTGTATCGATATCTAAAAGTTTCAGTTCAGGAGTTTTCGTCCAAAAGGTCTCGAACATAAAGATAATAAGGGTTAAAGATGGTGGTTTTGGCTAATTGTGCAGAAAATTAGTTACGGCAAGTTTATGAAAAAGTGCATATCTTTGTCGCTTCAAATCCGTTTTCTACGTTTTATACGTCCTTAGCTTCGGATCAAAGTAAACTAATATATTTTTGACAAGTCGAAATAATTTGTGAAGCTTAAGGCTCATTTTTGACCCGTATAAGATAAAAACATGTTGCTGAAATTTCTGAAAATAATATTTTCCGTCGTCAAACTTGTAAAATCCATAACTTTCTCGTTATAACTCCGCTTTTATTCCGCTTCAGCGGCCACAGATTCGTTTTAAAGAATATTATCTAAATATCATGGCCAAAAAGTCGTGCCTACTGTCGGATTTTCCAGAAAATCAAAACAAGGACAGAACACAATATATACTTATCGAAAATAGTTTTTCTCGAACAAAACCTATTCTAATCCCTTCAAATCAACTCCAAAACTAATCTAATCCTACCATACACCTTCTTAGGGTGTCATGGGTTCCTAGACATCATCAAGACCAACCAATACCATGGGGATAATTATAGGATGACCAAATATATATATATATTCTAAAATCATGTAAAATGGTATAAATCACATATGTCTTGCATGTTGCTCCAAAAATGAAAAGATGAATATGAAATGAAAAAGGAAACATGAAAATGAAAGAAATATGCTTACTAGTGAAAATGATGAGGTGAAAGTAACAAGGATTAGCCTAAATACTCTTGGTTTTTATTTCAAAACCTATATAGAGTATATACTAGATTGATTAAACACTTGTGCTTGCAAAAATCTTTGATCCCTTGTGAAGACCCTATATGGCCGGTTCTATGGAGACCCAAAGGAGAGGAAGAAAACTTTCTAACACTTGTGGAAAACCTTGTGAAGTGAATGAGTGAAAAAGTTATTAAGTAAGACTTTTATATATTGAGTAAGATTGCTAACAATCAAGACCATATCACATTAATGACTACCCTCCCCCTTGGTCGGCCAAGGGGGGAGGAATGTAAGATATTTATTATTTTTTTTTTATTTTTTTTTTATAAACTTGTATAAACTTTGTGTACTTGTGTAATTTTTGACAAAAGTATAAGTAATTGTGTAGAAAATGTACAAGTAAGTTTTTTTTTTAATAGGTCAAAATAGAATGTAATGAGATAATAAAAATTGTAAAAATACATTCCTTGTGAAAATTGAGTGATAAAATAATTACCGTATAATTTTTAAGAAAGCGACGTAATAATTAAACTTTTACGATTTATTTACCAAATAAATTTGAAACATTAGGAAAACTAAAAATATAGTTTTTATAAACTAAATGTAAGTTTAAAAATACATCGGGATCATTTTTGAAAGTAACGGGATAAATGTTAAAATAATAACTCACGCGATAACGATTATTAAATATAAAAATTACGCGTATAAAGTGAAATGAAATGTCGTGAATGTACTAATGAGATGCAAATGATGTCCATGGAATGTAGACTAATCTTAGTCCATATGAAATGTACGTGATGTCATGATCATGAATTCGCCGCTAAACCTTCAAGGTTACGCGAATTTGAAACAAGTAAACCAAGTTTACTATAAATGTTGAAATAATGAGACATGAATTGTGTCGAGAAATGACCTGAAAGTACGGGTTGTCACAAAAATTATACTAGATATCTTCCACATTGCCTCTTATCCTCTTTATAAAGATCTTTATGACTTGGTGTCAACCTCTGAGACTTTCCCACTTGACTTTAGCCCTTGAATTCATCAAAATCTTCCATGTGGAATTTTGGCTTAATTTTCTTTTGAGTGTGTTTTTGCATTTAATGCATTTTGGTGTATGTAGAGGTGGAGGGGGTTGGTATACAGCTGGGGGGATAAGGTGAGGTGGAGAGGTGGGGAAAACAGGTGGTGAAACCACCCTGGTTTCGCGGGTTCGCAGATTGAGAGGAGATGAACAATGGTGGGTTTTGGCGGTTTTGACTTTTTGACCGGTTTTTAATATTTAACGGGTTGGGCTGGGTTTGAGTTGGGGGTTATGGATTGATTTGGGTATTTAATAACACAAAGGGTCCGTTTGTAGCTTAATAATCACAAGGACCAATCATGTAATTTTCTCAGAACTTGAGGGACCAAACCTGTCAACATTCCAAAATTAACACAAGGACCAAACTTGACAATCTTTAATAGTACAAGGACTAATTTTGATTATTTTCCATTTTAAAAAATCCAAGGACCATTTATGTCACTTTTCAAAATTGAAGGACCAAAGTTGTAATTTTCTCAAAACTTATCATAAGGACCAATTTTGCCATTTATGAATAGTACAAGGGTGTAGTTTGAATAATTTTCATTTTTAAACACCTAGGGACTGATTTTGACACTTTTGTAAAGTTGAGGGACCAAAGTTGTAAATTGTGATTTTTAAACTTCAAAGGACAATTTCTTACAACTTGTGAATCCCAAGGACCTTTTATGACTTTTTATAAGTTTTGGAATGACCAGGGACTAGTTTTGACAACTTTTGAAACTTGGGAGACTAAAACTGCCAATTATGCAAACTTGATACGTTTTTCAACTGATTTTGGTATTTTTGCATTTGAAACACATAAAACACTTATTTGTGATATTTTTGTCATTTTGATGCATTTCTGAGTGTTTTCAGATGTTTTTGCAGTCTAGATGGTACAAAAATGATGAGTATTTAGACACTCGTCAATCCCCCACACTAAGATATTGCTAGTCCCTAGCAATCTTTTATGAAAATTTAATGGATTTTATCTCTTTACCAAAAGCCATTACTTCTGGAGTAGCCAATTGTTTTAGTTCAAGTAAGAACTTTGGTACAATGATAACCAAATGATTTTGAGCAAATCACCAGCTTTCAACGGTTTTGATTTGTCTTTACTTGAAGCCGTTTGCTTCTGGACTAGCCAACTCTTAGATAAATTATCAATATTATCTTTGGTGAGCCGATTACCAATTATGGTTTTCCAACTGCCTTTACCACAAGCCATAAACTTGCGGGCTAGCCAACTTTTCACTAATTAAAGATATGGTGAGTTGAACACCATACAATTTTGGGCAAATTGCAAGCCATAAACGGATTTGAGATATCTTTACCAAGAGCCGTTTTGTTCTGGATTAGCCAATCCTTATGTGGGTTAGACATGGCGACTGATACCATTTGTCGAGTAAGTGAAAAACACTTACTCCAAAAAAAATTTTGGCCAAAAACGGGGAATTGGGTGGAATAATTACATGATAAAATTCGTGAGAATTACCCCCCACACTAAGAAATGAATATTGCCCTCAATATTCAAAGTACCGGCGGTTATGCCGAAACATAGAACATAAAAGGGAAATACTACGGCCATTATTTTGTTTTTGTGATATATACAATTTTTAAGCGGGGGCAACTCCCCCGTACTAGGGTGGTAGAAAGTAGAAAGAAGTCAGAAATATGGGTGAAAACCCATATGGTGTGTGCTATTGTTTATGATTCCCGAGTCACTAGCTTGACTCGATCCCCGCATTCATTGGTTCATGGGGAAAGTTTGTAGATCCGGGACAATCATTGTGTGGAATGTCCTCCAAAGTAATGCTTCAACCGATGACCATTCACTTTAAAATTTGGACCATCAGGCTGAGATAACTCAATGGTGCCATAAGGATAAACCTTAGCAATAGTAAATGGACCGCACCAGGGACTTGAGCTTTCTCGAGAAAATCTTCAATCTTGAATTGAAAAGAAGGACTCGATCACCAACGTGGAAAACGCGGTTCTTGATTTTAGAGTCATGAATCTTTGTCTTTTTTGTTTGTAGATCATAGAGTTCTCGTATGCTTGATCACGGAGTTCATTTAGTTCATTCATTTGAACTTTTCTGTGATCACCACTGTCTGAATATCGAATTTGCATGTTTTGGCCCAGATGCCTTGTGCTCAAGCTCAATCGATGACATGCCTTTCCGCACACTAGCTTGTATGGAGTACACCGATTGGTGTTTTGTAAGTCGTGACGAAGGCCCAGAGTGCGCCATCCGCTTTATCCGACCAGGATGCACGGTTTTCGCCTACGTCCTTCAAGAATTCTTTTAATACCACGGTTGGAAACTTCCACCTACCCACTCGTTTGGGGGTGGTATGCAGAGATAGACGTACACACCATATTTTTGCATGACTCGATCAAATTGGTCATTGCAGAAATGTGTACCACGATCACTGATTATAGCACGTGGAGTTCCAAACCTAGCAAAAAGAGATTTCAAAATTTTTACAACTACTCGGGCATCATTTGTAGGTAAAGCTTTCGCTTCAACCCATTTTGACAAATAGTCAACAACCACGAGTATGTATTTGTTACCTCGAGAAGATGGAAATGGCCCCATAAAATCAATACCCCATATGTCAAAGATCTCACAAACTTGAATGGCATTTTGTGGCATTTCATTTCTTTGAGAGATATTTCCGTGACGTTGACAAGCGTCACAGGCTTTGACAAAATCGTGGGCATCCTTATAGATAGTAGGCCAATAAAACCCGGAATCAAACACCTTTTTTGCGGTGTAGTTTAGACTATGATGGCCCCCGGTGGGTCCAGCATGGCAAGCTTTGAGAATGTCAAGAGCTTGTTGTCCATAAACACACCGTCGGATGACTTGATCCGCATGATTTTGAATAAGTAAGGGTCGTCCCAGAAGTAATGTTTAACATCCTTGAAGAATTTGTTCTTCTCTTGGGTCGACATCCCTTCACTATGAAGACCCGCATGGTAATTTTCGTCGAAACCATGGGGTGGTAAAATTTCCACGAAAAGAAACCGCATTGAGTGTCTCGAGAGGAAATGTTTCATTTATTTCCTTTTCTCGAAAACATCTTGGTGAGGGTTCTCTAATCGGGACAGATGATCAGAGCCGTGTTCTCAGCCTTTTTTATCACGTATAATGATATCAAATTCTTGCAGGAGGAGAACCCAACAAAGCAATCTCGGCTTTGCATCTTGTTTTGCAAAGAGATATTTGAGAGCCGAGTGATCCGTATACACCACGCATTTGGTTAAGATTAAGTACGGCCGAAATTTCTCAAACGCATACACCACGGCTAATAGCTCTTTTTCTGTGGTGGTGTAATGATTTTGAGCTTCAGTCATAGTCTACTTGCGTAGTGGATAGGCTGAAAATGCTTAGCTCTACGTTGCCCTAAGACTGCACCGATAGCAAAATCACTTGCACGCACATGAGCTCAAAAGGCAAGTCCCAGTCGGGAGCAACGAGAATGGGTGCTTCAGTAAGCTTTTTCTTTAATGTTTCAAAAGCTTCATGCACTCGGTGAGAAGATAAAAGGAGCATCTTTTTCAAGAAGATGGGTCATAGGCCGGCGATTTTTAGAAAATCTTGTATGAATCTGCGATATAAACCGACATGATCTAAAAAACTCCTAATACCTTTGACGGTAGTAGGATGAGGTAGTTTAGCAATAACATCAACTTTTGCTCTATCAACCTCAATCCCATTTTTGGAAATCTTATGGCCAAGGACTATGCCTTCTTTGACCATAAAGTGGCTCTTCTCCCAATTTAGACAAAGATTGGTGTCTTCACACCGTTGAGCATTTTTTTAAATGGGAGAGACATGCTTGAAACGAATCCCCAATGACCAAGAAGTCATCCATAAACACCTCCATTGTTTCCCTCGATGTCGTGGAAAATGGCCATCATACATCGTTAGAACGTGCCAGGAGCATTACATAGGCCAAAAGGCATACGTCTATAGGCAAAGGTTCCGTATGGGCAGGTGAATGTAGTCTCTTGATCCCGTGGATCAATGGGAATCAAAATAACCCGAGAAACCATCAAGGAAACAATAGTACCGCCTCGCTAATCTCTCAAGCATTTGGTCCATGAAGGGTAGAGGAAAATGGTCTTTTCAGGTGGCGTCATTCAACTTGCGATAGTCAATACACACATGCCATCCCGTAACCAGTCGAGTTGGAATTAACTCGTTATCTTCATTTGTGACAACAGTTATGCCACCCTTTTTAGGAACACAATGAATTGGGCTAACCCAAGGACTATCTGAGATCGGGTAAATCAATCCTGCATCAAGAAGTTTGAGAACCTCTTGTTTAATAACATCATGGGGATTTATCTGATATGCTTGTCATCCTCCATTAATATTTTGTGAGTACAAAACTCAGGGTTGATACCCTTAATGTCGGAGAGTTTCCAAGCAATTGCTTGCTTGTGTGACTTCAAGACCTTTATGAGAGCAGTCTTTTCATCTTTGCTCAAATCTCTAGCAATAATGACTGGTAATTTATCATCACCTTCAAGAAATGCGTACTCTGATGAGGTGGTAAGTCCTTAAGTTCGACTTCAAGAAATTCTTCAGTTTTCTCAACTGACTTGACTTCCTTGTTATGAAGTTCGACGGGAGGGAGTGATGATGATGGATCATCATTAAGCAACTTCTCAATGAGAAGTATGTCCCCCTCAATGTCGATGGGAGCTTGATCAATTTCCATGGAACTGAATCATCGGACAAGTATGCTTCAAACTCTTCCAAGATGAAGTCACTTTCCTCAAACGGAGTGAGAGAAGGAGTAGAATTGGCAATGATGGGTTGAGATGAATGAGAGATTATCACTGAAGAATTATGATCATAACCAAGAACTTTTGAGAGTACTCTTCGAAGCAACATCAATGATATCTATTCGTTAACCGATTCGTAATCATAGTTTCATGGAGTACCTCGAAGTTTGATCAAGGTTAAAGGTGACAGCTTCATTACCCACACGTAGTGTAATTTCTTGCTCAAATACATCAATGAGAGCACGGCCCGTTCTCAGGAATCCTCGTCCAACAATGAGAGGAACCCGTGGATCGGCATCGAAATCAACAACCACAAAGTCGGCTGGAAAATGGAACTTTCCTACTTTCACAAATACGTCCTCGGCAATGCCAAGAGGATGGGATATTGTACGATCTGCAAGCTCGAGAGTCATGCATGTATGAGTAAGTTCCGGAAGAGAAAGTTTCTTCCATACTGAATAAGGCATCAGGTTGATGCTTGCACCAAGATCGGCTAAGGCAAAGCATTCAACCATCCCTGGAAATACACAAGGTAAGAGAAATTTTCCAGGATCTCCAAGCTTTTTCGGATAACTGCAGCGCTCGCTCGAGGAGTTTTGCCATTTCAAACAGCTTTTCCTTATTGCTTAACATGTGTTTGAGAGTTGATGCAAACTTGGGCATCAGCATGAAAGCATCCGCAAAGCTTATGTCAAAATGTAGTTCTTGGAAAATTTGAAAAAATTTGTCCATTTGATGACTTGCTTTTTCGCGGAGCTTTTGCTCATTCAAACGTGATGGGTAAGGAATAGAAGATTTGGATTTGGGGTTCTCAACAGGAGCTAAAGGAGGTTCAAAAACAACTCCTTGATTGGATTTGGGTTTCTGGACAACTTGAGGTTGGACATTGTTGGTACCTCCGTTATTAGTAGGAAGTTCCTTGTCCTTTGTAGCCTCAGTTTCACTTTCCACTACCTTCGGGAGAGAAGAAGAAGAAGAGGTAGTAGGAATAGCGGGTCCATTGTATGAAACACCACTTCTGGTTGTGATCGCCTTTGCATCTTCCCTTAGCGATCGTGTTGCTCGGGAGTTTTCCTGAGCCCGAGGGTTGATCATTTAAAGACTTCTTAAGATCGCAATCGACTAACCAACAACCTATTCATTTCATCTTGGGATTTCATGAATTGCTTCAATAACTCATCAGATGATGGTCCGGTTGGAACAATGGCTTGAGTTTGATTAGGAAAATTCTGGCCTCTAATGTTTGGATTAGGGCCTTGATTTTGAAAATTTCCTTGATTAGGATTCATATTTCCCTGAAATTGATTCCCTCGATTGAAATTGTTTTGATTAAGGTTTCCTTGATGTTGGAAACCTTGATTGGGTCCGGGATAGAAATTACCTTGGTTTTGATAACCTTGGTTCATTCTAGGTTGGTTTTGATTCCGGTTTTGTATGTTAGGATTCTGGCTAAAACCGGGTGGTGCCTGATAAGTGTTAGCACGGTAGTTTGGTTCATTTTGAGGATGGTATTGATTACCTCCCTGATGTGAAGTACCGGCTATAGCATTGGCTTCAAACGGACTACTACCATCGGTGGCGTACTTTGTAGTATGCATGCATGAGGACCACTACAGGTAACACAAACTTCAACTTTCTTCACTTCACCATGTGATGGTGTCTCAGGTGAAAGTGACTTTCTTTAGCAAGAACCAAAGCCTGAACAATATCCGTGAGTTTGTCAATCTTAGCATCGGTGCTAGATGTACTCACGGAAGATGAAGTAGAAGGTCCAGCATTAGACTGAGATTGATATGTCTTTGTGCGGAAAGGGCGGACTTGGGACTTGTTTTCAATTATTTGCAAGGCTTCTTTTGTGGTCTTGCTCAGGAAATTACCTCCCGCGGAGGCATTTAAAGAGTCTTGATTAGTCTGGTTCAGACCATTATAGAAAGTATCCATTTGCATTAACTCGGTAAATCCATGATGCGGACTGATGAGTGTGTAAATACTCATCATTTTTGGTTAATTCTGAACTGCAAAACGTTTAAAAATGCTCAAAAATGCATCAAAATACTGAAAATATTCCAAAATTGCATTTCATATGTTTCAGATGCAAAATGTTCAAAATCAGATGAAAATTGAGCTAAGTTTGCATAATTGGCACTTCATTCCCCAAGTTTCAAAAATTGTCGAATAGTCCCCGAGCACATAATTTCAAAAGAAAAATCACCAAAGGTCCTTTTAAAATCATAAGTTGTCAAAATCAGTCCTTTGGTGAAAAATATCAAAAGTTTTGAGAAATTACAAGTTTGGTCCTCCAAGTTTAAAAATTGGCAAAATTGGTCCTTGGAAATTTGAAAATGTCAAGATTGGTCCTTGTACTATTGGAGCTTGTCACTTTTAGTCCCTTGGAGCAACTTTGAGATATTGGCAGATTTGGTCCTTGCATTTTCAGAATTTACATAACAAGTCCTTGTTATTTATAACCTTTTTGACCTTGGACCCTTGTCACAAACACACATGACCCCTGCCAATACCAAGTGAACCCCCACCTTGAACCCCTTCCTTTTAATATAATAAAATCCAAACCGACACATAGCCCCCTTCTTCTTTTTCCTCCCTTTTTCTCGCAAAACCACCACCAACACAACACCACCTCTAACTCCACACTTTGTCCCCCTACTCCATGTTTTGTTCCCCCCTCCTCACCTAACATCCAAATGCATTAAATGCACCCTTTTCCCCTGTCTGTTATCAAAACCAGTTTTGGCGCCAAATGCATCCAATGGCCTGATCATTCCAACTCATCCAAAGGTCCTGATTATTGATGGGATTTGTTCAGAAAGGTGAGAGAAGATGTTTTGTGTATAAAGGGAAGAAGAAGAAGCAAGAAAAAAAGTAGTAGTTAGTTTTATTTTCACAATGTATGTTGATTTTTAGCTTATCATGTCTTAAATAGTGTTCAGTTGTATTTTCAAGCTTCTTTGTATCAAACTCAAGTGTTTTAGTGTATTGCAACTTATTTTAAGTATCAATTCAAGCTCATATTAAGAATTCTTGTTTCAAGGTTCACTGTTGAAAAATTAAAACTTATGTTCTTATATAAAAGCTTCCAATAGCTTATTGTTCCACTCAAACAAGCTTATAGAAGCTGATTATAGCTTTGTGTAAGCTTAAATTTAAATTTCATGCAAGTTTGGATTTTGGTCAACATAAGTCAAACTTGGAGCAAAATTGATGCAGAAATTGTAATAGGTGATGCAGACATGGAAATGGGTTGATTTAGAAGCAGTTTGGTTGGTTTAGAATAGGTAGTGGTTCATTGGTTCAGTTTCAAGCCATAGTGGCTAGGACCCATTTGTAAGTGATTTACAAAGTTTCTATGCATTATCTGTCTTTGTAGTGATACATAGTTCAAGCCTGTTTAAGTAGTTGCATTTAGAGTATTTAAAGTTAGTTTGATCATAATTACATGTTGGATTGGTAGTTAGCTCAGTTTCAATTGCTTATCAGTGTATTTAAGGGTGTTTGGATTTGCTGTCAAAACACTGTGAAAGGTTTAGTCAGTGGTTGTTTCTAGTTGTTTCATGCTTGTTAAGTTCAATTGAACTCATCTCAGTCAAAATATTGAGCCTACACTCTCTCAAAGTCAACATTATACTTAATCTGTCTCACTGTCTTAACTGTTATGATTTTGGATTAGCAAAAACTTATTTTGTGTTTAAAAGTCTTAGACATTGCTTGCATAGTGCTTGTTCCATCATAATACTTCATAATCAATCCTCAAATTGGATTCAAATCTCACCAAAGTCAAATAATCTCAACTGCTCAAAAAGTCAAAAACTGAAAAGTGGTTTTGAATCCATCTGAGTTGATTTTTCATTTACTCATTTTTTGGACAAATTATGTGAAACTTGTGGATTTAAAAACTTCTGTTGGTCTATTTTGTTATTACCATTTTAGTAGATTTTTGTAATTTTTTGTATCACTCAAAAGCGCTTATCAATATGGCACCAAATGCCCTGTACACACTCAGTGTATACTGAGTGTGCACAGGTAGTTTGCAAGGTTTGTATCAAGCTTATAGAGCTTCTCTTGGCCTCATCTTTGGTTCACAGGTTCTTGGCCAGGTCTAGATTGAGTTCCAACTTTTCATTTTGATTTTCAGCTTATTTTGAAGCTTATGCTTAAGTCCAAACTTAGTGGCCTCACCACTGTTTTAGCTTATTAGCCAAAATCTCAAATCTGTTGAGCTTGTTGTTTAGAGGTCCAAGCTAGTTGAAACTTGTTGCATGTTAGTATTTTTAGCATTTTAAAGCTTCTGTTTCAGTATTAGTGCTTATTTGTGGTTGTTGGCTTGTTTTAAGTGCTTATTTATAAGCCCTTGGCATAGCAGTTGCATAATCCTACACACAAGCACCTGTTTTTCTATTTTTCCTAGTTTCATAATATTATTTTAGAGTTATCTTGAATTTTTCAGATTTTTCCTAGCCTGTTTGCTATTTTTCTGCATTAAAATCAATTTTTAGCACTTTTTAAATAGCTTTTAATGCAATTAAATTAGAAAAAGTTCAAAAAAATAATTTTTTATTTTTATTAAGTTAAGATAAAT
Source organism: Chrysanthemum makinoi (assembly GCA_910596185.1). NCBI lineage: Eukaryota > Viridiplantae > Streptophyta > Magnoliopsida > Asterales > Asteraceae > Chrysanthemum > Chrysanthemum makinoi. The sequence goes on along the minus strand of OU343216.1, from coordinate 38,806,006 downwards.
ATAAAAAAACAAAAAAATATTTTTCTAGATTTTTCTTAGTTAAATTTGTATTTTTAAGTAATTTAATTAGTTTTTAATAGTTTTTAATTCATAGAAAATACAAAAATATTCAGAAAAATACAAAAATAGTTTTGAAAATTCTTTTTTGTCATTTTAGATTTTTCCAAGTCATAATTTTATTTTTCTAGCTTTATTTCCTATTTTCTTGTATTTTAGGCTAATATTAAATAGTTAAAAATAGTTTTTAATTAATAATAATTAGATAATTAGTAATAAAAAAATAATTTCTTTTCTATAAATTTTCTTTTATCAGTAGGTTTGTAAAAATGTCATTTTCATATTTTTAGGATTTATATTGTGTAAGTTTAACATTTTCATTTGTACGTTACGTAGTTTTAATTCAGCTTTTAAAAAACATAAAATCAATAACATCATTTTGCAAATAGTGATAGCGTTTATTTAATATTTTTTTATCTTTTTAATTTCCTTTAATTTGCATTTAAGCCTCTGTAATTTGTTTGATTTTTCTTTAGTTATAATAATCCCAAATCCCTTTTTCTCGTTCAAATTCTCGATCACTATATTGGTGATCCATTGCATAGCTCGTGGGACATACCGACCCGGGAAACACTATACTCCCCAGATCTTCATTGCATTTGTGCTTAAGCCGTTTTAAGTTTCTTACAGTTGGCCATTCACAAGTGGTCACTTTGCGCGAGAAAACTTGACGGTTTTGCACGGATCAAATTTTGGCGCCGCTGCCTGGGAGTCAGGCCTGATTATCTTCCGTCTAGCAGATTAGTGATTTGAAATCTCACTCTTTGTTCATACCATCCATCTATCTATCTATATATATATCCATATTTTCTTATAAAAATCCAAAACCCAAAACATCCAAAAACGTATAAAACACAAAAATATTTTCCTTTTGTTTCTATATATGTATCAAAAATAAAAATACAAAAATATTTGTCGCTTTTAATAAATAACAATATAAAAGATTACCACCGCAAACCAAGGCAGTGTACTACCTAACTGGGGGTACGACTATAATAAGTTCCCAAACCAAAGATTAAAACTTGCCTTTGTGTCCTTGTGATTGGTGTACCCTTTTCAAAGAAGCCATTCATCTTGTGATTATTGGTTTAAGTTCAATTGTTTTTGCCTCGATTTTGTTTTAATTGATTTTGTTGTTATATATACTTGTCATAACCGTAAAACCCAAAAAGATTCTTCTTACCCCATTTTCATAATTCATTTTCATAATTCCTTTCCTTAACTCTGAGATTCCTTAGAGTTAACTCTAGTGCATGCGCACTCGTTCTTCTAGATCATTGAGTCCTTTATGATCTAGCGAAATTCCTAGACGACGTTTCATAGACGTGCCTGCAAAATAGTCGAACCCGAGATTCGCATCTATTTCAAGCAACAATATGGCAGACGAACGAACTATGAAATGCTCCAGCACCCACCGAGGGCTATGGAGATGCCATCGTTTTACCAGTAATCAATTCTGATCACTTTGAATTGAAGACACATTTGATCCAACTTGTGTCTACGAATCAACGCTGGTTTGATCGAGAAGATCCGTATGCACACATCCGTTGGTTTAACAAGTTGACCGCAACGATCAATTTCAAAGATGTGCCACAAAAAGTAATCAAGTTGATGCTATTTCCATTCTCACTTGAGGGACAGCCCAATTTGGCTGGAAAAGAACCCTCGATCCATCGAACCTTGGGAGGATCTTGTTCAAAAGTTTGTCAATTATTTCTTTCCTCCATCAAAGACCCACCAATCTTAAAATGAAATTTCGATTTCGTCAATTTCGATGAAAACTTTGGAGAGGAATGAGAGATTCAAAGATCTCCTAAAGAAATGCCCCCATCATGAATTCACGGAGCTTCAACAAGTCAATATCTTTTATAATGGGTTGAATGGTAACGATCAAGATTCTTTGAATGCAGCCGCCGGTGGCAATATCTTGAATCGTAGACCCAAAGATGTGATTGAGATTTGCGAGCAAAAATCAAAAGTTCCTATTTCTCGCAACAAAGTCAATATTCGGAACACTCCTACTTCTTCATCCAATAACTTTTCTGAGTTAGCAGCTCCGATAGCCGCTCTAACGGATGCCATCCGTTGTATGATTAAGGATGTTAAGGAAATCAAAAGCGAAATTCATAAGCCGGAACCAATCAAAGCCGTAAACAAGGTGTGTGAAACTTGTAGTGGTCCACACGCGTATTATGATTGTCAAGCAACCGATGCTTCTTTTTACCAAGCTCCCGTAGCTTCGGTAAACCACAATCAATACCGACCACAAGCTGATCCTCACTACCGTGCACCTAGCGGTATGACACCACCTGTTTTCCTCCTGTGCAAAACCATGGCAATCAAAATCGCTTTGTTCCGAATCAAGGACAAAATTTCAATAACTCTCAAAATTTCAATCAAAACCGGAACAATTTCAACCAACCTTATCAAGCTCCAAATCATCAAAGTTATCAACAACCTTCTCAAGCTCCCATGCCAAATGACTTCATGAAAATTACTGAGACAAGCATACGTTCAATGCAAACTCAGATCAATAACATGAGAGTTGAGCTAAGGAAGGAAATTGATACCACATTGTCTCGGCAGACAAATGAGTTGAAGAATATGATGAGCAGTTTCATGAACATGAATATGAACAAAGCTTCGTCATCTTCTGGAGGACTCCCAAGCAATAAAATTCCTAATCCCAATGCCGAGTTGAAAGCCGTCACCACTCGTAGTGGTAAGACGCACAATGGACCTTCGACTCCAATGCCCCTCCTCCTGTGGCATTGAGTCAAGTTACCAAGGATACAACGGACAAGGTGCAATTCTCAAGCACACGGCATCAAGACACCGCCCCACCTTCGGTAGTCCAATAAGTCCGGAACCCGTTCAAGACAAATTCGAGCCGTGAAAACACTTCCATCCAGGCTCAAAAGTCTAGTCAGCTTCCTTACCCATCAAGAATGAATGATGAGAAGCTCAAAGACAAAACAAAGAGCAAATGGAAATTTTTTTCCAAATCTTCAATGAGCTAAACTTTGATATAAGCTTCGTTGATGCTCTCGTTCTAATGCCTAAATTTGCATCCACGCTTAAAGGCTTATGACCAACAAAGATAAGCTATCGAGATGGCTAAACTCCTCTCAATGAGCAATGCTCTCGGTCCTTCTCAAGAAGCTCCCCAAAAGCTTGAAGACCCTGCAGATTTCTAATCCTGCGGTGATTTAGATGGTTCAATGTTCGCCTTGGCCGATCTTGGCGCAGCATTAACCTTATGCCACTCCTGTATGGAAGAAACTCGTTCTTCCTAAACTTTCATCCACTTGTATGACACCTAAGCTATGGACCGCATCTCATAACCGGCCACTTGGGATAGCCGAGGATGTCGTGATGAAAGTGGGAAAGTTTCACTTTCCTACCGACTTTGTTGTAGTAGACTTCATGCGATCCTAGAGTTCCCCTCATCTTAGGGAGAGCTTTCTTGAGAACGAGTCGTGCTCGATTGATGTGTTTGCTGAAGAGTTGACCATACGGGTTGACAATGAAGAACTCACGTTGAATATCAACCAGAACTCCAAACTCGCCCAAACAGAGTGTTGCTACAATTGATCAAAGATCTGAAAGAATCAATGCAACACTCTCAAATTTCACGGTTAAGAGGAGTCACCAAAACGTGCTGAATTAAAAGCTTTGAAAATCAACCCTGGTTCAAACAAATGGTTTGAGAGTTGTACCAGGAAAGTCAAGAGTGTTCTTGATGATGATGATCTAGAATCGAAGACTTTATCGGAAGTGGTGGAAATTGCTAGCTCTAAGAGCACACCACTTGTCCCACCTCCCGAATCAGTTTGTCGATTGAGTTTGTTAGAACTCGTGGATGAAACCAAACTCTCTTCAGTTTCATCTGAATTGGATGATGATGATTGTGATCCAATAGGAGACATTCTTCCCATTGATGAATTGCTCAAAAAGAATCCATCATCTTCTAGTCTTATTATTCCCTGACTCTTCCATCCCCTTCTCTCACTCGATGAGGAAGATGGCAACTTTTGGAATGAAGTCGATGCATTTCTTAGTGATGAGTCAATTCCAACAGGAATTGATAATACTTACTTTGATCCGAAGGGAGACATCCTTTTTCTGGAAAATCTGTTGATTGAAGAACCGTTACCCACCCTCCCTCCCGGACATCTTCTTGACAATCACCATCTAAGCTTCAAGTTTAAGCTTAAAAATGTCAAAAATGGTGATTTGCTTCTTTCTGATGAGGAATGGACTTGCATTCTCATGTACGTCTTATTCCATTCTTCACAGATGGTGTGGTTGTTTTTC
>OU343216.1:38668381-38801532 GCA_910596185.1 Chrysanthemum makinoi | reverse complement strand
TGAACTCTTGGTGGGACATTATAAGAGATCTCTCCTCTATGATAGCGAAATTTGGAATGACCCTGTGAATAGGACAAATCGACCAAACAAGACCGGACGAAGTACCCGGCGGTCGGTCTGGTCCAAACTTTTCCTTATTTGGTCCTAGTTGATTAGTCCGGTCGGTCTGGTCGACATATGGCTGGCCATTTGCCTTCTTGGACCCCACCGACGAAGGCAGGCCGGACCAACAGGCCGGACCGAGACATTCGGTCCGACCCTGGTCAGAGCTTTTGGGATATTCGGTCCGGTCTTGGGGTCGATCTTAGACCGATGCTTACCCTACTTGTGGCTGACAAGCAAAATGGTCAGAGCAATATACTTGCCTTCCAATGTTTTCAAGCATTTCCAATCGTGGGATCATCGAACTTGAAGATCAAGTGAATTTTTAATGAGTTCCTCGATGCTCCTGAACCACATCAAGTGAACAAAATGGTTTCTTCATGTGAGTTATGTAGTGGTCCCCATGATACTGAATTTGCATTGAAAATCCCGAGCAAGTTTTTGAGGTTATGCATCCTCGCGTAAACGGCGAAGGGAGGTAAGTGGTTCACTGAAGCAAACCACAAAACACTTTTGGTGATTCATATAATCCCTTTTGGAGAAATCACCCAAACTTTAAGTGGAGACAAAATCATAATTCATCTTAAAACAATTTTTTAAAGCTACGTTTAGGGCTTTTTAACACCAAAATTGGCCAAGAAACGAGTGAGTTATAGCCGTTTGATGTTGAGTTAAACACCCGAACAACCCTTTATTGAAACTTTGGTAAGGAACGAAATGGTTACCTTGTTCTTAGTATTTTTGCATGTGAAATCTTTATAAAACTTAGTAAAGTTTATATGGGAGATAAATTTTCTAAAACATATACATATAGTACATATCATTATCATTTCTAAAGTCTTATTAAATTAGGTTGCACTAGGACATTTTATTTCATTCAAGCTTGTGTACATTCGTTATCATTACTTGTTGAGGTGAGTTTCATAGCCCTACGTTTACTTGTTTATATAACAAATCACATATTTCTGGTCAATATTTAATCGAGTTACTTTTACTTATTATTTTAATTTCAGAAAATTAATTTTTACTAGTAACGGTAGGCTCACTTTCGTATGTTGTTACCGCGTACATTTATCTTGTACCAACACTAGATTATGCTTAGTCTACATATTTTATATAGTTTGGTTTCCATACATTAAATTATTTTATATGTCATATTTTACTTTTTAATTTTAAGTAAACCTTGCACCTTTTACATTTTACGTGTTTATAACTTACGTATTTAAGTTTAACAAATATTTTAACATTCAGTTAAACTCGTGTCTCATCTAATATACTAAAATTAGTTATTTAGATAAGCTATAGCATTTTATATGTTTTAATCTTTACATTACCCAATTTTACGCTTTTACATTTTAAAACTTCACGTTACTAATTACCAAGATCAAACTATACCCTCTTCATATATTAACACAAGATAAACACAAAATTAACAAAAATCTATACTTTCTTTCTCCTAGTGCCATGCCAACCACCACATACACATGTCCTTAAGTTAATATTTCAATGTGCTCATTCTAGTCTTACCACCTCATTCTCACTTCACATGAAAATCAAGATAAAAAAAAGGTTTACATCTCTCTTGTCCCCTTTTTCTCCTGTACATCATCATCACCAAAACTCCAATCCATCTAAAAATTCTTGTTAGTTCTTGTATTCTGAGTAAGAAGACCTTATAGTTCTAGCTTTGTTCCTTGGTTTATTTCACATAACACATCCATCAAATCTCTTCAAATCTACGGTTATATGAAGTTTTAGTAAAGGGTGTTCTTGGAAGGCTTTGAAAAAGGTTTACTAGTTATTTGGTTGGTTAATCTAGGGTTTGTAAGGGTTGTTAAAGATTTGGAAGCAAGGGTTTAAATTACTAGTTGATTTGTTCTTATTCTTGTTCTTGTCTTTTCACCACCCAAAATCTTGTAAGGAACCAATGTTATTTCATGTTCTTTCCTGTTTTTTATGTTGATTATATGTAATATTTATTTATAAACATGAAGTTTTAGTTAAGGGTGTTCTTGGAAGGCTTTGAAAAAGGTTTACTAGTTATTTGGTTGGTTAATCTAGGGTTTGTAAGGGTTGTTAAAGATTTGGAAGCAATGGTTTAAATTACTAGCTGATTTGTTCTTATTCTTGTTCTTGTCTTTTCACCACCCAAAATCTTGTAAGGAACCAATGTTATTTCATGTTCTTTCCTGTTTTTTATGTTGATTATATGTAATATTTATTTATAAACATGGTACATGGTTAAAACAATAGAAAATCATGTTTTGGACTTGTTTTGTAAAGACAGTTTTGACCACGGACTAAAAAGTGATTACTGTAAAAAATAACTAGGTATTGGACCTTAGGAATAAAATATAGGGTAATGATACAGGGTCTTATGGTCGTTTCGCCGGGTGGCTCGTTCCATAACTCCTCCCGATGAATTAACTAGAAAAATCTTCGTAAAAGTTGTCCTGATTGGACAACCTGTTTTCAATGGCTAAAATGTCAAAATAAATTGCACTATACCAACTGTTGGAGTTCAAAGAAAATAGTTATGTAGATATCTTAACTTAAATGTGGCCGCTCGAATAGGGTCAATCGAAGTTGTAGTTTGTAATCTATGGTCATTTTGTGGATGAAGATATTTCTTTATTAAAACTTCGGCTTTGACACATAATGGTTGGATGTAATTTCACTTAGGTTATGCAACTTGTTGAGGCGGTGGGACCACAAAACTGAATTGTACACTCAAATACCTTTTCTCAAACATAAAAACCGGGTTATAACTCCTTACGGGTTAGAAGAACCGAGCTTGACAAATTGGGTAATCACACTAAAATTTAGAAACAAAAATTAAGACTTGTACAAAGTAGTATAATGGTCAAAACTAGTCCCTAAAGGTTATAAACTTTTAAAAATACTAAGTACAATGTATAATCTATATGTAAAACTTGATAAAACTCATTTGTACACTTTCTTTATTTTTATAAAATCTAAGGCCGCCCATTTTAAATTTAGGTGAGTCATTAAAGACCACGACTTCCCATTTCATTTTACCTCGTCGTTTGCTATTACTTATCATTAAGGTGAATTTGTAGCCCCACTTTTACACAATTAATTGTTTTATCAACTCCTTAGGGGTGATACATGCTATAATTTTATATGAACACAAGTGATTTAAAACTATCTTGAATTGAAATTATTATTACCTAAGTACCACTATTACTAGCAAAGTCTCTGTCATCATGAACCATTAATTACATTGTGTAACCACGAATACTATGGATAGGCCAATGGGATTGACGAATTCCGTTTGGTTGGTCGAAAAAGACAATCGGTAATTTATTTGAGGTCAGAGGTATATGGCATAATAGCTATATTGGGCAATTACTATCATATCAATTTATTGATATTGTGTTAACATTTTGGTGTCATGAGCTTAGTGCAATAATAACTGATTTTTGACTTTGTATGTGTTACAATAGTTAAATAAACTTGAAATCTTGTGTTCCACTACTATTTATTTAAACCTATGTATTTCACTCAACCATTGTGTTTACGTTTTTAGCATATTTTATCTCAGGTCTATAAGGCGATAACTTTGGGTTGGAGCTTTTGAGTCAAGGCATATTTTGAAGACTTGCATCCTATTATCATTCGACAAAGATCAAATGATAACTTTTCAACGTTTCATTTAGGGTCGTTTTAGTAATTTGTATTTTGTCTTATGAATACCCTGGTTTAGCTTCAGCTATCGAAATTGGTGGTGTTCTGTTTATATTCATTTTGAATTACTTTAGAGTGAGAATACATTGCACATTTTTACTTATGAATACAAGTACTTTAAACTTTAATGGATTGCCTATGATAACACTCAATTTGTTTTGTTTTTAGTAGCGTTATTAGTGCTTTTATATATGTTATTTGGTTATATTCATATTCTTTTAGTACTTAATTGTATCAAAGAACGTTTGTCTAGTGTATGTAACCAAGTACAAGAAAATGGAAGGAAAAGTAAAGAGATTATTAAATAAATGAAGATCATTATTCATACAAGAGATTTCCGTTTAGTAAAGGCATGTCAAGCATTATGATCCAATGGTTCAGCATTCCAAGTGTAACAATGAAAAGATCAAGTTTGGATGAAGAATCAAGAGCCACGAACTAGAATCAAACCAATCAAGTAGAAAAGTCAAAAGTCATCTGCTTAGGGAAGTCCGGCCGATCGTTGCCACCCTAACCGATTAAGTGAGAGTATGGAAAGAGGCTGACCACAACCGATTAGGCGAGAATGTCCTATCTGCCATTTCTTCATCATTAAGACTTCTCACATATCCAACAATTCTAGGTCCTTCCTTGGTGTATTCTAGTCCCTTACAAGCTCCTTGGAGGCCAAGTTTAGCATTAATAACCCTAGGCCTTGAGATTAGTATAAATAGAGCCTTTTGTAATCATTTGAGAATACACACCTATCTGATTCTCTACTCATCAAATCATTCTCAAATAGCTCTCAATTTCGTCATTAGAAGTCCAGGAAAGTTTGGAGGTCCAAGAAGTCAACATTTGGAAGTCAAACCACCAAGAAGTCAACACCAATACTTTGAGTAACATTACTCAATCATTTTTAATCTTATCCCAATCATTGTAAGACTCTTAATATGTTTCCTAATGTTCAAAGTTGAGTTTATGTTCATGTTTTTATGAGACTAGTTACTTTAATACAAATAAGCCGTAAAACATTTATTTATATTTTACGATCTTCTAATGTTTTGTCGATAACAAACGTAAAATCATCATAACGAAACAAATGAAATACGTAAATAGTTTGAGTTAATAGTTTTCTAACACACTTTACGTTTTCACATAAAACACTAAAACAAGTATAAGTGATTTTATGATTTAGTAATACATATTTCAACAACTAGTGTTTACATATTTGGGTAAATATATACTTAACTAAGTTATACTAAAATGGGTAAAAACTAACAAATGGTATTGACCCATAACCCATGGTTTTATCCAAACCATTTTGACTAGATACATTGAACTCTTGAGATACATTGTATCTAATAAGAAACCCATGGATCAACCCATAATCCATGACCCATGAGCCATAACCAAAATACCCATGGGTAAAGAGGCGTCTCCGAATCCCTAGCATGCTAGACGGATCCCTTGTGGGAGGATCCGTGGGATCCGAGGCAGTGAACTTTCTCCTCATAAATAGTGAGCCATTTCTTCCTTTTTGCTCACCACTTTCACACATACTTTCTTCAAGTATTGTACCTCTCTAACCACTGATCCTAAGGGATCTTTCTATGTAGTTTGTCTTTTGTTTTGTGTGATTTTCTAGGTTCCTCTTAAAGGCAAAATCACCACTTCTTGAAGTCGAGCAAGCTCAAGTCCATGAGTTGCCATGCTTCGTCATCATCAAGACAACTGCGGTTCTCTTGTTGATAGTTCTTTCTTCCTCCGTAGATGTTGTGTTGAAGGCATTAGTGAAGGCGAAGAAGAGTCAAGGCGAAAGCATTAGTGAAAGGTTCTTAACGTCCGTGTCAAAAGCATTAGTGAAGAATGCTAAAGGTGTCAAGAAGAAGGCATTAGTGAAAGGTGCCAAGCGTTGTGTCAAAGGCATTAGTGAAGAATGCCTAAGAATCAAATCAAGTGGCATTAGTGAAGAATGCCTAGGTGCATACAATCAATGAGGTGCATCGTTATACATATAAGTATTAGTTTATTTCCCAGGATGGTGATATCCTTGATGGTGTTGTAACAAGGAGTGGATCTCCTTGATATTAGGTGTTGTGTTGTGTTGGGTAGTAGTTCCTCCATAGTAATGGAACTAGGTGCTTAGCCTAGTACCTAATAAAGGGTAGGCGACGTTGTGATAGGTGTGGTTCACCTTGGAGTGAAAAAACCCAGTGGTTAGCCTAGTACGGCGGAAAGAGTAGGCGACGTTGTGAAGGCTTCTCCGTAAGAGATTGGTGTCGTGTAGTGTTCTGAACTCTCAGTAGGTGACTTCGGGGAGTAGAGTAGGGCAAGGAAGGTGTCCTTGTAGCGAACCACTATAAATACTCGTGTCGTGGTTATGTGCTTCTTACTCTTTATCTTTCATTACACGTTTATATATTTATCTATCAACGTCCAACATAAACAACCAAATAGATTGACATAAGTCGATCTAAATATTTAAAAGGAAGTTTTAAATTGGTAAAACTATTCAACCCCCCCCCCCCCCTTCTAGTTTTCCACAAGTTGCTTTATGCACTTGCTTAAACAATGTTTATTATCTAATGATTAGTTCATGATTGTGTTAACATGTTTTAATTCAATTTCGAGTCAATTTTAAGATCCAATTGTGCTTAAGTTCCACAATGACAATTGTTAATCAAGATTGACTAGTTGTTATTAATTTTAAAGGTCGAAAGGATTTATTGTTATCCAACTAGTTATAATCATTTGTCTATGAATGATTGTTTTTACCCATTATTCTTGGTCAAACAAAGAAACTCAAGTGTGGTTGTAATAAGAATACTTTTTGATTATCAAATTGGATTGATTGGAAACACCTCAAAAGGTCGGAAGATTAGTTGTTTATAATCAATTGTGACCCTTTGTCTATAATCGGTTACCTTTTGTATTGACCATTTATTAAGCAAATTTGATAATGCAAATGGATGTTTTTGTGTTTAAGTTTGTGAATATAAACTTATGAAACTTGAATTGATCTTGAATTGATTGGTTAAACTTAATGCTTGTTTTCATAAACTAAAATCTTGACGAAAGTTTAACTTGTAAGAACAATATATTAGTATACCAACCAATTATCATAACCAACATGTTAAGAAGAGGTTAAAACAATCATACTTTTCAAGGATGAGAAACTAGTTTAAGCAAGTGTAGTTTTAATCATCTGAATTTCATTATCTATTCGTTATTATTTACTTTTGGATTACTATAGTAGATTTTATAACTTGTTTCTTGATTCACTCACAAATCCCTGCGAATGATCCCGACTTACCATCATAATTTTGCTATAACGGACGAGTTCACTTGCTCGTATGTGATATTGATAGAATTGGTAAATCACCTTTTATAAATTTAAAACTTGTACACACGTAGCACATCAGCCTAAGTACCCGTTAATCCACTATGGCCCCCACTATCATGAACCGTTAATTACATACTAAGCATGAATGTTATGAATAGATCTATTGGGGTTGGCATCCTTGTCCGGGTAAGTAGCGGTTAGTTGATTACCATATCAAACGGAGGCATTTCATTTGGGGAACTTTAGGTATTCTTGGGTTAGATGTAACAACCCACATTTTTCGGGTTACTTTTCATATTTTTGAAAAGTTACTATTCATTTTTACTATTCACTTTCACAATTCATCCCGTAAAATTTTTATTTCACATTCTCGTAAGATAAATTATTTTAGTAATGACCCGAGAGTTCGACAATCGTTATATCATTTTCGAAAAAGTTATTAAGAAAACATCGTTTTAAAGTTTCATTTTGGTCGGAACACCATTTCAACATCCACGCATAACGAAAATCAACTCGGACAATTTTTCTCACATCAGATTAATTTTTAGATCACTCATGATTAATTTGAGAATTTTTAAGATTTATTATTTTTATGTTACCAAAATAAGCCAAGCGGTACAAAACTAAACTTACATTTTAAACAATTCTACTTACATCCAGACTTAGCGATTCTGCCTTTGTGTTTCTAATATGTTTTGACACTTTTACATTTTTGGAAAAGTCAAACATATTCCCTCCTCCTTGACCATAAAGAAATTAAGCATGCGTTCTACGTTTTGCTTAATCGGCGTAACTTTTAAACTTCACGTTATAAATGTTAAGGATTATCCAGCGTCTGACGAAAACCAAAGTTTGACATCTCATATCACTTTTAGACTAATTTTAGTTGTTCTAAATAAATTCACGGTCGTTTCCACATTTCGTTCTTTTCGATAAACTGCGAATTACAGCGTTTTGACCCGTATTTCGGCTTTAAGCAGGCGTTTTTACACCCATGAGACTTATCACCCATTTTATATTTTTATATGGAGTATAATGATGAGTCTCACCATTCCTACAGTTCGTATTTTTACGATACCGATTTTACGTTTTAACTCTTAACAACTTACAGTTGGCATTTAACGGAACCAAAACTCACTCCGTAACCAAGATAAGATCAAGACTTACCATCTAAGCCTTGTCACCAATTGTTACAGCCTCTAGGGGGGAGTCATCATCTTGGTGGCTTAATCCTAACCATGGTTCATTTAGATCATTACATATCCCAACTTAACCATGGTTAACATTTAACCCAATATATGGTTAACCAAACTTACCCTCCTATAAATAGGAATTGAAATACATCCTAAGAACCCTAAAATACTGATTTGGGTCGTTCATACACTAAAACCATCATATCTTCCATAATTTGATCTATAAACTCCAAGTTTATGCAAAGAAGTTTCAAGTAGTAAGTTACTACATCAAATCTCTAGCAAGTTTAAGTGATCTTCTTGAGTTTAGATCCAATCAAGTCACTTAGTACTTCATCACCATCTCTTCAAGATTGAAAGGGTGCCAAGGTGTAGAAAGCTAGCTCAATCCGAGGTCCTAAATGTTCAATCAAAGTCCGATCCTTACTAGTTACTCATTTCTTAATTGAAAGCCAAAAGTTGTAAGCAACTAATCACCACCATCATCTCATCTTTATTATTCATAATCTTAAAAATTTCATGCTATATATATATATATATTTACTATGTTGATTCATGATGTGCATATACTCAATCACATGTTTTAATTCACATATTGTCGTAAAAGTAACAAACTAGTAAACTAGTCATATTCTACACATTTGAGACCATTAAAATCAGTAACATATGGACTATCTAACTTACATACTATGGTAGACAAGATAAAAAGGTAGACATAGCAACTTGAATCACCCGAAACGGACAAACGAGTCAAAAGAAGTTAGCGAAACCAAAACGCCAAAACTGCCATATTGAAGATGTTTTGGGTCTGCCCGTTTTAAAAATGGTACTTCTTGTCCGAATCATCAAAATGTTAAAAGACAAAAGTTGTCCGGAACGATGTTTTCCTTCCATATTAAAGAAGCTCGGACCTTGAAAACGATTTAATAGGCCATATTCTTTCAAAAAAGGCGCCCTATATATGTTTCATGACTATACTTTTGTCACAACTAAAAGCAAAACCAAGTTATTTTCATAGCTAGTTACATATTAACTTAACAAAACTTCATTTAATCTTTGAAATATTGTTTTCAAGTTCTGAACAATAACCATTTTACCCTTTTCTGACGATTTTTACCAAAACTTCATTCTTGAACATGTTAATAAGTTGTAGTCTCTAGTAAGCAATGAGAACTTGTAAAAACATAATAAACTTATTTTGATAACAATCTTCACTCAAAACATATGTTGTATCTACTAAGTGCTACAATAGTAGGGAGCTTCATGTGAGGGGTTTTCATTTGAGTAGAACGTTATCCACGAGTTCTTTGGATTCACGATTTAAAGTGTCCTAGCTCCTCGAACGTTTACTACATGACCTCTGAATTATGATGGCCCAACGGTGAAATGCGACATCTATAAACTAAATACATTTTCACAACTAGACCATTTCTATAAACGACATACACAAAACCATGTACTACATCATGATCAACATAGAGGTTATATAGGATGGTTTATGTTTTTCTAAACATTATTCCAAACCTAAGTCGCAACATTCTATTTTAGGTTGCTCGTAGAAGTTCTCATATCCATCATTCTCATTATCCATTTGATATCATTTACACTACGGTGAGTTCATAGCCCCACTTTCTATTACTTAATTGTTTTACAAACCCTTGGGGAGATACATGCTTTATTTTAAATCGAACACATTGCTTTCAAACTGTATACTTATATGATTGTTATTAGCACTAAGTTACCGCATTTGCCAAGCTTAAGTCCCTTAATCATGAATCATTAATCACTATGTGAGAGTGTGAAGCGAATATTGTTAAAAGATCTATTGTGATTGAGCGAATCCGTTTGTGTTGACCGGGTAGGCAAACAAGCAGCTATATTTGAGTAACATTGGTAAAAGCGGCAATTTTACGATAGGGCCTGCGAGCATTTTCTCAATTAATTTTGGAACACGTTAACGCCTTGATTGCATGATGCTTAGTCTACTAATAGCGTTTTGGTTTCAAACCATTGGTGTGAATTTATAACTCACACTACAAACATAATGTGTTCAACCATCAAACAAACTCTATAAATTTCACTCAACCTTTGTGTTGGCAGGTTTTAAGCATGTATTTCGGGTCCATAATGTGAAAGGCGTACGGTAGAGCAAGGACTAGATCAAGAAGGCTATAAATATTTTATCATTCATAAAACATCAAAGACTTTATATTGATGTATTTTGTAAACAATGGAACCAACTGGACCTATTTTGTAAACTCTGATATATTTGAATAATTTGAATGATAAATCCTTTTTAAAACGACTCCTTTAGAGTTTGTTTTCTATTGTTATATTTGTTGTGCCATGAAGTAACACCCAGGTTGAATTCAGCTGGTATCACGGTGGGGGTGTTACAGTTGATTATCGAGCACAGTTATGAAGCGGTCTATCGAGACCTAAACTATAACTACTTTTACAAACAAAAACATTTTATAGCCTTCCGTTCTCCGTGCCTTCCATCCTCCGGACGATTATGTGACTTTTAGGCATTTTAAGCTATACAAACATACTAGTATATTGATATATACACTTGATATAATTTCAATCATAAACAAAGTACTCAATATATCTGCGTATGCCTATTCTAAGGCATTACGGCACAATCATATTTTCCCGATCTCCAATCATGCATCTACTCATGCATTTTAGGATTCTGCGAAACTCTATCCAACATTGTAACGATTACAATGGTCTTTCTTACTTCCAGACATTGTGAGATACAATGGTCTAATTCATTTTCAAGACACGTGAGATACAGTGGTCTCTAATACACTCTGGAACCGTAAATGCTATAGTAGTCTCATTTATTTCTCAAGACATTGTGGGTTACACAATGGTCTCTCTATCATTTCTCAAGACATTGTGGGTTACACAATGGTCTCTCCATCTTTTCTCAAGATATTGTGAGTTACACAATGATCTCTCCATCATTTCTCAAGACATTGTGAGTTACACAATGGTCTCTTCATCATTTCTCAAGACATTGTGAGTTACACAATGATCTCTATCATTTCTCAAGACATTGTGGGTTACAAAATGGTCTCTCCATCTTTTCTCAAGACATTGTGAGTTACACAATGATCTCTCCATCATTTCTCAACATTGTAGGTTACACAATGGTCTCTTCATCATTTATCAAGACATTGTGAGTTACACAATGATCTCTCTATCATTTCTCAAGACATTGTGGGTTACACAATGACCTCTCCATCTTTTCTCATGACATTGTGAGTTTACAATGGTTTGATTTACTTACGGACATTGTAAGTTATATAAAGTCTCTAGAAATTATCTTATAAACCTTATGTGATATTGTTTTACATGAAACCCGTCACAGTCTATCAATTTCCTAATGGAAATACAAGAAATAGGATTTCTAAAGGACAAAGTGACTCATCATCTACAAAAGTTGAAGTTCAGCAACTTTCTCTACATTCATTAAAATTCTCTTCTGAAACCTTCATTGTTTAAGGTCAGTGATGCTAGCCAAGTATGGACTATTTTAGAATTACTTAAGATTTCCTTTCCTTTCCCACATTATCTACCCATACTATCTTCTATGCAATGGAATGTGAAAACATAGGTTACAAGTCTTTTATGGCGGGACTTGTGTAACGAATGGTTGATATCGCCTTTGCTTAGTGGACAATTTCTCAAAAGCTATGGAGATATCACAAGTATACCTAATTTAGGTATTTGAAAATTTTATCGAACCTCGGCTAAATATAGCCTAATCACCTATATTTAGCCTAGGGATAGTGGAACATAGTCTGATTAACTATGTTACGACTTAAATTTTCAAACAAAACAGTTATACAAGGGTTATATTGGGTTAATTTCCTACTTAAACTCGATAAACCACCAGAATTCATTAAAAAGATCTAGAGATACGATAGTGTCTTACCACTCAGCAAAATCTTAACATCTTAATTATACTACCAAATTTCATTCTTGAAATTTTCATACATGAGATAATCCGAACTACTATATTGGGATAGTCATCAAATCTTCTCGTCATTTCTTAGAAGTACTAGCCTGTTTAGGTTTCAAGGATATCATTCGCCATAATCCTTTAAAATTCACTTTTGATTTTAAAGCAAACTTGACATCTCTACCTAAGAATACTGGTAAACATACGCTACACTCTTCTACTCGTCAACATGTCACATCATTATCTGAACCTCATTGAAATTCAGTACGTAAAACTTCACTGTACCACGTTTGTTTCAAACACTAGTAGACATAAACACTATATGATATAGCCTTCATCTCGAAACCACCTAAGACATGACCAATTTTGGAAATGGTTTCGATAACCACTTGCCACTAGCAAGACTTTCCCTACAACGACAATTATCACATCATTATAAACTATTTCACATCAACAACATCTTACACCTTTGATTAACAACAGTTACCTTAACAACAACAAAAATATTCTATTTTGAGGCACTATATAGATGAAAGTGTTAGTTAACCATTTGCTGGACTAAGGTGTTTAGAGATCACCACGAAACAATTAAGGAAACCATACAAATACAAATTAGGCTTCATGCCGCACACTATAACTAGAAACAAAAGATACATAGATGTAGGGCGTTAAAATTTAACAAAACTCCATGTTAGAAATTAAGGTTTGTTAAAAGCCTCGATACAATAAGATATGATTCGTTTTGAGAATTGGAAAAAGCCAAACTTGAGCTATATTGGACTCAATAAGATTTTAACTAAACCCTTTAGGTTATCAACTTAAGCCACATGGTACATAATACATTCTATGACCAGAAATTTGAAAACGCAAAGATTAGAATTCGGCGCATACACAAACATTTTCCTAGAGAATTCAACATCGGATAATACACACTGAATTCCGGGACTGAATTCCCATTAAGGTGGTGAGACTGTAACAACCCACATTTTTCGGGTTACTTTTCATATTTTTGAAAAGTTACTATTCATTTTTACTATTCACTTTCACTATTCATCCCGTAAAATTTTTATTTCACATTCTCGTAAGATAAATTATTTTAGTAATGACCTGAGAGTTCGAGATTTTCGCAAAAGTTATTAAAAAAATATTGTTTTAAAGTTTCATTTTGGTAGGAACACCATTTCAACATCCACGCATAACGAAAATCAACTCGGACAATTTTTCTCACATCAGATTAATTATTAGATCACTCATAATTAACTTGAGAATTTTTAAGATTTATTTTTATGTTACAAAATAAGCCCAGCGCAATACAAAACTAAACTTACGTTTTAAACAATTCTACTTACATCCGGTTTAACGATTCTGCACTGTGTTTCTAATATGTTTTGACACTTTTACATTTTTTGGAAAAGTCAAACATATTTCCCTCCTCCTATGACCATAAAGAAATTAAGCTTGCGTTCTACGTTTTGCTTAAATCGTAACTTTTAAACTTCACGTATAACTGTTAAGTTATCCCACGTACGACGAAAACCAAAGTTTGACATCTCATATCTCTTTTAGACTAATTTTAGTCTACTCTAAATAAATTCACAGTCGTTTCCCTGAAATTTCGTTCTTTTCGATAAACAATTTACATTGCGTTTTTGACCGTATTTCCAGGCTTTAAGCAGCGTTTTTGCACCCAATGAGACTTATCACCCATTTTATATTTTTAGATGGAGTATAAGTATGAGTCTCACCATTCCTACAAGTTTCAATTTTACGATACCCGGTTGTTCGTTTTATGGCTTAACAACTTACGGTTGGCATTTAACGGAACCAAAACTCACTCCGTAACCAAGATAAGATCAAGACTTACCATCTAAGCCTTGTCACCAATTGTGACAGCCTCTAGGGGGGAGTCATCATCTTGGTGGCTTAATCCTAACCATGGTTCATTTAGATCATTACATGTGTCCTAACTTAACCATGGTTAACATTTAACCCAATATATGGTTAACCAAACTTACCCTCCTATAAATAGGAAGTGAAATACATCCTAAGAACCCTAAAATACTGATTTGGGTCGTTCATACACTAAAACCATCATATCTTCCATAATTTGATCTATAAACTCCAAGTTTATGCAAAGAAGTTTCAAGTAGTAAGTTACTACATCAAATCTCTAGCAAGTTTAAGTGATCTTCTTGAGTTTAGATCCACTCAAGTCACTTAGTACTTCATCACCATCTCTTCAAGATTGAAAGGGTGCCAAGTTGTAGAAAGCTAGCTCAATCCGAGGTCCTAAATGTTCAATCAAAGTCCGATCCTTACTAGTTACTCATTTCTTAATTGAAAGCCAAAAGTTGTAAGCAACTAATCACCGCCATCATCTCATCTTTATTATTCATAATCTTAACAATTTCATGCTATATATATATATATATATATATATATATATATATATATATATATATAAATATATATATATATATTACTATGTTGATTCATGATGTGCGTATACTCAATCACATGTTTTAATTCACATATTGTCGTAAAAGTAACAAACTAGTAAACTAGTCATATTCTACATATTTGAGACCATTAAAATCAGTAACATATGGACTATCTAACTTACATACTATGGTAGAAAAGATAAAAAGGTAGACATAGCAACTTGAATCACCCGAAACGGACAAACGAGTCAAAAGAAGTTAGCGAAACCAAAACGCCAAAACTGCCATATTGAAGCTGTTTGGGTCCTTCATTTTAAAAATGGTACTTCTGGTCCGAATCATCAAAATGTTAAAACACAAAAGTTGTCCGGAACGACGTTTTCCTTCAATATTAAAGAAGCTCGGACCTTGAAAACGATTTAATAGGCCATATTCTTTCAAAAACTGAAACTGCCCTATATATAGTTTCATGACTATACTTTTGTCACAACTAAAAGCAAAACCAAGTTATTTTCATAGCTAGTTACATATTAACTTAACAAAACTTCATTTAATATTTGAAATAGTGTTTTCACAAGTTACGGAACAATAACCATTTTACCCTTTTCCGACGATTTTTACCAAAACTTCATTCTTGAACATGTTAATAAGTTGTAGTCTCTAGTAAGCAATGAGAACTTGTAAAAACATAATAAACTTATTTAGATAACAATCTTCACTCAAAACATATGTTGTATCTACTAAGTGCTACAATAGTAGGGAGCTTCATGTGAGGGGTTTCATTTGAGTAGAACGTATCGACGAGTTGCTGGATTTACGATTTAAAGTGTCCTAGCTCCTCGAACGTTTACTACATGACCTCTGAATTATGATGGCCCGAACGGTAGTACATCTATAAACTAAATACATTTTCACAACTAGACCATTTCTATAAACGACATACACAAAAACCATGTACTACATCATGATCAACATAGATACGTATATAGGATGGTTTATGTTTTTCTAAACATTATTCCAAACCTAAGTCGCAACATTCTATTTTAGGTTACTCGTAGAAGTTCTCACGGCATATCCATCATTCTCATTATCCATTTGATATCATTTACACTACGGTGAGTTCATAGCCCCACTTTCTATTACTTAATTGTTTTACAAACCCTTGGGGGAGATACATGCTTTATTTTAAACCGAACACATTGCTTTCAAACTGTATACTTATCTGATTGTTATTAGCACTAAGTTACCGCATTTGCCAAACTTAAGTCCCTTAATCATGAATCATTAATCACTATGTGAGAGTGGGCGCGAATATTGTTAAAAGATCTATTGGGATTGACGAATCCCGTTTGTGTTGACCGGGTAGGCAAACAAACGCACTATATTTGAGTAACATTGGTAAAAAACGGCAATTTTACACGATAGGCACGCCATAGACATTTTCTCCAATTAATTTTGGAACACGTTCTTGATTGCATGATGCTTAGTCTAATAATAACTGTTTTGGTTTCAAACCATTGGTGTGAATTTATAACTCACACTACAAACATAATGTGTTCAACCATCAAACAAACTCTATGAATTTCACTCAACCTTTGTGTTGACAGTTTTAAGCATGTATTTCAGGTCCATAATGTCGAAAGCTGGCACGGTAGAGCAAGGACTAGATCAAGAAGGCTATAAATATTTTATCATTCATAAAACATCAAAGACTTTATATTGATGTATTTTGTAAACAATGGAACCAACTGGGACCTATTTTGTAAACTCTGATATATTTGAATAATTTGAATGATAAATCCTTTTTAAACGACTCCTTTAGAGATCTATTTCTATTGTTATGACTATTGTGTCATGAAGTAACACCCAGTTTGAATTCCGCTGCGTATCACGAAATTGGGGGTGTTACATTAGACACCTATCGGGACAACAACTTGTAACAATGTAAACGTCGGTTAAGGCTTCGGTATCATGAGCTTACTATAATAGTAATACTTTTTGTGATATTGTATTTGTTATAATAGTCACACCCAGGAATCTTGTGGTTTATGTTGTTATTACTAAAATAAACCTATGATCTCACCAACTTTATGTTGACCGTTTTAGCTTGTATTTTTCACTGACTTAAATGTATTTACATGGATTGCATTTGGAGTTTCATCATTAGAGTCACATTTTGCGATCTCATCATGTCGAAGATTTCTCGCATTATTTTTAAACGTTTGATTATGAACTCTTGATACTTTGTCCTTTTGTAAAGACTTTATTGATGTATTCAGACGTGTATTTTCAAACGACTAACATGAAGATCGTTCGATGTAATTTATGATTTTGTTCCCATAAACGTCACGCCTCGTTATGATATTTTGGGGTGCTACACGTTTTCTCTGAGAGACAATGTGCACTTGTCAATTTTGTACCATTTTATCTTTAACATAATTTTTATTTCTTTTATAATTAGTAAAAGAAAAAATAAAAGATAGAAAATGGTTAGATAAAAAAAATGAAAAGAAAAAAAAAGAATAAAGTGAAAAATCTAGTGCGAAATTATTGTAATAGTGACATTATGATGGCCATCACAACGGATGCTTCAAATAGCATCCCAAGATGCTTGAAAAAAAATCATATAAAATGGCAAATTCGGTGAGATGGTTTAAAAATCAAAGAACCAAGTATGATATATATTATCATTGTTAAGTTAGCGGTTGGAATTATAAAATGAAACATGACCCACATAGTTTGGTCATGGTTCGATCATTTAATTTTTTTTTGGCTTTCAACTAATATATATTCCAAATAAACTTTTTTGTTGTGTAATTTCCCAAATTGCCACAAAAGGTATGGTGGCGAGGGAGCTCGTCAAATTTGATGTGGCACCCCATTCGGCGCAACCAAACTATAGCCATGACACCACCATCCCTCGCTGACTGGTATTTCGTCATTTCCCCAACGTGAATAAGACAAGGATTCAGCCGTTGTTTACCCTTTGAATTTAACGAGGTGGGCGACGGTTCGCCGCGTTTCGGCAGGGCGTTGTTTCATTTCGCTGATCATTGTACGGTTTTTTTTATAAGTAGAAAGTGGGCCGGACTAACATTTCTTCCTTAGCTGGACTATTTTGATAAAACCTATACGACTTTCTTACATGTATCATCAATATCATGCAGGAACTGAGATTTCTTTTTCATAAAAGTTTATTAGCTATGGAACAAAGAAGCTACAGTTAATTGGAACCGTTTGATGAAGGCCGATACATAAAAGTATAAACTAAGTTTGCTAGACAGGCTAAAACCAAAAGACAATACATTTAATGCCTTATAAATTGAAATGAAAAAAAAATAAAAAATAATAAAAAAGGGTATACTTTTCACCTAACATTTATGAGGTTATCGTTTTTTAGAAAACATACCCGCCTAAAGATGAAGACGATGCTTCAGATTCAAGATCTTCCTTTAAAGTTGCAGCTCCATGTAAACCTATAAAACGTAAATTTTTAACGCATAAGCCACATTAGAAACTCACCATTCAGGTGCTTCAATTTACATGTTGCCTTTACATTAAAAATAAAAAAAAAATAAATAAATAAATAAAAAAAAAATAAATAAATAAAAGTTTATAGAAAAAAGGTTACCAGTGGCAACAACAACACATCAGAATTGATGGCAGGCGATAATTCTAATCCTTATCTTTGGCTTGTGTATGTATGTGTGTCAGGAAAGTGCTGAAACCTTTGGGAAGAAACGATGGAAAAGGGGGGAATATAACGGGTATACATTGTTGTTGGGCGAAGAAACATGAAAATTCAAGTTGTCACATACCTGATTCAACATCTTTATTTATTTCATGCTCAAACAGAAATCATTCATGGGAATCAACAACGATACCTCCAATATCAGCAAAGAAAACTGCATAATTTCAGACAGAATCATTAGAAATGTGAAAAATGGTGTCTTGTCCTTTTTAGTTGTAGTCAAGTATTTTTAGATTGTACCCTTTGAAATATGTCGATTTGTGGTTCTTGCTTAAGCAGAGGTCGTGCATGTAACAGTTGTAAGGATCCTACTCACTGTGACAACTCGCAATTTCAGGTCATTTCTCAAATTTACTATTCATCTCGGGAATTTACTATTCATCGGTTACTATTCAAAATTTTACTATTCACCGTTTTCGGAGTCGAAGTAATATTCTGAGAACGTATTTCAAAAGTTACTATTCACGAAACACTATTCATTCCCGGACAAAATCACTATTCAAGTTTCACTATTTCATCATTTATCGTAAACTAGGTTTACGAGTATCAAATTCGCGTAACCTAAATGGTTTAGCTGCGAATTCATGAACAATCATTCAAGGACATTTTATATAGACTAGGTTTAGTCTACACATCATTAGCATCATTATCATCATATTAATTCATGCATGGTTTTGCATTTTTCATAAAACGTTTATTTTCCTATTAAATAAACGCTATCGCGTAATCATTTATTTTGAATATTTGATCCGACACTTCCAAAAATTATCCCGATATATTTTTATACTCATATTAAGATTATAAAAATAATATTATGAGTTTACCCGATGTTTTAAATTTATTTTTGTATATAAACTGTAATATTTATATAATTACGACGGTTTTCGTAAAAACTACACGATAATTTTTATTTCACTCAAATTTTGCAAGAAATGTATTTTTATAATTTTTATGACTTTAATATATTTTATTTTGATCCGTTAAAATTTATTTTTAGCTAACGCTACCCTAAATGCTTAAATAAATACACAAGTTACTAGTTATTCTTTAAGTAACTACACTTTTACTTTTATACATGAATACTTAGCTATTAAAAATTCATCTACTCTTTATTTTTTTTAAGTATGTCGACCAACCTTAGGTAACACACCACATTATGTGTACAAATATCTTGGATATTATACTTACAATATTTCATATTAACAACACATAGTCCATATTATCTCAAGGTGAAATAAAAACTACTCTTTCTTCTCTTCTTCTCCACATAGCCGGCCACCATAAGGATCAAGGAAGGGATCACCAAAAAAATTTCTAGTCAAGTTTTATACACTCTAGTTACACTCTTGATTAAGGTTGTGAAATAAAAACCTTGGGTGTTAGGATTAACCTTTGTTCACTTCACCTCATCAAGTAACTAGTAAGCATTTCATACTCATCATCATCTTTCATATTCATGTTGTGTTCATTTTATCATATTTAAGAGAAACATACAAGTTATATGATGTCTATACCACTTAAATTGTTTATAAGCACTATTAATTTATATTTGTTATCCTATAATTACTCCTTGAAATATATCACTTTTGGTGATGTCTAGGAACCCATGACACCATAAGAAGGTGTATGGTAGGATTAGAATAGCTTCGGAGTTGTTTTGAATTGGTTGGAATAGGTTTGGCGCGTGAAAAACTCATTTCGACAAGTTTAATTAAGGGTCTGTCCATATTTTTGAAATCTGGAAATATTGACAGTAAATAAAAATTTTTGGCCTAGATATTTAGAAAATACACTTTAAAACGAAAACGTGGCCGCTTGAACGGGTTAAAACGGAGCTATAACGAAAAAGTTATGCTATTTTGAAGTTTGACGACGAAAACTATTAATTTCAGAAATTTCAGCATGTTAATATCACGTTTTACGAGTCAAAAATGAGGCTTAAGCGTTATGAAATGTTTCGACTTATCAAATATATATTAGTATACTTTAATACGAGTATAAGGATGTAGAAAACGTAGAAAACGGACTTGTAACGAGTAAATTATACACGTTTACACAAAGTTGCCGTAACTTTATTATATAAGAAAAACTATTATATTTCTATTAGACAAGTATTACGGCAACAAGTGACCATGTTGAAGGTCGTTTTTAACATTGATGTAAAACTTTTTATAAAGTGATGTCTACTAGTAAAAGTAAGTTCGCCAAACATATTTTCCAAAATGTCCAACCATTCGTCAAGCGGAGTTGTAATGAATAAAATACGGTCGCTCAAAGTTTGCCGAAAACCACCCTTAAACGATATTTTGGACACAAGTACCATACTTAACCTATATTTATCTCCATGATCGAGACCTCTAGGATGAAAACTTAAATGCTAAAACTTTGAGATAATGATACAAGCTTCTCAAAACCGTTGAGTTCGTTTCCTAACGCTCGACGTGCACCATTTTACGACTAGCTTTTCAAGGCCGTTTAGTCACTTTCATGAAAATTTCAACGACACTATTTTACGACGAAAAGTTATAATTTCACAATAAATCACTAAATGATTATCGTAGGATATCATTTCAACGTAAATACATGTAAAGTAATTTAAAAATGGTCAAGACGTTACGAGATTATTTTTCGACGATAAGTGTTATTTTCAAAAATTCATGACTTATTATATATCATATCATTCATAATAGGTCAAGTTTAGAGATTCACGCTACATTTCGGTGAACTCACTTTTGCCATCGCATCTTTGTACCAAGTGAGTTTTCATAGCCCCTACTTTTATACGTTTTGAATTACTTTTGGGGGAGATACATGCTCAACTATTTTTATTTACTTTCATAAGTACTATAAACATTTAAGGATTACTGTGAGTTTCGTAGCCCCTGCTTTTGTATGTTTTGAACTATTTTGGGGGAGATACATGCTTAACTATTTTTCACAAGTACATTAGATTTTTTTATGGATAACTTCTATCATGATCACCATTGTTTCAAATCCGAATGTTGTACTATATCAATTGTTCTTGTTTGAGTGGTATAGTTCTACGTCGAATAAAGTGCTACGTCAGTTGACTACTGATACATTGAGTCATGTACTATTGATTATGTGCTAAAGTTCTACGTCGTATAATGTTCTAAATCAGTTGACTACTGATACATTGAGTCAAGTACTATTGATTATGTGCTATTGTTCTACGTCGAGTTAGGTACTATTGTGAATTCATTTGACATCATGTGCTTGAACATAAACTATACATATTTTGGCAATGGGTTGTGAACGCACAGGTTGCAAGTTTTGTATGGGCGGAACTTGGAACTGAGTGAATTTACAATGCCTTTGCTACATAAACGATTTTGAAAGGCTTTACATTTCAACTCAAACTCTATGAACTCACTCAACCTTTGTGTTGACACTTTTAGCATGTTTTATCTCAGGTATCTAAGGCATTCACTTCATGGCATGCATGTGGACCTATCATAGGGTCGTGGTGACGACGTGTCACACATGGGATTTATGCATTTTAAAACGTCGTTTGAATTGTAACAAATTTATTTCCCCACAAGTTGATTTTCATTTGGGACCTACACTTTGTAAACTCTGATTATTTTATTAAATCAAACGATGTATTTTCCAATCGACACATTAGGTCGTTCAATATAACTGTGATTGTGATGCTATGACATCAACCCCAGAATTCCATTCCGCTGCAAAACAGGTAATTTGGGGGTGTGACAGATTGGCATCTGAGCTTCAGTTATAGAGAACTAGGTTGCATCATTGACCCTAGACTATAACTACATCATCATAGCATCTCATCATTTCATCATGAGTGCATATTCACTTTACATGCGGTTTATACGTACATTTTTCGAGTTGTTTACTTTCATTTCAAATCAATTGTCACATAGATGCCCTCAGATACCCATTCCATTATCCTTCCTTTAGACTCCAATGTGGAGAATGCCTTGTCATTCCCTATCACAATTTTTACATCAGTTGATTCATTACCGATAACGTCGAATGCCGAGATAAAACCTTTAAGTAGGGCGAAGTCACTCTCACTCCTTTGTTTCACCACTAACATGTCGAGTTACACGTTATTCACGCACTAAGTCACTAAACCATCACTCATTTTGAAAAGTAACCTCAAATTTATCACCTCACATCACATCTCTTTAGAGCGCTTATTCTTAACATAGGACTTTTCTACGTCTCATTTTTCCTCTTATTTTGAAGAGTTATGGCGCCGAAGAAAGTTGCACCAGAAATGACACCAGCTGCTATCCAAAGGTATATAGAGGATAGTATAGCTGAGGCACTAAGGAAAGAGCGAGCAACGGTAGCTGCTGGTGCTGAAGCTGCTAGACTTGCTGCTGCCACAGGAGCTGCAGGAGGGTCTGGAGTTCGAAATTGTACATACAAGGACTTTAAGAACTGTGATCCTACAAAGTTCAAAGGCGCAGAAGGAGCCACTGCTATGGTTCGATGGTTTGAGAAGATGGAGTCTGTGTTTCTTCTATGCAATTGCCCAGATGACTACAAGGTGAAGTTTGCCACTGTTACACTCTTAGATGGCGCAATGTCATGGTGGAATTCGTATGCTGCGCACCTATTGGCATCGAAAATGCTTACAAGCTCACGTGGGATCAATTCAAGAGGTTGTTGACAAAGAAGTATTGTCCACGCACGGAGGTGAAGAAATTAGAAACGGAATTTTATGAGTTAGTGATTGTTGGTTATGACATCGAGACCTACATTAGGAGGTTTCAAGAATTGGCTGCACTATGTCCATCAATGGTTTCGGACAATGAGAAAATACTGGAAAATTTCATTGGAGGACTTCCACAATGTATTCAAGGAGATGTAACTTCTTCCGATCCACAAACAATTGAAGAAACTATCAGGATAACTCCAAAACTCATGGCTCAAGTCGTGAAAGGGGAAAACATTATCAACAATAACCGCAACAACAACAACAACAACAACAACAACCAAACTAGCAACAACAAAAGGAAATGGGAAAATGACCAAGGAGGTTATGATAACAACGACCAAAACCGTAACACTAACCATCACCAACAACTGAATAGAAGACAAGAAGTCGCCAGGGTCTATGTTGCTGCACCAACAAAGGGAAGAGCTTATACTGAAAACTTACCACGATGCCACCAATGCACGCTACATCATAATGGTCCATGTGGTATATGCTTTAGCTGTCACAAAGTGGGATACCTTGCTAAGGACTGCAAGGGCAAGGCCATAGTTACATGTTTCGGATGTGGGGAGCAAGGACACTATCGAAATCAATGTCCTCAAAACCAAGGTCAACAAGTTGAAGGTGCTCATGGGAATGCATACATGTTAGAAGGAGGAGAAGCTCGTCATGGTCTCAACAACGCGGAAGACTGAAGAAGTTTAGAAACTAATAGTCTCATTTTCCTTATGTACTATGTCGTACTAAGTTTCTGTCTTCCATCGTATTCGGATCTTATGACTTAAGATGTACTACTTTCTGATAAACCACTCGTTGTAAAATATTCTCATTAAGCGTACTTTCTTTTCCTTCCGATTTGTTATCACTTACGAGAATTTTACTTCCTTCTACTTTAACTGCTATTTTAACGACACGGTTTAAATCCTTGTAAACATTGAGAGTTATAACAACTAAACCGAATGTCACATTATCGTTCCCTAATTATACATAGCCTAGCTAACTATGTCTAATTCTGGAGGGATCATGTTATGTTAGGAGCAGTTATTTATAAGTCTTAGTGCAAGCAAAATTTTCACATATTCCAAGTCAAAGTGTTACTCATGGGAGATTCATCCAATATTTTCTTTACTACGATGTTTTGTACGCTCTCAATCATCGATAACCATAACGACATCTCTTCATGTCTTCTCTCCTCGATATTTATCACAAACTCAAAAATTCGATAGACTAACACGAACTGAATTCAGGGACTGAATTCCTTTTTGGATGGGCGAATGTGACAACTCGCAATTTCAGGTCATTTCTCAAATTTACTATTCATCTCGGGAATTTACTATTCACCGGTTACTATTCAAAATTTTACTATTCACCGTTTTCGGAGTCGAAGTAATATTCTGAGAACGTATTTCAAAAGTTACTATTCACGAAACACTATTCATTCCCGGACAAAATCACTATTCAAGTTTCACTATTTCATCATTTATCGTAAACTAGGTTTACGAGTATCAAATTCGCGTAACCTAAATGGTTTAGCTGCGAATTCATGAACAATCATTCAATGACATTTTATATAGACTAGGTTTATTCTACACATCATTAGCATCAATATCATCATATTAATTCATGCATGGTTTTGCATTTTTCATAAAACGTTTATTTTCCTATTAAATAAACGCTATCGCGTAATCATTTATTTTGAATATTTGATCCGACACTTTCAAAAATTATCCCGATATATTTTTATACTCATATTAAGATTATAAAAATAATATTATGAGTTTACCCGATGTTTTAAATTTATTTTTGTATATAAATTGTAATATTTATATAATTACGACGGTTTTCGTAAAAACTACACGATAATTATTATTTCACTCAAATTTTGCAAGAAATGTATTTTTATAATTTTTATGACTTTAATATATTTTATTTTGATCCGTTAAAATTTATTTTTAGCTAACGCTACCCTAAATGCTTAAATAAATACACAAGTTACTAGTTATTTTTTAAGTAACTACACTTTTACTTTTATACATGAATACTTAGCTTTTAAAAATTCATCTACTCTTTATTTTTTTTAAGTATGTCGACCAACCTTAGGTGACACACCACATTATGTGTACAAATATCTTGGATATTATACTTACAATATTTCATATTAACAACACATAGTCCATATTATCTCAAGGTGAAATAAAAACTACTCTTTCTTCTCTTCTTCTCCACATAGCCGGCCACCATAAGGATCAAGGAAGGGATCACCAAAAAATTTTCTAGTCAAGTTTTATACACTCTAGTTACACTCTTGATTAAGGTTGTGAAATAAAAACCTTGGGTGTTAGGATTAACCTTTGTTCACTTCACCTCATCAAGTAACTAGTAAACATTTCATACTCATCATCATCTTTCATATTCATGTTGTGTTCATTTTATCATATTTAAGAGAAACATACAAGTTATATGATGTCTATACCACTTAAATTGTTTATAAGCACTATTAATTTATATTTGTTATCCTATAATTACTCCTTGAAATATATCACTTTTGGTGATGTCTAGGAACCCATGACACCCTAAGAAGGTGTATGGTAGGATTAGAATAGCTTCGGAGTTGTTTTGAATTGGTTGGAATAGGTTTGGCGCGTGAAAAACTCATTTCGACAAGTTTAATTAAGGGTCAGTCCATATTTTTGAAATCTGGAAATCTCGACAGTAAATAAAAATTTTTGGCCTAGATATTTAGAAAATACACTTTAAAACGAAAACGTGGCCGCTTGAACGGGTTAAAACGGAGCTATAACGAAAAAGTTATTCTATTTTGAAGTTTGACGACGAAAACTATTAATTTCAGAAATTTCAGCATGTTAATATCACTTTTTACAAGTCAAAAATGAGGCTTAAGCGTTATGAAATGTTTCGACTTATCAAAAATATATTAGTATACTTTAATACGAGTCTAAGGATGTAGAAAACGTAGAAAACGGATTTGTAACGAGTAAATTATACACGTTTACACAAAGTTGCCGTAACTTTATTATATAAGAAAAACTATTATATTTCTATTAGACAAGTATTACGGCAACAAGTGACCATGTTGAAGGTCATTTTTAACATTGATGTAGAACTTTTTATAAAGTGTTGTCTTCTAGTAAAAGTAAGTTCGCCAAACATATTTTCCAAAATGTCCAACCATTCGTCAAGCGGAGTTGTAATGAATAAAATACGGATTAGCTCAAAGTTTGCGAAAACCACCCTTAAACGATATTTTGGACACAAGTACCATACTTAACCTATATTTATCTCCATGATCGAGACCTCTAGGATGAAAACTTAAATGCTAAAACTTTGAGATAATGATACAAGCTTCTCAAAACCGTTGAGTTCGTTTCCTAACGCTCGACGTGCACCATTTTACGACTAGCTTTTCAAGGCCGTTTAGTCACTTTCATGAAAATTTCAACGACACTATTTTACGACGAAAAGTTATAATTTCACAATAAATCACTAAATGATGTTACGAGATTATTTTTCGACGATAAGTGTTATTTTCAAAAATTCACAAGTGGTATAGATATCATACGAATTGCATGTGTAACATTACATCATGACTTATTATATATCATATCATTCATAATAGGTCAAGTTTAGAGATTCACGCTACATTTCGGTGTACTCACTTTTGCCATCGCATCTTTGTACCAAGTGAGTTTTCATAGCCCCTACTTTTATACGTTTTGAATTACTTTTGGGGGAGATACATGCTCAACTATTTTCATTTACTTTCATAAGTACTATAAACATTTAAGGATTACTGTGAGTTTCGTAGCCCTTACTTTTGTATGTTTTGAACTATTTTCGGGGAGATACATGCTTAACTATTTTTCACAAGTACATTAGATTTTTTTTTATGGATAACTTCTATCATGATCACCATTGTTTCAAATCCGAATGTTGTACTATATCAATTGTTCTTGTTTGAGTGGTATAGTTCTACGTCGAATAAAGTGCTATGTCAGTTGACTACTGATACATTGAGTCATGTACTATTGATTATGTGCTATAGTTCTACGTCATATAATGTTCTAAATCAGTTGACTACTGATACATTGAGTCAAGTACTATTGATTATGTGTTATTGTTCTACGTCGAGTTAGGTACTATTGTGAATTCATTTGACATCATGTGCTTGAACATAAACTATACATATTTTGGCAATGGGTTATGAACACACAGGTTGCAAGTTTTGTATGGGCGGAACTTGGGACTGAGTGAATTTACAATGCCTTTGCTACATAAACGATTTTGAAAGGCTTTACATTTCAACTCAAACTCTATGAACTCACTCAACCTTTGTGTTGACACTTTTAGCATGTTTTATCTCAGGTATCTAAGGCATTCACTTCATGGCATGCATGTGGACCTATCATAGGGTCGTGGTGACGACGTGTCACACATGGGATTTATGCATTTTAAAACGTCGTTTGGATTGTAACAAATTTATTTCCGCACAAGTTGATTTTCATTTGGGACCTACACTTTGTAAACTCTGATTATTTTATTAAATCAAACGATGTATTTTCCAATCGACACATTAGGTCGTTCAATATAACTGTGATTGTGATGCTATGACAGTCAACCCCAAGGAATTCCATTCCGCTGCAAAACAGGTAATTTGGGGGTGTGACACTCACTCTTATCTTCAACCACCAACACTGTCCAAAAAAAAATAAAAAAAAAAGGCAGTTAGCTATAACATCAGCTAACCAAGCAGCAAATGCTTCAAGAATGGCAACAGTTAAAGTAGTTTAAAATTGAATTCATCATTATGATGATATTAGTGGCTATAACCCAAACGCGAAGGAGCTTGAATATACCTTGGGCTATCGATCGTGAGGTTTGATCGATAAAGTGTACACGTTTAGTAGCCGTAACTGACTTGATACATTTGGTTTTTGTACTTTCAGAAATGCATAATTAATTATGAGGCTCAAATAGGGAACAAATCGAGAAAAAGTGGATACATCCGGCATGGTTGGAAAACTAATAGGTTGCCCCGCCAAGTTTCAGACAATCTAAGCTTGAACCGATCCCATGGTGACTCATCACAGCCTCCTTATACTAATTGTTTCAACCAAAACATGGGTACCATAAGCTTCCCAAACATTTACACAGACACATACAGTTAAATCAGAGCATGAAAGTTGTGCTGCTAAGATACGACACATTTAGAATATAAACACTCATCCAACAGCAATTAAAATGAAACCAAGTTAAGCCAACGTCTTTACAACCAATCCATAGTAAGGCATAAGGGCATAACCTGAGAATACAAATTCCTAGTTGGAATACCGAGAATGTCTACAAACCTGATGCGTAAACTTTTGCTGCAGCTGGAGGTTGTTGACGCGAGCGTTTGTCGTAGTCAACCTTTCTTCCATGGTTGCTTTTTGACCTTTGTATTATATGTATGATATTACATTATTTTCAACTCATAAAAACTAATTGAAAGCGTTGCAATAACAGTTTGTTATGGGTCGATCATAGTTTATAATCATATTTGTGACCATGGTTTAATATATATAGACAAACTAAGGGTGCATTTCTTTTTTTTTGTTAGTGAAAGGAATTGTGGGGTCTATTTATTTAATATTATTTCTTTTGTGAGGTTGTTCCAAATAATCCCTTGTTTCATCTATAAAACAAGAGAAGGAAAAACAAGACTCTCCCCAATTAGTGGTTGATATAGGTGCGGGCCCCATGTACACTTATATGTCTCTTAGTCCAGAAAAAAAAAGAAACGCAACCTAACACTTAGCTCAGATTAGTTGATGACCTGCCTGCAATGTTGTAAGACCCCGAAAAATTCATCAAACGATTTTCTGAAAAACTAAAAGAGGGGTTGAATAGTTTTACCGATTTTAGTTTAAGTTTCAAAACTTTAGATTCGATCTTATGTGAATTCGTATGAATGGATAGATATTATAAAGCAATACGTAAAGTAAATAATGAAAGCAAGTAAAGTAAAGAATAGAGAGTAGCGACACAAGTGATTTATAGTGGTTCGGCTACAAGGACACCTTCCTTGCCCTACTCCACTCCCCGAGTTCCCCACTCGAGAGTTCAAGCACTATGTCAACAAGGTCCTTCAACACGACGGAGAAGCCTCACAACATCGCTTACACTTTTTCCGGTACAAAGCTAAATACCGAGTCCTTAGCACGGCGGACCAAACCAACACAACTTATTACACAACAACTATGTGAAATATGAAATACAAGATCTTGCTACAGAAATCTTATGGATAGACAAACAGAGGCGGATCTATGTATAACAAGGTGGTTCCCGGGAACCACCTTTGGAATCGAGAGCCTTTAGAAGTAATGTATAAAAGAAAATATGACCTACCTTAGAATTTGGTCAGGAACCACCTTAGATCTGAAACTAAGAAGAAAGAAAGAAAAAAGAAGCGATTGTAGAAGGAAAACAAAAAGCAAATCTCATGTTACTTTAATGGAGGTCTGGGTAACCTGGTGAAGAGGAATACCCGAAATTCAATATGCATGTTATTTTAATGCTTTATGATATTTGAAGTTCTATTTAAACCCTTAGCTTTATTCGAAGTATTATTTAACACCCTTTTACAAAACACAAATTGCATAGATATCCTAATATATTAACAAGAGTAACAGTGAGTGAAATAAAAGGAAAGGAATAAAATTACTTTTTGACTTTTTCATCAGAATACATATTTAATTTTTCCAACCTTTCAATGGTTGCTAACTTTCATTTATAAAGATAATTTGTCATCTAGAGTCTAGACTAATTGACTCCATCTATGTTAATTATATTTTGTAGGTAAAAGTGCTCCCTCTCGAATGTGATTATGTTTAAAGCTATGGTGTATATCTATATTTTGTTGTCTATGTTATATTTGTGGTGAGAGCAACATATTATATTAGAGTTGAGAATACATGGTTTACATTTATAACATTGCTTTTAATTTTTTTTTAATCTTTTCTTTCTTAGTTGAAATTTTTGGTGAATCCCACATCACCAATATGCAAAAGAGATTTTAAGTATATATGCAGTAAGAAATTATGAGCATTGTTTGTGACTTGTGTTCAAAACTAACAATATTCTGTAAATGGACCCAACCCTACCCGAAAATTGCCCGGTTTGTTGGTTGACAAGTTAAAGTTTTGCCTTGACCAAATTAAGGAACCACCTTGGTTTCTCGGTTGGCTCCGCCACTGTAGACAAATCAAATCAAGGACCCTTTACTTGGACGACTTGTAGTATATCGTGATCTCGCCTTTGAGAAGGACCTATATGAGAATCACAACAAAAGAGAGAAGAACTACTAGATTGATCAAGTGATCAGAGATTAGAAGCGTGAGATAATATATGAGAGAGCTGTAAGAAGAAGGGTGAGTAACAATGAAGAAATGGCTAATTATTTATAGGCACAAAAGCTTATTGTAGCCCGGTTCCGGCGGATCCCTCACTTGGGGGATCCGTCCAGTGCAATCCTAGGGATCCGGCAGTCTGGGTTGTACCAATCCGGATTTTGGGTTGCAAACTAGGTTATGGGTATGAGACATGGGTATCCAACAAGATACAATGTATCTAGACAATGGGTCATGGGTCTTGGGTCATGGGTTATGGACATTGGGTCATGGATCATGGATAATACCCAACATGATTTTATCCATGAGGTCATGCAATGGGTCATTGGTTATGGATTAGCTCCATGGGTATGGGTCATGGGTATTGGATATTACCCATCCTATTACATAAACTATTACAACAAATGAATTATTATAACATTTATGTGAATGACCAAATGTATATACTTTACAAAAATAACATGTATTCTTATAATTTTACTTATGATAGCTTTATATTTGTTATCAACAAAACATAACGAGATCGCTAAATATGAATAAACGTTTTTACGGTTTATTTGTATTAACAATCTCCCCTTTTTGTTGATGACAAAACATAACGTTATGATGAGTAAAACTTAAGATTAGATGTATGTTTTGAAAGAATATGTAAGTTTTACTTCTTCTCCCCCTTTTTGTTGAAACAAAAAGCGATCCTAACGAAGAGATAAATTATGGAATAAAAATAAGTATGATCTACAAAGCACTAGCTCCCCCTTGACTGTAGCTCCCCTAGAATTGGGCGTCAAGTGAGAAAATATAATACCTACTAAAAAAATGTTAGTAGTAACATGTTATATAATCTTGTATAGGACGAGAAACAAGATAGAAAGCCAAGGTACGCAAACAAAGCCTTGTAATAAAATATCAAAGTGTAGTGGTATATATGCCACATACAAAATGTAAAACTAAGAACAAGGACTGTTCTTTAAAATGACTCAAAAAGAAAAAAATAGAGAAAATATTAGCATTCTTTCCATGCTTGCATATGGTTAATTTTGGAAGTTTTGGTGAGTGATAATGTTAATGCGATCAAGAATATGGTTGAGTATGAATCGCATCTCATCCCTTATTTCCATTGCTAGATCCTTAGTGGATTGGCAATGTGTACAAGAGAAGTGGTGAGACAGGTGGTGATGAATGGTTTCCGGGTAGGTTTGATTTGTGGAGTGCGGAATATGTGGTGGAAATGTTGAAAAATATGGATCAAAGTCCATGATGTTGGTGAGTGGTGGTGGATAAGAACCTATATTTTCTTGTATGATGATGGGAGGTAGAGGTGGTGATGTTTCAAGCTCTTTGAAGAATGTGTTTGGAGATGTTGAAGGTGTTAAAAAGACTAGTTCTTTTGAGTTTAAGTTGGAGGCTAATTTGGTACTTTTTGATGGTTGAAATGGAGCGGGTGGTGGACTAGACATAGGTGGTGGAATTTTTTTTGGAGTCTTAAGGAGTTCAGCAAGGGTGATTTGAGACTCGTTAGGTGAATGTGGTGATGAGCTTGTGGGAGATGATGGGGGTGCTCCAATGTAGTCATTTGGTGAAAAATTAGTAGTTGGTGATGGGCTTTTTGACAAAGGTTTAGCTAAGCAACAACGTCGGATGCTAATCCGTGCGGTTCTCCTAGATTTGGTTGGTGGTGCCACTACGAAATGTGGTAGGATGAAGTTTTGGATTTTTTGAAAAGGGTTGTTTTCACTAGAATGTTCATCAATGTTTGATGATATTTTTGATGACATGATGATGATTGTTTTTGAGGATGAGAGTGATGGATATGCAAGCATTTTGGAACCTTATTTATAGAGCAAATAATGCATTGCAATGAATGCTAAAACCAAAATATGGACTATAATCTAATGATTAGATATGTATTTAAGGCATTTGATCATGAGAACACAAGCATTAAGTAACATATTCGTTTGTGACATAGCAAAAATGTTGAAAATATGAAAGTTTCTAGTCAAAGTGAAAAAAATAAGAGAAAATTTTGGCTATTGTGGCACGGTTCCCATGGATCATTCCCTTTAGGGATCCGTCCAGCGTAAAAGCTGGGATCCGTGAAACTGTGTTCTCAGGTAGCACAATTTTTTCCTTTTGGAAACAATAGTGCCTAGTGTGTGCCTATATGCAAACCATGTGGAGTTGCGGTTATCTCAACTCCTTTTAAAAGAAGAAAATAAACAAAGAAGAGAAAAAGTATATATGTAAGATAACTCGAGTGCTCCTTAATTCATTTTTGCCTAATTGAATGTACCCGAAAACATATATTAGTTATCTATTCACTTTAGCATTCAAAGGACATGAGATGCAATGAAAAAGGTTTTTACTTTGTATTAAAAATGAAAGAAAATGCTTGTCCTAGACGTGAGAGGGATTTGAGAAAAATGATACGGGGAGAAATATCTTTTTAGAAAGAGTTTCGAAGAATTTCTTGTATAGAAAAAAAAAAGGAAAAAAAATATATATCTTGAGTTTTGAAAATAAATCTGATCCGTGCCAAATCGTCAAGTTTTCTCACGCAAGCTGACCACTTGTGAATGGCCAACTGTAAGAAACTTAAAACGGTTCAAGCACAAACTCAATGAAGATCAGGGGAGTATAGGGTTTCCCCGGGTCGTTATGTCCCAGCGAGCTATGCAATGGATCACCCAACGTATAGTGATCGAGAAATTTGAACGGATAAAAGGATTATGATTATTATAACTAAAGAAAAAGCAAACAAATTACAAAGGCTTAAATGCAAATTAAAGAAAATTAAAAAGATAAAAAATATTAAATAAACGCTATCACTATTTGCAAAATGATGTTTTTGATTTTAAGTTTTTATAAAACTTAATTAAAAACTACGTAGCGTACAAAAGAAAAAGTGAAACTTACACAATATTAACCCTAAAAATATGAAAATGATATTTTTACAAACCTAATGATAAAATAAAATTTATAGAAAAAGAAAATTATTTTTACAACTATTTATCTATTTATTATTAATTAAAAACTATTTTTAACTATTAAATAATTACGTAAAATACAAGAAAATGTGAAATAAAGCTAGAAAAATAAAATGAAGACTTAGAAAAATCTAAAATATCAAAAGAGAATTTTCAAAACTATTTTTATATTTTTCTGATTATTTTCCTATTTTCTAGGAATTAAAACTATTAAAACTAATTAAATGGCTTAAAAATACAAATTTAACTAAGAAAAATCTAGAAAAATATTTTTTTGGCTTTTTATATTTATCTAAACCTAGGAAAATGAAAAATTATTTTTTTTTGAAGCTTTTCTTAATTATTTGTATTAAATACTAATTAAAAATGCTTAAAAACTAAATTAAATCAAGAAAAATACTAAACATACTTGGAAAAATCTAAAAAATTCAAGTTAAGTCTAAAATAATGTACTGAATCAAGAAAAAATGGAAAAACAGGTGGTTGTGTGTGAGATTATGGAACTGCTATGGAATGTGCTTATGAATAAGCACTTGAATAAGCCAAATGAGCACAAACAAGCACTACACTGGAATAGAAGTTCTACTATGCTATAATAACCAAAATGCAACTAAAAACAATAAGCCATAGCCACTGAATTGCTAACTCAACAGATTTGGATGATATGATTATAAACTAAAAACAGGTTTGAGGTGCCTACTTTAAACCCAAAAATAAGCACTCAAATAAGCTACAAATCAAAAACCAATTATGGAGACTTAAACTAGACCTGGTCAAGAGTTTATGAGCCAAAGACCAGACCAAGGTGAGCTAGGTTGAGCCCTGTGCAGGTGCTTACTGAGAAAAACTCGGTGTTAACGAGTTGTGTACGAGGAGATGAGACCTAAAAGACAAGCTTGTTTGAGACTTATAAAAATTCACAAAAATGTATAAAAATGCTAATAACAAAATAGACCAGTTGAACTTTTTAAGACAACAAGATTCACATAATTTGGATAATGAATCCAAGAAAATTCACCTCAGTTGGCTCAAACAGGCTTTTCGGTTTTTTTTACTTTTGAAGTGAAAATGAAACTCTGACTTTTTTGAACTTTGATTCAAATGTAAGGACTGATCTAGGTGTTATATGATGAAATGACACTAAAGCAACCTTTATCTATGTATTTTAAACACAATTCAAGACTTTGATTCTCAAAAACTCCAACAGTTAGCGATTTAAGACAATTTGAGATGCATATTGACTTTAAAGGTGTGCAGGCTCAAGATTATGACAAATATGAGTTAATATGAGCTAAGTAAACTTAAAACAACAAGAGTTATACAACGAACAAGCCCGAACACTACTATATCAAGCAATTCCAAACACACCTTTAATTGACTGTTTTGCAATTTTAAATCATACAAACACTGAGCAAACTTGTGTTAATGATCAAGCTACATCTATATATCCTAAATACTGACTTATTAAACAATTTGAACCAGTTTTCACTACAAATGAAGGTAATGCAAAGAGACCTTTAAAATCACTTACACATGGTCCTTAGCCACTATGGCTTGGCTGAAACCAATGAACACTAACCTAATTATATCAAACCACTGGATTCCAAATCAACCCAAATCAAGCCTTTGCTTCACCCATTGACCACATCTGCATCATTTTGCCCATTTTACTTTTGTTGACCAATATCCAAAATGAATTGAAACTTAAACTTGAGCTTACAAAAAGCTATGAGAAGCTTGTATAAGCTTATTAGAGCTGAGAAACAAGTTATGTGAAGCTTTTGTATGAGAAATTGAAATGGAAACTTTCAACAGTAAGCTTTAAACATGAATTCTTAACATAACTTGAATTTATAACTGGAAATATTTTATAATGATACAATACACTTAGTTTGATACAAAGAAACAAAATACAACAGGTTTTACACTAACTTAAAGACTTTAAGTTAAAAACGACATTTAGAGAAAATTAAAAATTACAAGACTCTTTCTCTTGCTTCCCTTTGCTTTCTTTTATAATCAAAGTGTCTTCTCTCTCTCCTCTGAATATATCCCAGCATTAATCTCAGCCATTGGATGGCCTAAAATGATCCTAGCCATTCAAACAGATTTTGGCGCCAATTTGAGTTTTTGACAGTTAGGTTGAGTGAAGTGGGAGGAGATGCATTAAATGCATCTTGGAGGCTTGTTGAGGTGGGGGGAACAAAGAGTGGAGTAGGGTGGAGCTAGAGGTGTTGGGTTGCATAAAAAGGTGGAGAAGGAGGGGGACAGTGGAGGAAAAAAAGGGGCGGGTGGTTTTGTTTTAAACCATGGGTGGTTTCGGGTTAAAGGGTTGGGTTTGGATATTGGACCGGGTTAGATATAAGTGGGCTTGGGTTGGGTTTGTATAATAACAAGGGTCCGGTTTGGATTTAGGATTTAAGTAACAAGGACCAAAAGTGTAAAATCTGGAAATCCAAGGACCAAAGCTGTAAATTATGAAAAGTAATCCAAGGGTTTGTTTTGCCAACCTCCAATACTCCAAGGGACCAAATCTGCCAATTGTGAAATTCCAAGGACTAAACATGAACACTTTTAAAATCCAAGGATCAAAACTGTAATTTCTCAAAACTTTTGGATTTTTCACTAAAGGACTAAATATGACAATTTATGATTCCAAAAGGACCTTTGGTGATTTTTCTTTTAAAATAAATGCCTAGGGACTGATTTTGCCATTTTCTGAAAGTTGGGGGACTGAAACTGCCAATTATGCAAACTTAGCTCATTTTCGATGCTGATTTTAAACATTTTGTATCTGAAACATATAAAATGCAACTTTGAGATATTTTCAGTATTTTGATGCATTTCTGAGCATTTTTAAACGTTTTGCAGTTCAGATTTAACCAAAAATGATGAGTATTTACACACTCATCAAAATCCCCATATTGTTTGTGAGTTGTGTGTGAAATAGAGATCCTAGACTCAGAAAAAAAGTTAAGGCAAACGTTTACGTACCTTGTAGAATGAAAAGATTTCACGACAATTGTTCCATAAGACCAAGACCAAAAAGAAGCAAGTTGAATTGTTCTCGCTTCAACGGTTTGGTGAGGACGTCGGCTATGTTGTCTTCGGATGACACTTTCTCAATAGAAATGTTCCCCTTTTGAACATTGTCTTTTAAAAAGTGATGACGGGTCTCTATATGCTTGGTACGAGAGTGCAACACCGGATTTTTTCTTAAGTCGATAGCACATTTGTTGTCGCATAAAATAGCTATGTCACTTAGATGGATGCCATAGTCAACTAACGCTTGTTTCATCCATAGTGCTTGTTGGCATGCTTTGCTAGTGAAGACATATTCGGCTTCGGTTGTTGATATGGCCAATGCCATTTGCTTCTTCGAGAACCAAGATGTTAAACAACACCCCATAAAAGTACATACACCACTTGTACTTTTCCGGTCAAGATAATCACCTGCATTGTCAGAATCCGCATATACAATAGTTTCTACCCCCGTCCCCTTGGGATACCATAATCCCAATTGAGTAGTACCCTTAATATATCTAAATATTCTTTTGACGGTTTCTAGGTGTGAAGTTTTAGGGTATTCTTGAAACCTAGCACATAGACATACACTAAACATGATATTCGGCCGACTAGCCGTAAGGTAGAGAATACTACCAATCATGGCACGGTACTTGGTGTTATCAACGGATTCAACGTCTTCATCTTTGGTGAGTTTGGTATCGGATGACATTGGTGTTCTTATAGGTTTTGACTCTTCTAATCCAAATTTCTTTAGCATTTCTTTTATATATTTGGATTGATTAAAGATGATACCATCTTCTAGTTATTTGATTTGTAGACCAAGAAAGAAACTTAATTCTCCCATCATACTCATTTCAAACTCACCATGCATGATTTTTGAGAAATCATCACACATGTCTTGACAAGTCGATCCGAATATAATATCGTCCACGTATATTTGAACAATAATAATTTGTGAGTCTTTTTTCTTTGTGAAAAGTGTGTTGTCAACTAACCTCATGGTATAGTCGTTTTTTATTAAAAATGATTTGAGTCTATTATACCAAGCCTTTGGGGCTTGTTTAAGACCGTAGAGAGCTTTCTTTAGTTTGTACACGTGATTAGATTTTCGAAATCGATAAAGCCCGGAGGTTGAGCTACATACACTTCTTCATTAATAAAACAATTTAGAAAAGCACTTTTAACATCCATTTGAAAAAGCTTAATATCGTGAGCACAAGCATAAGCAAGAAGTATTCTTATAAACTCTAATCTAGCTACGGGAGCATAGGTCTCATCAAAGTCTATGCCTTCTTGTTGGTTATACCATTGGGCAACAAGTCTAGCTTTATTTCTAGACACGACACCGTTTGCATCTAACTTATTTTTATATACCCATTTTGTTCCGATTATGGTTTAGTTTTTAGGTGGAGGGAAAAGTGTCCAAACATTGTTAGAAACAAATTGATTTAACTCTTCTTGCATAGCCATTACCCAACTTTCATCTTTTATGGCTTCTTGAGTGTGTTTAGGTTCTATGGTTGAGACAAAACAAAATAAACTACTTTGGTTTTGGACTTGAGATCTTAAAGTTCTTTCATTTAACTTTCCTATAACCTTTTCTACGAGATGATATTTAGACTCTTTAATATTGATGATTTCATTGTTTAATGATTCATCTTCTTTATTTATATTTTCTTTGATTTCTATGACTTCACTTTCGATTAACTCGTCATCGACAAAAGGTAGGGTAGTTTTAGGTGGACTCTTATCAAATTTTACGTTTAAAGATTCTTCAAATTTCATGGTTTCTTTATTTAGTATTATGTATGCTTTACTATTATGAGAATATCCTAAGAAGATACCTTCGGTTGATTTAGGATCAAATTTAGTTAAATAATCTTTAGTATTAAGTATGAAACATTTACTACCAAAGACTCGAAAGTGTTCTAACGTAGGCTTTTTGCCTCGTAGTAACTCGTATGGAGTTTTTCCTAAGAATGGTCTAATTAGGACTCGGTTTAGTATATAGGCTGATGTGTCAACGACATTGCACCAAAAATTTTAAGGAATAGATTGCATATTAATCATGGTGCGACTCATTTCTTGTAGGGTTATATTTTTCCTTTCAACTACCCCATTTGATTGTGGAGTGCGAGGAGCCGAGAAGTTGTGAGTAATACCATTAGCATCACAAAAAGTTCCGAATTGCACTTCATTATGAAATTCCCGACCGTGATCCGTTCTAATTGACACAGTAGGACTTCCTAGTTGTCTTTGGATTTTCTTACTTAATATGTCAAAGTAATCGAACGTTTCAGTTTTATTCTTTAAAAATTTAGTCCATGTATACCTAGAGTAATCATCCATTATAACCAAAGTATAGAAGTTACCTCCATAACTTTCAATAGGGGATGGACCAAATAAATCCATATGTAGTAATTCTAGACACTTAGTTGTAGAAACAATATTTTTAGCTTTATGACTAGCATGGACTTGTTTTCCTATGTTACAAGCATCACAAAAATAATGTTCGTATTTTAGTTTGGGTAGGTTTCTTACTAGCTCTTTGGATGATAGCGATTGAAGAAGTCGCATATTGGCGTGACCCAACCTTCGATGCCATAAAGTCAAAGTATCATCCATAGAGGTAAGACAAAGTTTTTCTTTTGGTTCATTACCGATTTTAATGACATAGAATCCATGTTTTCTAATGCCTCTTCCTATAGTAATACCATTTTTCAATATTTTACTACCGATTTCACTAAAAAGTACGTTCCACTTTTTATCATATATTTGTTCTATACTTAGTATATTGAAGTTTAGGTTTTCTACGTGACATACATCGTTAATGGTTAAGGATTTGTGAGAGATTGTACCTTTACCGATGATTTTGCTCTTGCTATTACCAAACACCACATTTCTTCCATTGAAGGATTCTTACGTGGAAAACAAATCTTTATTACCGGTCAAATGCCCTGTGCACCTGCTATCCTTGATCCATTCGTCCGGATCTAAGTCAACCTTTAGGCACACCTAAGAAAACAATTAACTCAAAAGTTTGGTCCCCATTTGTTCATGGGTCCATTGGTGTTATACATTTCATTCATATGAGGCATATACGAAAAAGGTGAGAAAGCATTCCAATGTGTAAAGTTTTGAACCTGAAAACCGTTTTGTGCATTAGGATTCCATCCCATTTGATGGTGGTTACTTCTAGATAGACATTATTTGGCCTTCTTATATTTGTGTTTGGTTTAGAAAACGGCGGGACTTTGTTTTTCATAAAACTTTGATTTTGTTTTAGTGGAGGTAGTTTTTTGACATTTCTAACAGTAATATGGGTTAGTTTCTTCTTGTTAACAATAACAAAGTCGGTTCTAGATGATGTGGTTGCGTTATTTCTACTGTTTGCTGGTACAGACCCACAGATCCCTAAATTTACTCTAGACGGTTCCTTTTTCAAGGGATCCGTGGCTCAAGTAGCTTGTTTTTCAATTGGTTTAACGAATTTTGTTTCTTTAATTTTGCT
This sequence comes from Chrysanthemum makinoi, assembly GCA_910596185.1. Classification (NCBI taxonomy): domain Eukaryota; kingdom Viridiplantae; phylum Streptophyta; class Magnoliopsida; order Asterales; family Asteraceae; genus Chrysanthemum; species Chrysanthemum makinoi. Next base: position 38,761,397 of record OU343216.1, on the reverse strand, counting down.
AGTTGACGCAATGTGTTCCTGAATACCCAAACCCTTTTGATTATTACCCGTTTTAACACTATCAAGTATTTTATCAAGAGTATTAGTACTTATTCTAGCAATCTTAGAATCAAGATGGTCAACTAACATTTGAAGTTGAACACAAAGCTCACATTCACTATCTACTTCCTTTCCCTTATATAATCGTTTTAATTTATCTTTTAGCTCAAGAACTTCCTTTTCTAAACGTTCATTTTTGTTTTTCAAAATCTTATTTCTGTTAATTACTTTTAGACTAATTTTGCAAAGCTTATTATATTAACAATGTAAGAATTCATCATATTATGATGAACTACTATAATATAGAGACTCAGAACATACCTCGTTTGAGTCTTTTTCCATGAGACAAATTTCTTCGTTCTCCTCCTCACTCATTCCCCACCAGCCACTTACGAACGCCTTTTGTTCGTCACGTTTGGGACACTCACTAATGAAGTGATTAGGATCCCCGCATTTAAAACATGTGCGTTCGTCCTTTACTTTCTTGTCGTCTTTGCCTTTCCGGAACCCCTTCTTGTCATCATACGGTTGCTTGACATATCTTCCTTTTCTCCGAAAGAACTTCTTGAAGTACCGTACCGCCATCGCATACTCTTTGTCATCACTTTCCGAAGATGAGGTTCTTCATCGCTTGAGACTTTCTTTTGAAGCTTCGGAGTCTTTAGCGAGGACGAGCTCATAGACTTTTAGGTTGCCTATGAGTTCATCGAGAGTGAGGATTGACAAGTCTTTGGATTCTTCGATGGCCGTCACCTTTGGTCTCCACTTTGATGGAAGTGCCCTTAGAAATCTCCTGAAATGATTACGACTAGAAAAAGACTCAACAAGTGCTTGTAATGAAGTAATAATAGTATTAAAGTTAACCAAAGAATTATCTATACCATCCTCATCCGATATTGATAATTGTTCATATTGTTGAACAAATAAATCAATTTTGTTGTTTTTAACTTGTTGATTTCCTAGGTGTGTTACAACTAAGTAATTCCAAATTTCTTTAGAGGTTTTAAGCATAGAAATTCTTTCAAATTCCTTTTTAGGTAAGGCATTATATAAAACCATTTTTGCCTCACTATTTTTGAAAAGCTTTTTCTTTTGGTCGTCGGAGAGACGATCATGAGGGATGTTTACTTCGTTGCCGTTTTTATCATCTTTTGTAAAAGCTTGAAAATCACCTTCAACAATAATGTACCAAAGATTAATATCCTTTGATTTCACATAAGTTTCAAATATATTTTTCCAATAAATAAAACCATTAGTTTCAAGTAGTTGAGGTCGTTGCATAGATTGCCCTTCTCTATAATTTTTAAAACTCATTGTGATCGAAAAGTTTTTAAAATACAATTCACTTTAAAACTTTTGTAAACCTTGCTCTTGATGCCAATTGTGGAAAACTAGAAGGGGGGTTGAATAGTTTTACCGATTTTAGTTTAAGTTTCAAAACTTTAGATTCGATCTTATGTGAATTCGCATGGATGGATAGATATTATAAAGCAATACGTAAAGTAAATAATGAAAGCAAGTAAAGTAAAGGATAGAGAGTAGCGACACAAGTGATTTATAGTGGTTCGACTACAAGGACACCTTCCTTGCCCTACTCCACTCCCCGATTTCCCCACTTGAGAGTTCAAGCACTATGTCAACAAGCTCCTTCAACACGGCGGAGAAGCCTCACAACGTCGCTTACACTTTTTCCGGTACAAAGCTAAATATTGAGTCCTTAGCACGGCGGACGAAACCAACACAACTTTTTATACAATAACTATGTGAAATATGAAATACAAGATCTTGCTACAGGTGGATGAAAAAATCAAATCAAGGACCCTTTGCTTGGATGACTTGTAGTATATCGTGATCTCGCCTTTGAGAAGGACCTATATGAGAATAACAACAAAAGAGAGAAGAACTACTAGATTGATCTAGTGATCAGAGATTAGAAGCGTGAGATAATATATGAGAGAGTTGTAAGAAGAAGGGTGAGTAACAATGAAAAAATGGCTCACTGTTTATAGGCACAAAAGCTTAGTGTAGCCCGGTTCCGGCGGATCCCTCACTTGGGGGATCCGTCCAGTGCAATCCTAAGGATCCGGCAGTCTAGGTTGTACCAGTCCGGATTTTGGGATTGCAAATCGGGTTATGGGTTATGGGTATGAGCCATGGGTACCCAACAAGATACAATGTATCTAGACAATGGGTCATGGGTCTTGGGTCATGGGTTATGGACATTGGGTCATGGGTCATGGATAATACCCAACATGATTTCATGCATGATGTCATGCAATGGGTCATGTGTTATGGATTAGCTCCATGGGTATGGGTCATGGGTCTTGGAAATTACCCATCCTATTACATAAACTATTACAACAAATGAATTATTACAACATTTCATGTAAATGACCAAATGTATATACTTTACAAAAATAACATGTATTCTTATAATTTTACTTATGATAACTTTATATTTGTTATCAACAAAACACAACGAGATCAACAAAGTCTAGTACCCTGTGATGTAATCCTCTCCCACATCAAACCTGTCTCACCATACTCCTCGGGCTCTGAAGCAATCTCCGATGGTATCTCAGATCCTAACGGGCTACCTATCTCAGGTGAATGTGGAGGTGAATCAAAACCAAAAGGCTGTCCATAGGAATCAGGCTCAGGAAAAGGAGAACCTGGTCCTGGAGAATGTGCAGGACTTTGCAATAGAGGAGTACCCCCTTCTGGGATATCCTCATCATCCTCCTCCTGAGGATCCTCATCCTCATCTATATACTGCTCCTCAATCTCATGCTCCTCCTCGACCTCATGTTCCTCCTCGCCCTCATCCTCAAAGGGAGAGTCCATGAGTCGGAGTCTTTGTGCGGGAAAATCCTGAGGTGGTATAGTAGGGGATCTAGGTCTTCTAAGACATGGTGATGCTGGTGGTGATGACAGAAAAGAGTGGGATGCTAAGTGAATAGGTGATGATGGTGGTCGCGCGGACATGCAAGCAGTACTACAAGCAACTCTAGATGTCTGGGCTCGTGCTAAGACCTGATGTAAAGTGAGCTGCCTAGATGAGCTAGAGCGATCTGATGATGATGATGAACTAGTGTGACGGGCAATCTCATAAGGATCACCCTGCGCAACCGTCATGAGAGTCAATGCTGGAGAACTAGCAATAGCAAGAACCTCCTCAGACACATCAAAAGCTAGTGAAGGCATAGTCTGTGACAATGGCATATGGTAGGTATAAGTGTTCGAAACAACTAGTTTTAATAAGCGCATCAACTTAACCAAAACATATATCACATAATGAAAGCTTTAAAATTAGAGGTACCGCATTACTCAAAATATGCCTGATCGCTTCCGAACCGTCAAGTTTTATCACACAAGCTGACCACTTGTGAATGGTCAACCGTAATAAACTTCAAACAGTTCAGAACCAATGCAATGAAGTCCAGGAGAGTTTAGTGTTTCCCCAGGTCGTTAAGTCCCAACGAGCTGTGCACTGAATAATCAAACGAATAGTGATCGGGAGAATTTGAACGGGAAATGGGTTATGATTATGAATAATTATACCTAAAGAGAAAGTTTATAAATTACAGGGGCTTAAATGCAAATTAAAGAAAATTAAAAATGATAAATTATATTAAATAAACGCTATCACTATTTTTAAAATCGATGTTTTTATTTTTCTTTTATAAATTTAAATTGAAAACTACGTAACGTACAAAAGAAAATGTGAAATTGAAACAGTATTAATCCTAAAAATATAAAAATGACATTTTTACAAACCTAATGATAAGAGAAAATTTTGAGAAAAAGAAAATTATTTTTATGACTATTTATTTAATTATTATTAATTAAAAACTATTTTACTTATTTAATAATACCCTAAAATACAAGAAAATATGAAATAAAGCTAGAAAAATGAAATTATGACTTAGAAAAATCTAAAATAACTAAAGAGAATTTTCAAAACTAATTTTGTATTTTTCTGATTATTTTTCTATTTTCTATCAATTAAAAACTATTTAAAACTAATTAAATTGCTAAAAATTACAAATTTAACTAAGAAAAATTTGGAAAAATTACTTTTTTGCTTTTTATATTTATCTTAACCTAGGAAAAATGAAAAATTATTTTTTTGAAACTTTTCTGATTTAATTGTATTAAAAGCTAATTAAAAATACCTAAAAACTGTTTTAAATGAGGAAAAATATCAAACAGTGCTGGAAAAATATGAAAAATTCAAGAAAAGTCTAAAATAATATTCTAAGTCTATGAAAATATAAAAACATTAGCTTATGTGTGAGAATATGGAACTGCAGCGACAAGTGCTTATAAATAAGCTCTCCAAATAAGCTAGAGGTACCAAATGAGCACCAACTTATCACAGAAGCTATAATAAGCTAAAACTACTAGAAATGAGCTAAATTCAACTAAGCTATACTACTGAAATGCAAGCTACAAAGATTTGGTGAGCAATGAGCTCAAGTGCTAAAACAGATTTTACCTACTAAGTTGCAGCCTAAAAATAGGCTACCCAATAAGCTGGAAATTGAAACCAGATATTGGACTCTCAAGAAGACCTGGCTAGCTACTTAAAAACCAAGAATGAGCCTGAGAGAAGCTCAAATGAGCTTTTGACAAGCTCTGCAAGAACTTGTGAAAACTGCTCTGGTGACTTATGCCCTGTCACAGGGCATATGAGGGCTTATAAAACAGCTTATTTAGAGCTTAAGAAAAATTCCAAAAATTCCCCAAAAATCATTTTAAGCAACTTGACCAACTGAACTTGAGTAATCCAAAATATCACTTGAATTGATCCAATAGTGAATCAATTAAAAATCACCCAAGTTGGGTGAAAACTGACTTTTTCAATTTTGACTTTTGACACAGACTTGGAAATTTGACTTTTGTGAGATTTGAGCTTAAATCATGAACTGATTATGATGTTTTAAGGTGAAATAAACCTGTAATAAGCTACTTCTTTAGCATCTATACCTAAATCAAGCTTTTGATTTTTAAAAATTCTAACAGTTAAGAAAATGAAAACAGATTTGAAAGGATTTTGACTTCTAGAGTACACAAATGAGATTTGATGACTGCAATGAATTTATCTATCCTATATAAACCTCAAACCACAGATTTTGGCCAATGAACAAACCTCATACACAGGCTTGAACACCTGATCCAAACACCACTTTAGTTAACTGATTTGCAAATATAACTCACCTAATTGCTTACTAGCTTATACTAGCAATTAAACTGCAACAATATAATCTAAATACAACTACATTAACAGATTTAGACTTATCAAATACCACAGATTCAACTCCAAAGATAATGCAAACTAATTCAATTATTGAAATAGAAAAGATAAAAAAAAACAAACTCACAAGAGATCCAGCTATTTAGCAGCTTACACAATACCCAATCTACACTAAGCTACTCAAATCCAACCCAATCCAAGCTCTGCATCAACGCAATATCATATCCATTTCCAAATGAGCTCAGTTTGACTTTTGTTGACCAACATGATATATTGCTTAAAACTGATTTATAAGCTTACCAAAAGCTATGGACAGCTTAAGTAAGCTTATTTGGATTTAAAAATAAGCTACTAGAAGGCTGAATTTAAGAACATGAAACTGATTTTTAACAAAGTGATCATAAAACATGGAATGTTGTTTTAACCTTAAATTGATACTTGAAAATGGATTACAATGATAAAACAACTTAAATTGAGTACATAGGAACAGAAGATTACAGCTTTAAACTTAAACTAAAACATTGATATTAAAAACGACATATATGAAATTTAAAACTAAAGACTACTACACTCTCTTGCTTCTCTTCTCTTATTTATACATCAAAAGGCTTTCCCTCTCTCCTCTGAGCTTTTCCCACTTGCCTTTGGGGCCATTGGATCACTTGAGTGGATAATGGCCGTTTGATGCATTTTGGCGCCAAAATGGTTTTAGCCAGTTGGGAGGGATTGAGTGTAAGGAAGGAGATGCATTAAATGCATTTTGGATTGTTGGGTGAGGTGGAGGGATAAGGTTGTGGGTTTGCGAGCTGGAGGTGAGGAAGGTCGGGATTTGCAGAGCAGGTGAAGGAGAAGGTGGGCAGGAAAAGGTTGGGTTGGGTTTGATCTGGTTTGACCGGGGTTTAATATATAGGTATGGGGTTCAAAAACAGGGGTTCAAGTGGTAAATGGCAGGGGTCACAGGATACAAAGGGTTCAAGGATCAAGTTATTAAATAACAAGGACCAAACTTGCAATTTCACAAAAACCAAGGACCAAATCTGCCATGTCGGATTTTCCAGGGACCAATAATGTACATTCTGAAATTATAATCCAAGGGTCAAACTTGACAATCTCCAATATTCCAAGGACCAAACTTGTCAGTTTTGAAACTCAAAGGACTAAACTTGTAATTTCTCAAAACTTTTGACATTTTTCACCAAAGGACTAATTATGACAACTTATGATTTAAAAAGGACCTTTGGTGATTTTTCTTTTAAAATAAGTGCTCAGGGACTATTTCTGACAACTTTTGAAACTCGAGGGACTAAAACTGCCAATTATGCAAACTTAGCTCATTTTTCATCTGATTTTAAACATTTTGCATCTGAAACATATAAAATGCAATTTTGAGATATTTTCAGTATTTTGATACATTTCTGAGCATTTTAAGTGTTTTGCAGTTCATATTTGACCCAAAAATGATGAGTATTTACACACTCATCAATCCCCCACACTAAACTATTGCTAGTCCCTAGCAATCTTTTGAGAAAACTTAATGGATTTGAATCTCTTTACCAAAAGCCATTACTTCTGGAGTAGCCAAATGTTTCAGTTCAAGTAAGAACCTTGGTACACTGATAACCAAATGATTTTGAGCAAATCACCAGCTTCCAACGGATTTGATTTGTCTTTACCAGAAGCCGTTTGCTTCTGGACTAGCCAACTCTTGGATAATATATACTATATTTGGTGAGCTGATTACCAATTATGGTTTTCCAACTGCCTTTACCACAAGCCATAAACTTGCGGGCTAGCCAACTCTTCACTAATTAAAGATATGGTGAGCTGAATACCATACAATTTTGGGCAAATTGCAAGCCGTCAACGGATTTGAGATATCTTTACCAAGAGCCGTTTGCTCCTGGATTAGCCAATCCTTTTGTTTATTAGACATGGCGGACTGATAACCATAAGTTGAGTAAGTGCAAAACACTTGCTCCAAAAAAAAATTTTGGCCAAAAATGGGGGAATTGGGTGGTATAATTACATGATAAAATTCGTGAGAATTCCCCCCCCACACTAGAAATGAATATTGCCCTCAATATTCAAAGTACCGACTGTTATGCCGAAACATAGAACGTAAAAGGGAAATACTACGGCCATTATTTGAAAGTTTTTTTTTTTTTTTTTTTTTTTTTTTTATACAACAGCGGGGGGCAACTCCCCCACACTAGGGTGGTAGAAAATAGAAAGAAGTCAGAAATATGGGTGAAAACCCATATAGTGTGCTACTGTTTTTGATTCCCGAGTCGCTAGCTTGACTCGATCCCCGCATTCATTGGTTCATGGGGAAAGTTTGTAGATCCGGGACAACCACAGGAGGAATGTCCTCTCCAAAATAATGCTTTAATCGATGACCATTCACTTTAAAGTTTGGACCATCGGGTTGAGATAACTCAATGGCTCCATAAGGAAATACTTTAGTGATGGTGAATGGTCCAGACCAGCGGGATTTTAGTTTTCCCGAGAAAATCTTCAATCTTGAGTTGAAAAGAAGGACTCGATCACCGACGTTGAAAACGCGGTTTTTGATTTTTGAGTCATGAATCTTCTTTGTCTTTTCTTTGTAGATCAAAGAGTTTTCGTATGCTTGATCACGGAGTTCATTTAATTCATTCATTTGAACTTTCCGGTGATCACCAGCTGTCTGAATATCGAAGTTGGCATGTTTCAAGGCCCAGTATGCCTTGTGCTCAAGCTCAATCGGTAGATGACACGCCTTCCCGTACACTAGCTTGTATGGAGTACACCCGATGGGTGTTTTATAAGCTGTACGGAAGGCCCAGAGTGCGTCATCTAGCTTATCCGACCAGGAGGCACGGTTTTCGCCTACTGTCCTTTCCAGAATTCTTTTAATCCCTCGGTTGGAAACTTCCACTTGCCCACTTGTTTGGGGGTGGTACGTAGTAGAGAGACGGTGAGTTACACCATACTTTTGCATGACTCTATCAAACTGGTCATTGCAGAAATGCGTACCACGATCACTGATTATAGCTCGTGGAGTTCCAAACCTAGCAAAAAGAGATTTTAAGAATTTCACAACAACTCGGGCATCGTTGGTAGGCAAAGCCTTAGCTTCAACTCATTTTGACAAATAGTCAACGGCCACGAGTATGTATTTGTTTCCTCGAGATGAAGGAAATGGTCCCATAAAGTCAATGCCCCAGATGTCAAAAATCTCACACACTTGAATGGCGTTTTGCGGCATTTCATTTCTTTGTGAGATATTTCCGTGACGTTGACAAGCGTCACAGGTTTTGACAAATTCATGGGCATCCTTGTAAATCGTGGGCCAATAAAATCCAGAATCAAACACCTTCTTGGCAGTGTAGTTGGGGCTATGATGTCCCCAGTAGGTCCAGAATGGCAAGCCTTGAGAATGTCATTGGCTTCCTGACCATACACACATCGCCTGATGACTTGATCCGCGCAAATTTTGAATAAGTAGGGGTCGTCCCAGAAGTAATGTTTTACATCTTTAAAGAATTTGTTTTTCTGTTGGGACGACATCCCTTTCACCACAAAGTTACCCGCATGGTAATTTGCAAAGTCAGCAAACCATGGGGTAGAAGAGTCTCCACGAAAAGAAACCACATTGAGTGTTTCGAGAGGAAATGTTTCATTTATTTCCTTTCTCTCGAACACATTCTGGTGAGGGTTTTCTAGACGGGACAGGTGATCAGCAGCCAGGTTCTCAGCTCCTTTTTTATCACGTATAATGATATCAAATTCTTGTAGGAGGAGAACCCAACGGAGCAATCTCGGCTTTGCATCTTGTTTTGCAAAGAGATATTTGAGAGCCGAGTGATCCGTATACACCACGCATTTGGTCAAGATTAGGTATGGCCGAAACTTCTCAAACGCATACACCACAACTAATAATTCTTTTTCTGTAGTGGTGTAATGGTTTGAGCTTCAGTCATAGTCTTACTCGCGTAGTGGATAGGTTGAAAATGCTTGGTTTTTCGTTGCCCCAAGACTGCACCGATAGCAAAATCACTTGCATCGCACATGAGTTCAAAGGGTAAATCCCAGTCGGGGGCAACTAGAATGGGTGCTTCCGTAAGCTTTTTCTTTAATGTTTCAAAAGCTTCGATGCACTCAGGTGAGAAGATAAAAGGAGCATCTTTTTCAAGAAGATGGGTCATAGGCCGAGCGATTTTAGAAAAATCTTGTATGAATCTACGATAAAACCCGGCATGACCTAGAAAACTCCTAATACCTTTGACGGTAGTAGGATGAGGCAATTTGGCAATAACATCGACTTTTGCTCTATCAACCTCAATCCCGTTTTTTGAAATCTTATGGCCAAGGACTATGCCTTCTTTGACCATAAAGTGGCTCTTCTCCCAATTTAGACAAAGATTGGTGTCTTCACACCGTTTTAGCATTTTATCTAAATGGGAGAGACATGTGTGAAATGAGTCCCCAATGACCGAGAAGTCATCCATAAACACCTCCATTGTTTCCCCGATCATGTCGTGGAAAATTGCCATCATACATCGTTGGAACGTGCCAGGAGCGTTACATAGGCCAAAAGGCATACGTCTGTAGGCAAAAGTTCCGTATGGGCAGGTGAATGTGGTCTTTTCTTGATCTAGCGGATCAATGGGGATCTGAAAATAACCCGAGAAACCATCAAGGAAACAATAGTACTCGTTCCCTGCTAATCTCTCAAGCATTTGGTCCATGAAGGGTAGAGGAAAATGGTCTTTACGGGTGGCTTCGTTTAACTTGCGATAGTCAATACACACACGCCATCTCGTAACCAATCGAGTTGGAATTAACTCGTTTTCTTCATTTGTGACAACAGTTATGCCACCCTTTTTAGGAACACAGTGGATGGGACTGACCCAAGGACTATCAGAGATAGGGTAAATTAAACCGGCATCAAGAAGTTTGAGAACCTCTTGTTTGATAACCTCGTGAATCTTAGGATTCACCCTTCTCTGATGTTGGACTGCTGGTTTGAAGTCATCCTCCATCAAGATTTTGTGAGTACAAAACTCAGGGTTGATACCCTTAATGTCGGAGAGTTTCCAAGCAATTGCTTGCTTGTGTGACTTCAAGACCTTTATGAGAGCAGTCTTCTCCTCCTCAGTTAAGTCTTTAGCAATTATGACGGGTAATTTATCATCACCCTCCAAGAATGCATACTCGAGATGAGGAGGTAGGTCCTTAAGTTCAACCTCGGGAAATTCTTCAGTAGATGTTTGTACTGATTTGATTTCCTCAATCGTGATCTCTTTTGGAGGGAGTGAAGGTAATGGATCTAACAATTGCTCAAGATAAAGGATATCCCCCTCCGAATCATAAACACCATCAATTCCCGGCGGAATTGATTCATCACTAACAAGAAACTCATCGATCTCTTCCAGAAAGAAGTCACCTCCCTCAAACGGAGTGAGAGAGGGGGAAGAGTCGGCAATAATTGGTTGAGAAGATGTGGTGGAATCCCCACTCACAGAATTATGAAAATAACCAAGAAACTCTTGAGAGTACTCCTCTGAAGCAATATCAATTAAATCGATTCGATTAACCGATTCAGCATCATAATTTGAGGAGTACCTCGAAGTTTGATCAAGGTTAAAGGTAACAGCTTCATTACCCACACGTAACGTGATTTCTTGCTCAAATACATCAATGAGAGCACGGCCCGTTCTTAGGAATCCTCGTCCAACAATGAGGGGAACCCGAGGATCGGCATCGAAATCAACAACCACAAAGTCAGCTGGAAAATGGAACTTTCCTACTTTCACGAATACATCCTCGGCGATGCCAAGAGGACGCGATATAGAACGATCTGCAAGCTCAAGAGTCATGCAGGTAGGAATAAGTTCTGGAAGAGAAAGCTTCTTCCATACTGAATAAGGCATCAGATTGATGCTTGCACCAAGATCGGCGAGGGCAAAGCATTCAATCATTCCTGGAAAAACACAAGGAAGAAGAAATTTTCCAGGATCTCCAAGCTTCTCGGGAAGCTTCTTTAACAGAACTGCTGAGCAGTTCTCGTTCAAAGGAGTTTTAGCCATTTCAAACAGTTTTTCCTTGTTGCTTAACATGTGTTTGAGAGTTGATGCAAACTTGGGCATCAACATGATAGCATCCGCAAAGCTTATGTCAAAATGTAGTTCTTGGAAAATTTGAAAGAATTTTTCCATTTGATGACTGGCTTTTTCGCGGAGCTTTTGCTCATTTAAACGTGAGGGGTAAGGAATAGAAGTTTTGGATTTGGGGTTGTCAACTGGAGGTTCAAAAACAACTCCAGGTTTGGTTTTGGGTTTCGGGACAACTTGAGGATGGACATGTGCTGTACTTTGTGAGCTAGTTGGTTGCACTTGGTCCTTGTCGCCTCAGGTTCACTTTCCACTACCTTCGGGAGAGAAGAAGAAGAGGTAGTAGGAATAGCGGGTCCATCATATGAAACACCACTTCTGGTTGTGATCGCCTTTGCATCGCCCCTCGGATTAGCGATCGTGTTGCTAGGTAAAGTACCTGAGCCCGAGGGTCGATCATTTAAAGACTTCTTAATGTCAGAAATCTGGCTAACCAACAACCTGTTCATTTCCTCTTGGGATTTCATGAATTGCTTCAATAACTCATCAGATGATGGTCCAGTTGGAACAATGGCTTGATTTTGTGTAGGAAAATTCTGGCCTCTATTGTTTGGATTGGGGCCTTGATTTTGGAAATTTCCTTGATTATTGCCATGAAAATACCCTGGGTTGAAATTTCCCTGACCTGGGTTTCTATTAAAATTTCCTTGGTGTTGGAAGTTTTGACTTTGATTTTGAAAACCGTTATTTTGACTAAAATTACCTTGGTTTTGAAAACCTTGGTTCGTTCTATTCTGATTTTGATTACGGTTTTGGTTTTGGTTGAAACCGGGTGGTCCATGGTAGTGGTTAGGACGGTGGTTCGGGTCCATAGGAGCACGATATTGGTTGCCTCCTGAATTGGAAATTCCGCCCACAGCGTTTGCTTCAAAAGGGTTACCATCGGTGGCCATACAGTTGTAATAGGCATGGGGGCCACCGCAAGTAACACAGACTTCCACTTTCTTAACTTCAGCAGGAGGTGAAGTTTGTGGAAAAAAACTTTCTTTTGGTTGGAGAGAACAAAGCTTGAATTGCTTCCGTGAGTTTGTCAATCTTAGCATCGGTGCTAGATTGACTCATGGGTGATGAAGAAGAAGGACCAACACTGACTTGGGAAACAACCGGTTTGCTTCGTGCAGTGCGGACTTTAGACTTGTTTTCAATTATCGTTAAAGCTTCTTTTACAGTTTTGCTCAAGAAATTTCCTCCAGCGGAGGAATTGAGAGAATCTTGATCAGATTGACTCACTCCATTATAGAAAGTATCGAGTTGCATCAACTCGGAGAAACCGTGGTGAGGACATTTGCGGAGCAACTCCTTAAAACGATCCCACGATTCACTGAAGGATTCATCAAACTTTTGTGTGAATTTGATGATTTCGTTTTTAAGACTCGTGGTTTTAGAAGGTGGATAAAACTCGTTCACAAATTTCTTTACCAGGTCTTCCCATGTTTCGATTGATTGAGGGGTTGTTTTTCAAGCCAAATCCGGGCTTGTCCCTCAAGGGAAAATGGGAACAGAAGAAGTTGACAGCATCTGTAGGGACATTCTTGTATTTGATGGTAGATGCAATCTTGTTAAACCATCGAATATGAGCATGAGGATCATCCCTCTCAAAACCATAGAATTGACTTGAGGTTACAAGATTCAGTAACCCGGTTTTGAGTTCAAAATTTTCAGCCACAATGGCTGGGATAACAATAGCATCTCCATACCCGTCGATGGGTGCCTGGAGAAGCTCGCACATAGGACGTTCTTCCGCCATGATAACGGAAGTAGTGCGAGCAGTCCGGATCTCAGATCCGACTGATGGGGCAGAACGTCTATGGACACGCCTTCTTGGAATCCTGACAAGCTCACGAAATGGGCTCACAGACCTAGAAGAGCGAGTGCGCATACACTAGAGTTAACTCTAAGGAATCTCAGAGTTAAGGAAGGGAATTATGAAAAATGGAGAAAGAAGAATCTTTTTGGGTTTTATGGTTTTGAAAAGTAGATATAACAACAAATCCAATTAAAACAATATCGAGGCAAAACGACAGTGAACTTAAACCAATAATCACAAGATGAATGGCTTCTTTGAAAAAGGTACACCACTCACAAGGACACAAAGGCAAGTTTTAATCTTTGGTTCGGGAACTTATTATGGTCGTACCCCCAGTTAGGTAGTACACTGCCTTGGTTTGCGGTGGTAATTTTTTATGTTGTTATTATTAAACAAAGAAAACGACAAATCTTTTTGTATTTTTATCTTATATATATATAGAAACAAAAGAAAAATATTTTTTTGTGTTTTATACGTTTTAAGATGTTTTTGGGGTTTTTGGATTTTTTATAAAAAAATATATATAGATATAGATGGTATAAACAAGGAGTGAATATTCAAATCACTAATCTGCTAAGCGTAAGATAATTAGCACAGCTCCCCGGCAGCGGCGCCAAAATTTGATCGCTCCCGAACCGTCAAGTTTTATCACACAAGCTGACCACTTGTGAATGGTCAACCGTAATAAACTTCAAACAGTTCAGAACCAATGCAATGAAGTCCAGGAGAGTTTAGTGTTTCCCCAGGTCGTTAAGTCCCAACGAGCTGTGCACTGAATAATCAAACGAATAGTGATCGGGAGAATTTGAACGGGAAATGGGTTATGATTATGAATAATTATACCTAAAGAGAAAGTTTATAAATTACAGGGGCTTAAATGCAAATTAAAGAAAATTAAAAAGATAAATTATATTAAATAAACGCTATCACTATTTTTAAAATCTGATGTTTTTGATTTTTCTTTTATAAATTTAAATTGAAAACTACGTAACGTACAAAAAAAAATGTGAAATTGAAAAGATAATCCTAAAAATATAAAAATGACATTTTTACAAAAAAAAAAAAAAAAAAATAAAAAAAAAAACCTAATGATAAGAGAAAATTTTGAGAAAAAGAAAATTATTTTTATGACTATTTATTTAATTATTATTAATTAAAAACTATTTTACTTATTTAATAATACCCTAAAATACAAGAAAATATGAAATAAAGCTAGAAAATGAAATTATGACTTAGAAAAATCTAAAATAACTAAAGAGAATTTTCAAAACTAATTTTGTATTTTTCTGATTATTTTTATATTTTCTATCAATTAAAAACTATTTAAAACTAATTAAATTGCTAAAAATTACAAATTTAACTAATAAAAATTGGAAAATTACTTTTTTGCTTTTATATTTATCTTAACCTAGGAAAATGAAAAATTATTTTTTGAAACTTTTCTGATTTAATTGTATTAAAAGCTAATTAAAAATACCTAAAAACTGTTTTAAATGAGGAAAAATATCAAACAGTGCCGGAAAAATATGAAAAATTCAGGAAAAGTCTAAAATAATATTCTAAGTCTATGAAAAATATAAAAACAGTAGCTTATGTGCGAGAATATGGAACTGCAGTGACAAGTGCTTATAAATAAGCTCTCCAAATAAGCTAGAGGTACCAAATGAGCACCAACTTATCACAGAAGCTATAATAAGCTAAAACTACTAGAAATGAGCTAAATTCAACTAAGCTATACTACTGAAATGCAAGCTACAAAGATTTGGTGAGCAATGAGCTCAAGTGCTAAAACAGATTTTACCTACTAAGTTGCAGCCTAAAAATAGGCTACCCAATAAGCTGGAAATTGAAACCAGATATTGGACTCTCAAGAAGACCTGGCTAGCTACTTAAAAACCAAGAATGAGCCTGAGAGAAGCTCAAATGAGCTTTTGACAAGCTCTGCAAGAACTTGTGAAAATGCTCAGGTGACTTATGCCCTGTCACAGGGCATATGAGGGCTTATAAAACAGCTTATTTAGAGCTTAAGAAAAATTCCAAAAATTCCCCAAAAATCATTTTAAGCAACTTGACCAACTGAACTGAGTAATCCAAATATCACTTGAATTGATCCAATAGTGAATCAATTAAAAATCACCCAAGTTGGGTGAAAACTGACTTTTTCAATTTTGACTTTTGACACAGACTTGAAAATTTGACTTTTGTGAGATTTGAGCTTAAATCATGAACCGATTATGATGTTTAAGGTGAAATAAACCTGTAATAAGCTACTTCTTTAGCATCTATACCTAAATCAAGCTTTTGATTTTAAAAATTCTAACAGTTAAGAAAATGAAAACAGATTTGAAAGGATTTTGACTTCTAGAGTACACAAATGAGATTTGATGACTGCAATGAATTTATCTATCCTATATAAACCTCAACCAAAGATTTTGGCCAATGAACAAACCTCATACACAGGCTTGAACACCTGATCCAAACACCACTTTAGTTAACTGATTTGCAAATATAACTCACCTAATTGCTTACTAGCTTATACTAGCAATTTAAGCTGCAACAATATAATCTAAATACACTACATTACAGATTTAGACTTATCAAATACCACAGATTCAACTCCAAAGATAATGCAAACTAATTCAATTATTGAAATAGAAAAGATAAAAAAAACAAACTCACAAGAGATCCAGCTATTTAGCCAGCTTACACAATACCCATTACACTAAGCTAACAATCCAACCCAATCCAAGCTCTGCATCAACGCAATATCATATCCATTTCCAAATGAGCTCAGTTTGACTTTTGTTGACCAACATGATAATTGCTTAAAACGATTTATAAGCTTACCAAAAGCTATGGGAGCTTAAGTAAGCTTATTGGATTTAAAAATAAGCTACTAGAAGGCTGAATTAAGAACATGAAAGGATTTTTAACAGTGATCATAAAAACATGGAATGTTGTTTTAACCTTAAATTGATACTTGAAAATGGATTACAATGATAAAACAACTTAAATTGAGTACATAGGAACAGAAGATTACAGCTTTAAACTTAAACTAAAACATTGATATTAAAAACGACATATATGAAATTTAAAACTAAAGACTACTACAATCTCTTGCTTTTTTCTTATTTATACATCAAAAGGCTTTCCCTCTCTCCTCTGAGCTTTTCCCACTTGCCTTTGGGGCCATTGGATCACTTGAGTGGATAATGGCCGTTTGATGCATTTTGGCGCCAAAATGGTTTTAGCCAGTTGGGAGGGATTGAGTGTAAGGAAGGAGATGCATTAAATGCATTTTGGATGGTTGGGTGAGGTGGAGGGATGTTGTGGGTTGCGAGCTGGAGGTGAGGGAAGGTCTGGATTTGCAGAGAGGTGAAGGAGAAGTGGGGAGGGAAAAGGTTGGGTTGGGTTTGATCTGGTTTGACCGGGGTTTAATATATAGGTATGGGGTTCAAAAACAGGGGTTCAAGTGGTAAATGGCAAGGGTCACAGGATACAAAGGGTTCAAGGATCAAGTTATTAAATAACAAGGACCAAACTTGCAATTTCACAAAAACCAAGGACCAAATCTGCCATGTCGGATTTTCCAGGGACCAATAATGTACATTCTGAAATTATAATCCAAGGGTCAAACTTGACAATCTCCAATATTCCAAGGACCAAACTTGTCAGTTTTGAAACTCAAAGGACTAAACTTGTAATTTCTCAAAACTTTTGACATTTTTCACCAAAGGACTAATTATGACAACTTATGATTTAAAAAGGACCTTTGGTGATTTTTCTTTTAAAATAAGTGCTCAGGGACTATTTCTGACAACTTTTGAAACTCGGGGGACTGAAACTGCCAATTATGCAAACTTAGCTCATTTTTCATCTGATTTTAAACATTTTGCATCTGAAACATATAAAATGCAATTTTGAGATATTTTCAGTATTTTGATGCATTTCTGAGCATTTTAAGTGTTTTGCAGTTCAGATTTGACCAAAAATGATGAGTATTTACACACTCATCAATGCCTTTAAATAAAACACGTCAGTTCGGTTCTATAACATAATCCCATATCAAATCAATCGAGTTCAAAATTCCAAAATCATAATATACCGTTTACTCAAATCAAATCCGTAGTATCTCGATAATCACATCTCATTTGCCCAAAATCAATAATCATATCCCAAAACATATCATCTCATAAGTCAAATCGCAGTTCATACCATAATCAATTAAGAAGCTTCGGCTTGGCAAGCGGGCGTGTGTCGGTCGAGGATCAATTTTCTTAAAAAGTGGTTATAGTTTAGGGTTTATAAAATACCTAATTCTCTATAACCTTGAGCTCTGATACCAATCTGTAACACCCCCAAATCTCGGTACAATGGAAGACTTAATCAAGTTTTTAGGGCGTTACTATTGGATTGGTATCTCACACAAGTATAACAAAAAGATAGTCATTTAACATTCAAAACCAACCCCAAATTCAAGTATTCAAAACATTTAATCCAAAAGCATAAATATTAGGCCCAAAACATGATTTAATAAAATAGGTCCCCAAAGTTTATCAGAGTCAGAATTGATCCTTGAACCTCGCCTTCTTGCCAAGCTTCCACCGATCACGTATTCCAAACATCTTTCAAATACCGAGAAATCATGCAAAAGGTCAGCTTACGCTGGTGGGTTCATATGTTTAAGTTCAATAAAATCATAGTGGACCTGTAGGAGTTGATTTGCTATGCAAGACCTAAGATAGATAAATACCGTTTGCACACACCGATCCTACCCGGATCACCAACCATATAACCATATCCCGCATCCATGGATTACTCGGGCCCCGCGACTCTAGTCCAGCACTGTCGTGGCAAAATCTAGAACAATTGCCAACCCCGGACTAGGTCGAGGTAGAAGTCTATTCTTAGTTAGGCAACGGTTTAACCTAGACTAAGGCAACAACTACCACACGTCTATCTAAACAGTCAAGCATATAAGCAAATCCAAATAGTTTTAAAGGCCCGAAAACAGTAGCATGATTCTCACCCCAATATAGTTTAAAACGTAGATAAAAGTGGGGCTATGAAACTCACCTCAATCAATCAACGTACAAATAAACACTAGCAGAAGATAACGGTAATCACGGCTCAACAACTATCGACTCGGCACAACCTATTAATGTAGACCAAATTTTAATATATAATTCCCATAATCAACGTTATCTACCCCAATGTATTCCATTTCGTTATTTCCAAAAATGTCCCGTTTCACCATTTAATCCTAGTGTTTGGTATCCTCATGTGGGTGTATCGACTCAATATGATGCTATGAATGCACTCAAATAACCAATATGTGACTCAACGTAACACGATGAGACATCTAAGCGATAAGCTACATAGTCCAATAAGTTTCGGAATAAATAGTAGACCTTATCGAATTCGTCAACTCGATAAACTCATTTATTTATTCGTGTCGCTTATTATCCCATAAATCAATCGCATCCTAAAGAGTCATAAGGATAATTCACCGATTAATAAGGTTACCCGACGTACCTAGCGGGCTTTTATTAGATTCGTCAACCTAATAAGTCCGCTACTCACGTGGATCAACACTATTAACGTTAGGTTATCCGTAACCCATGCACACAACGTAAGTAATTAAATACTTAAAACTAGTATTAAATGCCCATAATTGGCATTTATCGATAAACGTGTACTCGAAACATTAACTACTTATTTATTATAAAACATTTCTATTTTTAGTCGTTAGTTTCCGTTTAAAAATAGTAAATAACAAGATAAATCTTGTTATCGATATTTTTGGTATAAAAGTCCCTTTTTAGTATTTACATTTCATAATCTATTAGCATTTTCATATAAATATATATTTCGTCAAATTTCAATATTAGTTTCATAACGTTATTCGTTTCGAGTCCACAAGCACGAGTCATGACTTCTCGGCTTTTAATCAATCAATAGTCCAAACTATACTAAAGTCCATGTTACGGCGTTGTCGGGGTCAACTATTGACTAAAAAGTCAAAGTAACACCGACGTTGCTCAAAGTTGACAATTTATACATCAAGTCCAAATTAAAAGTCATAATAGCGCAATTCAATCCCAAATCAACTCAAAACAATCTCGCCAACCAATCAACCAACCAAATATACCCGAAACCAATGTTATGACCCTAATGGTCATGACACGGTCACGGTTAAGACCACGTGAACCAAACAAGCTCTAGAAGCTTTTCGGCTCCACGCGTCTCATCCAAACACCAACGACATCAACCAACAAGCTACCAAAACGACCCGACCCGGACCCAAGGTCCATGTAGGTCACGTACGACACCACCATGACCCATACGTGGGTTTCATGGTGCGTACGCCCCATCACCACAACCTAACGCCATCCAAACACTCCCAAATCAATACCACAACATCCAAATACAACCAATCAACCTCCAATCATCAACCAAACATCAAACCCATCATCTATTCTAACCAAAAACATGAAACTAGACCTAAAATGCAAAAACCCAACAATATGATACACCACATGCTTACCAAACACTAGCTACATGTTTATTTAAGTGTTAATTAGACTTAATCCCACGTTTAAACCAAAAGCCCTAAATTTTATCATAGGGTTGAACCCTAATCAAGCCGTACGTGGCTTATTGAAGCTCAAACAAACATAACCCATGTTCCATTTACCTTATTCAAGCCCGATCTACAATATTTGATGAAAACCCTAAAAGTACGAATTTTAATCTTAAGATTTGAAGGTGTTATGGAGGTCCAAATGGAGCGTGTAATATATGGTTGGAAAGAGGAGGAAGAGAGCTTTAAGATGGTGGTGGACGAGAGGTGTGATGCGCCGAAGATTGGCCGGAGGTGGCCGGAATAGTGGCCGGATTATTTAGGTGGCGGCTAGGTTAATATTTAGGGTTAGGGTTTTATTTTTGGGGAGAGAGAGAGTAGAGAGAGAAAGAGGGGTTAGTGTGTGTTTTTTGTGAGAGAAATGAAAGTATCAAATGAGGGTGGATGGGGTTATTTATACTTGGATATTGGGGATTCAAAAATAAATAAAAATATGGGGAGGGGCGCCGGCCAAGGGTAAAATAGAGGGGCCGAAGGCGTCATTTTTCGTAAACTATCCCGTTTACCCATTCCCGAGCTCATATATTATCCCTCGAATGTCCCATGACGTTCATTCGACTTTCTAACATCATTATTTATGTTTTTCCACGAGTTTTGACTATTTATTTGCCAATTTTCGAGTTACGGTCTAAAAGTTACGTTATTTCTCGTTTTAGGTTTTTCTAGTGCCGAATCGAATAGTGCCTATCAAATAGAGTTAAAACTCATACGATAACTCATTCAATAGTGAAGTAATTCATAAAAACCAATAAACGATATAAAATCGAGTCATGGTTGATAAAATAGTGATAAAGGAAAAAGCTCGGTTTAGTTTAACGTAATGCGGTTACCTAAAATAGACTCCCTAAATTACCAGTTTTCACACTATCCTTTACTAGTCAACATATAAGAAAATCAAAAAGAGTAAAAGTAGGTCAAAGAAAAGAGTAGCATGCTTTCTCACCCCAATTTAGTTAAAAACATAGATAAAAATGGGGCTATGAAACTCACCTCGATCAAGCAAAGCAACAATAATCAATAACAAAGCAGATAAGCAGCTAACACGGCTCGACAACTACTGACTCGACACAACCTATTAATATAAATCACCTTAATATATTTTTCAATTCCAATATTTTCTATCCCGAATGTATTCCAATTCTTATTTCCAAAAACCTCTCGTTTCTCAATTTAGTTACAAGCGTTTGATATCATCGTGTGAGGTGTCGACTCGATAGGACTCCATGAATGCACTATATTTCTAGCAATGCGACTCACGACAACACAATGCAACTTCTAAGCGAAAAGCTTTATAGTTTAATAAGTTTCAAAATAAATCGTTAGATCTTATCGAATTCGTCAACTCGACAAACTCAACTATTTATTTGTTTCACTTATTATTCCAAAAACTAGTCACAACCTAACGGGTTATAAGGATAATTTGTTAATTAATATATTTATCCTACGCACATAACGGGCTCTTATTGGATTCGCAACCAATAAGTCCGCTATCTACGTGGGTTAAACCTATTAATGGCAAGTCATCCGCAACCCATGCATATCGCACAATGGTTATTAAACACTCATAAATGACACATTTTGGTAAACGTGCCCTCGAAACATTTAATAACTCGTTATTATAAAATATTTCCATTTTCAAGTCGTTAGTTCCCATTTAAATATCGAATAACAAGGTGAGTCTTGTTACTAAATATTTAATACAAGAACTTACAATTTATATTTTCTAGTTTATTTACATGTTTATATATATTATGTCAAGTTTTCAATCCACGTTTCGAGTTATAATCCGTCTCGAGTTCACAAGTCTGAGTCATGACTCTAGGCTTTTTATATGTCATATTGTCCAATAAATAATATAATTCCATGTTACGGCGTTGTCGGGGTCAACCGAGACTAGAAAGTCACGATAACACCGACGTTGCGTAAAACTCACATATATATACTTTCAAGTCCAAATAAACAATTCCACTCATTACCGGCCCTAAACCTACGGCTCGACAACACATCAAACAATCTCCATTTCAACTCAACATCTTTCCCGACATCCAAATAAATATCAACCCGCACCCGAAACCAATGCCGAGACCCAAATGGCCTCGGCTTGGCCACGGTAAGACCACGCGAATCAAACAAACCCTATTGGTTCTTTGGCCCCTGTGTCTCGTCCAATACCACACGCGACCATCCTAGTCCCGGTCACTTCATTACCATCAAAACCTCCAAAACAATATCACGACAACCAAACCCGGACCATAAGGTCCTTTGGGGCTCACGGCTACATCCTAACGCGACACAAACCGGACCATTTTGGTCCTTGTGGCTCGTGGTCTCCCCAACACAACCCAAACTGGACCTTCACGGCCCCGGTTAACTTCCAACACCATCAAACCTCCAATTTCAACAACAAACCCACCATCAAAACATCAAAACAAGAAAATAAAATGCATACGCGAGACCCGACACAACACACTTGATACCAATTCGTCTTATTACGTTTTTATCATTTTTAAAACTAGTTTATATGTTTTTGTCCATCTAAACCTAACCAAAACGGACGAACGAGACATAAAAAGTCTCGAACGAGTGTACCACTCGTTTCCTTTATCTTTCTTTCTTCTCGATCTATTCTTGGAACAAGAAAACACGAACAAAAGTGGCGTTTAGCGCACGTTTGGGTGACGGGATGGTGGAGAGGTGGCGAGTGATGTATACCAAAAGAAAGATGATGATGGGAGGAATGTTTTGGTGGTGGTGGTGTGAGTCTACGCGCGGCGTGGTGGTGGTAGGATGGCCGGAAAAGTGGGCGGCGGCTAGAGGAGGTAGAGAGAGAAAATGCACTACGGTATTGAGATGAGGGAGATGGTATGTGTGTGTGTGTGTGTTTGTGTGTTTGGGTATTTATATTTTTGAGTGGGGATTAAATTATAATTATTTTGGGGATGGGGGCTACATTAAAACACCGGGGACCCAGCAGAATTTTGTAAACTTTCCTAACTACTCCTCAAGGACTCGTATATTTTATAACTAGTGACCGACTATTTTTATTGATAGCACCATTGTTTTTAATTACCCTTTTCCACAAGTTTTGATTATTAACACGTCTTATTCCCACGTAACGAGTTAAATGTTACTTTTTCTATTGTTTTAGTTTTTTACTTTACTCAAGTAATGCCTAACATTACGGGCCATAATTCATACCATTACTCATTCAATACCAAAATCAATCATAAAAAGCAAATAAACGATACCAAGCCAAGTCAACATTATTCCGAAATAGCTCCTATAGGCAATCTACTCGATCTAACAAGCGTAATGCGGTACCTAGAAGGGCTCCCGAATTTGCCAGTTGTCATAGTAAATTTTGAAACGGGTTAAGGATTTCTTGGGTCTAGTCTTTGTTCAATCGTGTTTCCTCACCACCATACTTGGTGTTGTAAGTGTTCTCATCCGATTTCCATACGTTTTATTTACTTGTCTAAGTTGTATATCGCATGTTAAAAGTTCACTAGGCATCTTCATGCGTACTTTTAAAACATACATATACTTAAGGGAAGAAACTAGGTCGTGATACTTGTGTGAATGCAAAACCACATTTTATAACATCATTGATCATGATAACACACTTCACACACTCTCACCTATTTGTTGACATGCCTCGCTATTCTTCTTTAAAATTAAACGCGCCTACTAGTTTTCAAAACTCAAGTAATTCATGTTTTCACTTAAGAATAATGAACCAAGCACATAAGCTAGTTGATAAGATGCTAATTAACAGCTAGGTCGCGAAGTAAACGTGTTAGAAAAACCCTACGACCCTTGGTGGTGTCGCGTTTAACTTAAAAACCAATCGGACCCTTAATGGGCCTTGTAGCCCAATAAACGAACCAAGCGGCCCTTTAATGAATAAGCTAGGAAAATAAGCTTAAAATGAGTTGCATAAGCAGTTAGGAGAAAAAGGAAATTCAAGGATTACCAAACTTTGCGTTTTGGATTAAATCCGAAATTATTTTAGAATATAGGAGTATAAACTGTCAACTTGGGAACTAGGGGTTTTAAAATGAAAAATGTAACGTATTCATGGGGTAAAAAGGGTAAATATCATAAACTTAAGGGTTTTGAGTATAAACTGTATTTTGGACTTGTTTTGCAAAGTGTACGAAACCTAGGGGTAAAAAGTGAAAATTTGGTGTTTTGGACTAAAAATGAAAAACTATTTTGTTTAAGGGTAAAATGTAAAAATAGAAAGTTTGGGTTAAAAAAAGGGACTTTAATTAGTTTAGGACTAGTTTTATAAAAATGATTTACGAAGGGGTATAAAGTGTAACTTTTGAAACTTAAAGGTTAAAAATATAATTTTGGGAAAAACTTTTAAAAAACTTATATCTTTTATAAACAAGGGCAAATATTTATAATAATACAAGTATTTTGAAGACTATATATTAATATATATTAACGTAAACTATTTCTAAAATAACGTTTAATTAAAATAAACTTGTATACGTTTATATATTATAAATTCGATACTAAAACTAATAAAGTAAATAATCATTTGACATCTAGAACCATTTGGGTAACATTTTATTAAATCAACCATTTACGAAAACATTTCGATTATATAAAAATTGGCTTTTCTGAGGAATAAATAACTTAAGTAACGTAAATAATATTTTGAATTTGAACTTTAGGCATTTCCACACAAGTAGAATCAATGAATACTTCCCCTCCAAACTATTTCTCAACCATTGCCTTATTGGTCGTGAACCAAATGTTTACCACAAATTCTGAGACTTGCCATATTATATTTAGGTTATGTGTTGGAGCCGATACCATTTCACATTTGATATGCCATATCTTGCTACTGAATCACTGAGGTGAGTTCATAGCCCCACTTTTACTTGTTTTTATAAATAAATCACGTGGGGGAGATACATACTATAAAACTCAACACAAGTCTTTTGCCAACCGATGTTGTGCACGTTATATTATTGCCTAAGTACCTCTATGCCAAAAGACACTTGCATCATGGACCATTAGTCACTTGCAGTGAGCTTGAATATTGTTGATAGATCTATTGGGGTTGACCACCCCGCTGGTGAATTGACCTTAGGCGAAAGCGCACTATATTGAGTACTAGATAGAAGTGACATCCTACCTCCAGAGGCATTATTTCTTTTACATCATATCTATGATGCACAGTTAACGTTTTGAGTGTCATGAGCATAGTGCAATAATATCCGATGATTTTCTGTATAATTGACTTCGAAGCAATTATTAACTTATACTTGTGGTTCAAATGATTTAATTTAAACATATGGATTCACTCAACATTTTGTTGACTTTTTAGCATGTTTTATCTCAGGAAATTAATAAAGAATGCATGAGGCACAGAGTGGGCATCGAAACCTTACTAAATGGTGTATAATAAAGTAGTCATTTTTCGCAAACTTGATGAATTTATCTTTTGTACTCAAACTATGTTGTGTCACTTTTGTACCAAACTTTTGAGTTTTCTTTGAATGACAATACTTATTTTAAAAACGTCTCTTTTGGATTCATTTTCTATAATTATTGACTGTGATCCTTGAAGTAACACCCAAATTAGCTTTCCGCTGCCATGTTGAGATTTTGGGGGTGTTACAGCTTGGCATCAGAACCAAGGTTATAGAGAACCAAATTGTATTTTTAAACAATTGGACTATAGCTACGCTTTTGAACGGGACTATTTTACACCACTACATTACCCCTCCGTGCCACTTTATAACATCGAAATGTATTGAGATTTGATTGGTAAATAATACATCACTAGTGAAACATTACATGAAACAAATTTATTATTTAGTTAGGCATTGAGATTTGCTTGGCAGATTATGCGCGACTAACTAAAACTTCGTTTATCACATGATTTGGCTTATATTTACATTATTATTATTTTTATGGGTTGTTACAGTACATGTGTGAGATCTCACCTGTCATGCTATCTTTGACTCGAAATGGAGGACGCTATGTCTTCCACCATTATACATGTACCTGGGATTCCAACCCCGGCTTCACCAGCTTTTGCTTCCAGTGAAACTGAACCCTTCGAGGAGGGGGAAGTTGCACCTACTCCACCTATTCCAGTTGCACCCATTCCATTAGAGAGCATTATGCTTACGCCCTAACATATGACCAACAAATGCAATCCAAGCAGAGTTACATGCATCTGATTCAGGACAGATGACGATGTGGGCATCTAAGTCATCCCGAGATTATCGATCCATGTCTTCGTTGCACCATCTTCATCACCTTTTTCGATTCGTCGTTGGCGTATGAGAGTTAGGGTTCTTAAGCCATACGAGGTCGCACCTTTGGTATACTTACGACAGAAGTCCGGGAGGTTCGATCTTCAAACACACCCTCGAAAGCGGTAGGTGCACTTGCCTGTGCCCTTTGTACCCCCATCGGACATACCATCATCTCTCAGCTCATCCACCATAAGTTCCATTTACACCACCACTTGTGATTGTTTCACCACTACCACCACCTACCACCTTCTTCTACCAGACCACCACTGTACTTGTGTCGTCTCCACCACTTGCTTCATCACCACTATGTGCTCATAGTGATCCTCAGTTTCCACTTCATGAAAGGACTTGTTTCCTTCCATCTTCATCACCACTATGTGTTCATAGTGATCCTCAGTTTCAATACTTTCTTACAATAGGTTTCATTCTTTATTAAAGTTTGCTAAATTAAAACGTGAGCCTTTGACACAAAGGTTTCAACAGATACAAGACATTCCTGCAATATATACAAGACTTCCTGCAATAGGTTTCAACATTTCATTTTCTCTCTTATATTTGACCATTTTCAACATTTTACTTTTTCACTTTGACTGTTTTCATTTTATAGGTAATATAGATATTCAATCATCAATTCTACAAACCAGTGCTATATTACTTGTGATATATCAAGCGAGTTTAAATATAAGATAAAATTTCATATATTTTCTCCAACTTATAAGAATAAACTGTATTGATTAGTAAGTTTAAAGATTATGTGTGATATATGGTTAAAAAAACTAAGTATTTGTATTTTTACATGAAAAACGGTGAATTATTTGGAGTTTCACACAAATACTTATTTTTATTTTACGACATCATGTTAAGTGTACGAACTTTCAAATTAGTGTTATATCACATGTGATATATCATGCAAACTCTTGTACGGGAAAAGCTTAAAAAAGAAAACAAATTTTTTTGTCGAAAATATATGAAAACTCTACTGAAAGATAATTAAATGCTTATTCTGATCGTAAAATTTGTTTTGTCTAACTGTTAGTGATTTTTAAAATATATTATTGTTTAGAAAATAAGAATGGTGAAAATGAGTTTTAATTAAAAAAAAGTGGTGAAACAAAATGATGAAAATAAGTGTATTATTTTAAATGAAAGTGATTAGCTAAAATTAGTTTTTCACCTTTTATATTTTCTATTTTGAGAAGTTGATAATTTTAATTACTAATGTAAGATTTTTATATGGATTTTGAAGTACTAATAAGCCGACCTAAAACAGTTTAGTATATATACATGGACACACGCAAAGTTCCCTTTTTCACCTCTTGGGCCCCTCCCCTCTCTCTCTCTCACTCACCCCAGCATTTTTATAAAACTTTTTTCCGTTACTGTCTGTGTAACCGAATACACATATTCTCAAATGTCAACGACCTCGTCTTCTTCGTCGTCACACGACGGAGGAGACGGTGGCAGAGAGTTTGAAGAACCACCACATGCTCGTCAACGTTTCAATGCTGCTGTATGGCCTGAACCTTTTCTTGAAGCTCTTGCTACCCAAGTTGCTACTGATGCTGTTACCTCGTTTGGTCGTCTTGCTGCTGCTCCTGCGATATATAATCTTTTCCAGGTTAGAACACATTGTCTGTTGTTATATTATACTAGGGTTTATATATGTGTTGTGTGTTTAGGTTTCATGCAACATGTTTATGCTTATGTTATTTTGATTTGTTTCATAGTAGTAGTCCTATTTTAAGTGTTTTTATACAGAAGTTTTTAATTAATAAAAGGGTTTTGCTAATCTCTGCCCATTGGGCATTTGTTTAAGTATACATATAAGGAATGTTTGAGTTAATTAATATCAAAATGATGATTAATTACTGTAATTTTATAGATAAATAAATGTTCATTAAATGCATTTTTTGATTTAAAAGAAAATTTTGTCTTCATTAATTGCTTTTAATCCTTTGCCCAGTGGGCAGAGATTAGCAAAACCCTTAATAAAAATGAGATCGCACTAGAACTACATAAATGGTAAACAAATACTACCATATTTAACTTTTATTGGCAAGTATGACTATACTAATCATAATTTCAATTTTTATTTGGAAGGCAACTAATTAATAATTTCAGTGTAACAATTTCCTAAACTTTGAAATAATGTAAACAATCTAAAAGTAGATTATATAGTTATCTCAATTATCAAATACATAGTTTTAAGTGTTTGGATAGATCAAGTGATTATAAAAGGTGAAATTAAGATTATTTATTTTTCCAATCATATGATCTATTTCAAGTGTGATCCAAAATAAACTTGTTTTCAGAAGTTTGTAAATTGAATATTGAGAATATGGAGGTTAGGGTTTCTTGGAGTAGAAAATATTTGAAGGGATAAACTAAAAGATTTTGAAGATGAAAATACTGTAAATCATATCATACAACTAGCTTCATGATGAATGTGAATGCATTTATCATTTCATCAGTAGAGAAGATGTATCAAACAAGTAAATTCTAGGAATAGGTCTGGCATCAGATCCTCAAGTTGATATGCTAGTATTCTTTATTTATATTTTTAGTAATGCATGGAGTGAATTTGGGACGGTACAAAAGCCTGGCTATTGTTGGTTGGAAAAATAAAAATATAGGAAGTGACAATTTTTTTTTAAATTATAAATGAAAAGTGTGCAGATCAATTCTTTTAAAAATCGTAGTGTCATTCGCATTACCGGTTATTGATTTGGGCCTATTGATTTTTCTAAGTGTTTATCAATGAATTTGACACTTGTTCTAGTCACATTCTTATGATGGCGGTAATAGTGACCGAAATATAACTGTCAACTTGGCGTCACGTTAATTTTTTTTCTCAACTAGCGTCATCATCAAGGTAGTGTAATAACACACCAACATCACCACTCAAATATATTCTAGTTATACACAAAAAAAAGTTGTTCCGTATTAGCCAATGACTTGTATCGTCATTTGACAAAAAAGCCTTTCACCAAATGTTAAAAGGCTTTTAATGACTTTCTTGTGTCATTAAACTTTAGAAAAAACTTACACTGGTGATGCTCTTAAGTTTGTTACAGTATTAAGTATACAAATTATTTTATACTAGCATGGTACCTGCGTAATGCAGCATCAGATACCTTGTGACTATATTTTTCGGCGAGCAAATGTTATTCGATAGATGTTTTTCTAACAAACATATAAAGTTTCTCTGCAAAAAAAAGTACCCGTAAAAGTTGAGGAGTGATAATAAGTGTATATTGAGAGACTATTTTTGTGTGTGATAGATATGAAATGGTTTGTGTGAATCTATATGGTGGATGCGGTTACATATTTTTAATAATCATTATTAATAGTAATGATTTTTAGCGGTTACATGTTTTTAATAATTATTGAAGCTTTTACAGAGAGTATTAAATGGGCTGTTACAATGTTATAATGATAGTGATGACTATTAAAAGAAAATATTTTCATAACAATCAAGTTTAAGAGTCTGAATTTTGAATCTTGCTAATAATGAAATAGTCCCAAATGCATTATAAGTTCATAGGGATTTATTTATTATGGATTTTCTTTTTTTCTTTTAGCGTTTGCTAGTTTGTGTTTTTGTTGGGTTGGTCTCCGTCTTGGAGCACTTTTGGTTGTATTTGCTTTAACCTCTTTCTATTGTAGGTTGAGGTTCTTTTAATATAGCTTTGCTTTTTTTTTTTTTGAAAAGAATAGAAAATAAAGATAGATATGACATGATGGGTTCGGCGTGACATTTCTGGATTTGAGAGTTAATTAATTACCTGTAATTAATTGCAAGTTGATAGATGAAATTGCAGGTTTGTCTCTTCTTTCCAAAGAGGGACAATACTGTTTTCTAGGGGCTTTTTGACATTGCTTTCTTGGGAATGAAAGAATAAAAAAGTCGTTCAAACCCTTTTGACACTATAGCTTTTGGCCATATTTCGGTTAGGATCATAACCCAAGACGCCCTTGTCTCTTTTTTTTTTTTTTTTTTGAACAAAAGACACTCTTGTCTCTTTCCAGAAAATAAACATTATTATGATATTTTTTCTAATGTCTCAATTTATTGTTCATTTTTTTTTAGTTGAAATTAATATTACAAACTTTAAACAAGACATTAATTAATGAGTTAAGAGTAAAACCATCGTTATGCAAAAAAGCAAGAAAAAACATTATTAATTATATTTTTCTTAAATTGTGTGTTTTTTGTCGTGAGACAATTATTTGAGACGCTTAGAGTATTTCATACTATCAAAATAATGTCTTAGTTCTTATACTAGGAGGTTAATGCCGCTGGTTGGAGTGGGGTTAAATCAAATGATATTCATATCATAGTTACTTTAGTCTACAAGAATCTTACAAATTTACATGTTATTTTACTAGTTAATGCGTATGAGTTAAACTCGACCAAATCATCAAAACACATTTTGTCACAGTGCAGATAATTTAAGGTAGAACAAGACAAATGTTTTTTCAGGTCGGTCTTAAATCGATACTCCGTATTATCTAAAGAGCATCTCCGATGCATTGGTTGATAAAAGGTTTAAGATGGTTGAAAATAGGTTGATGCATTGGAGGGAAGGTTGAAGATAAGTTTTTTTTTAAGTAATTGGTTGATATTATTCAACTTATTAATTAATCTGTTAGTGATTTTGTATATGAGAGGATGGAAAAAGCAAGGTTTTTAAGATCGAGATCCTATTTAAGTTGGTTTTCGTTTTTGCAAGATTGTGATCGTAAGATCAGATCGGGATCCTAAGATCCTATTATAATGTCATTTTTATAATATTCTTTGTAATATTATTCGAATATGCAAATTATTATATATCATAAACACAAAATTATATGAATGTTTCATTAAAATGTTGTCTTAAATTATGAATATATAATGTTTAAGAAAAATCACATGTTGTTTTTAAAATTATATAAAAACATATTCATAAATTTGTATCTTTTTACTTTGTGGTTCGAGAAAAGTAGGATCCGGATCATTTTTGTTTTGTAGAATCGTAAAATCTTAAGATCAAGATCAAGATTTTAACCGCTATCAGAAAAAGGTCTGAAATTGACTTGAAAGTGTTTTTAGCATTGAAAATGATTTAATAATATGATCCTTTATGTGAGTTCTAATAAAAAAAAAATCTTATAGTACGTAGTATGTTACAAATTGTGTTTAAACATTAGCATTTTCAATGCAATCTTTTTTTTTTTCTAAAGGCTTTTTGTTAAAGAAGTTATTGGAAAATCTTTTCATCATTAAAGACAAACTTTTTAGCCAATCACTTGAGTATCCTTAAGCTTGCGTCTAATTTAAAATCTTGTTCATCTTTATTTTACCCCATTTTAATTTATTTTGTATCTTTAAAGACTTTTATCAATTAGAGCAAAAGCTTTTCAAACGTTTTATTTAGAAAGTTTTTAAAGAATACCAGAGACGGACCCATAATTTTTGAGAGGGTGTTGCACAATTTTTTCTTTTATGATTATGAGTACTAAAGTTGTCTGATGAAGAATTTATTAGAAAAATGGGTGTTGCACGTGCCAAAAAATGACACATTTTATCAAAAATTTACACTTCGTGATCTAAAATAGGGTGTGGCCCGTGCCACACCCGGCTCCTATGTGGGTCCGTCCATGAGAATAGTTATTGAAAGCTTGCATTGAAGATGTTTTAATAGTTTACGTTACAAATAGTGTTCTAAACATGTTTGAACATCTCAATGCAAGCCTTTTCTATAAAGAATTTTTATAAAAAAAGAGTCGTTGGAAAATCTTTTTAATATTGAAGACAAAGACGGAGTATTCTCAAGCTTTTGCTTAGAGTAATCGCAATGGTAGCTTGACGTTTCACTGTTTCAAAAAGTCATTCAAATGACTTTAGTCAATGGAGTGAAAGACTATTAGTAACAATAACTTGACATTCACCAAGCGTTTGACATAAAATTACTAAGCTATTTACATTAACTGAATCATTAAATGACCTAACAAAAAAGCTATTATATGACTTTTTAGCATTGGAGAAGATTTTGGTATAAAAAAATAAATATAATAATTAATGTATTAAATGTAAAAAGTCTTTTGCAGTTTGAAGTATTAGGGCATCCACCATAAGAGGTTCATGAAAAGGTTTATAAAATTTGAAGAGGTATATAAATTGAGTCACCATAGTGAGGTGAGGTTTATGATGACATGAAATGAAATAGGTTCAAGTTTATAGACCTTTTCATTGGAATTAAGGGCATCTACTATGATAAAACTTTATAAAGGTTTATAATAGTGCCTAGTCATCGGAACTCATAAATTCATAAACCTTATGCTCTAAATACATGTAATTCATTTAATACCTCATTAAATTATAAAGTTTTAACAAGTTTAACCATAGTGATAATAGGTTTATAGAATGAGAAATTTAAGAGAAAGTATACTATAGAAGATGCTCTTATGAATGCTTTTAGTTTAACTATTTAAAAAAAAAAATTATGTTTATTTTATACCATTTTGTAATAAATTTTTTGCTTTGGACCAAAAGCTTTTTAAAGGTTTTTTAGAAAAGACTTTTAAAAAAAAGCTATTGTAAAAGCTTACATCGAAGATGTTATGTTAATCTCGTGCTAAAACATTATAGTTTGGTTTTTATTGTTTGTGGTACAGAAGCTAACACGAACACAAAGCACAAAACACAGAATGTATGGAAGTACACTAGTATAGTATGCTAGTATAGTAATAAAGATACTCAGAAAATAAAGATGATGCATATGATCACAGAACTTTTAGAAAAGGGTCGCTATCCTTAGATCAGTTGAGGTCAAAGTTTTGACCATCCCAACACAAAAATAAGACCCACACTTTGTCGCTTTCAAAGTAATCTGGCTTTTTTATATCACCTTTAGTTGCCTGCCTTTTTGCCTATTTTTTTCTTTTTCTTTTATTTATTTGTTTTCAGGAGGCACAAAACATATGTTATGTTTATTCCACTAATACAGAAAATGGTTTTAAGTAGATCTATGATTCTATATATATGTACTTTTTTGTGTACCTTATCCTCCTGTCCCCCATCCCTCATTATCACAGTACTCACATTTTATGTTTGTATTCTCCTGTCCCTCACCCCTCCTTGGATATTTTAACGAGAAATGATACATAAGCTTAAAACTTGGACTTAAAAGTGGATTTAAAAACACTTGTCAAGATCCTGACGGCTGCAGACAGCGACTTGCTTACTTACAACCCGTTAAGATCTTGCCAAATATTTTTAGGTCCACTTTTAGGCCAAGTTTTAGGTCTATGTATCATTTCTCTATTTTAATACTCAGACTAAAAGTAATAAGATGAATGGTTCGGTAGGTCTACCTGAACCAAACCCGTCCCCTTACCACGGAGATCAAATGCAACACGTCCCCTTAGACCGAATGAATTGTTTGGTTTGTGTGCGCGCTTTTTGTTTATATTTAATTTTGTGAGGTATGTTTTTTGGTTATGAGTGTGGTTGCCTTACTACGAGTGTTTGGTTTAAGAGAGAAAAAGATAAGTTGACGATGATGTAACGGGGTTTATTTATAGTCTTGGTGTCGTCTTATTACTGTAAGTCTCACATTTTATGTTTAAACAAACTTTTTAAGGTTTATTATGTCCTGTAAAAAAATTAGAATAATTAATTCGTTATTTAATTGTAGGTTAATAACGTGCTTTGGCACAGTTATAATGCGAGAAACTTCAAGAAACTAATATTTTCTACACATTTTTATTATAATCAAAGCGACTTTGGCTTGTTGGTATAAGTCGGTCTTTATATGTTAGCGGACATCAAGTTACGTCTAGCTTCTTTGGCTTCTTAGTATGACTTGGTCTTTATATGTTGACCTCTAGAGTTAATTACGAGTCATGTGGATGAAACCACATATGATGTAAATTTCTAATAGTATTTGTATAGAGTCTTGTGTTTTGGTCCTTTATCTTCTACTAGTCTGGTTGTATTATCTCAATAGCTTTTGTTTTGTTTTTGGGACTCTTTTTTTTTAATTTTCTTGTTAAGAAGGATGGTTGTCTTTTATTTTGTATTTTGGTTTTGGTTCCTTATATATTTATATTTGTTGCCTTTCAAAAAAAAAACAAAAAAAAAAAAACATGGAACTATAGATGAAATGTATTCTATTCGAGATATATATTGATATAATAAAAAAAAAAAAAAAGGAAAGAAAAAAAAAAAACTCTAGAAATCTAGAATGTATGAAGTTAGTTGTAGTGAACATGAGTTGTGGTAATGGTTGATGAATACGACTAGTGAACAGTTACAGGAGCAGAGGGAACAGTAACTGGGCTTGATGGTACTTAATGTTTATATAGATAATTATTAAGAAGCAGAAAGAAGAATAAAATGACAAGACGAAACGCTACTAAAGGTTAAAAGAAAAGAAAATTAAATAAAGGAAAAGACCTGGTAGCACACTGCAATTTGGCAGTGACAGTAGATGGTAGCAATAGGAAGAGAATTAGGCTTCTAGGCATCAGGTGATCTACAAATGTATAAGTAAGTGTATAAAGCTGTATTTTCTTATTCTCCGAGCTACCCTTCATTTCTGACCACTTTCTGACTCCTAACATTAACTTGCATAAATATAACAGTAACATTACATTTATTTTTAGAAAATGATATGTCTAGTGATCCTTTACAAAATAAAAAATTGAGAGATCACTTGTAGTTTCATAAGTATTACTGTATTATTTATTCTCACATTTGTGTTTTTTATTTGCACATTTTTACAAACAGACAAAATAAGATGTGAGCTTGTTTCAACTATATAATAAAAATGAAAAATGTGCAGATTAATTTATTTAATTTTATGTGTCAGTGATTTTTTGTTTTTTGATAAATTGGATTTTTTTAAATTTAATTAACAGAATACTATTATTACATATATGTTTAGACATAAAGTTACTCCATATAATTATAGTTATTTGATATTTTCTCTAAAGTATTTAGATTATAAAAAAAATCTTGTTATGTTATTAGAAAAATGTATGTTTGTTTATGTAAAGCAAGCTTCCTCCCATCATATTTTGTCTGTTTTTTTCTTTCTCTTATAGCTAGCTTTCTGCATGCTTTATATAGCGCATGAACTATCCATCTGTCATAGGATATACCCCCATGCTGCTAAAGTCTTTCTGTCTTATCAAATTTTAGTTACTCCACTATTATTCTTATTTTTTACTTTTCTACATATTATATAGAAGTATACTATTTTGTGTGTAAACATTAAGTAATACTCCATGGTATAAGCATGAGAAACACCATGATCCTATGTGCTTATGTACATGTTATTTATAATATAAGATGATGCTTACAGATGGAAAATTAGTGTGTACAAATAACCTTCCGTGATATGAGTATTGAGTAGCAAAGATCTAATGGAGTAATCTGAGTAGCTATTGACTACATATGTTTACGTAGTCTTGTGTAAACATAATCGTTAAAGGTTTTGAGACGTTAAAGGTAATTGAGGGCGTAGGTTTCCATGTATCGTTGGGATGATAAATGCACCTGATGTGTTTAGCTACAGAAAATCATGGTATTCGCATAGTACTAAATAGGTAATGTGAATGATGTGTTGAATTGAAGAAATTCGTTGCTATTTTCCTATGGGGCGAACGAAAACCAGGATCGTGTCAAATAAAGTTTTGTTTGTTTTATCACCGAAAACATGCAACTCGTGGGATTTTTCATTTTTAACATTTACTTTTGAAAAGAATCAGTTTCGCAAAGAAAATTGATTGACATACTTTCATTTCTTATTTGTACACTCAAATGAACAAAATGTACAACCGTTCATTGCACAGATTGTTGTGTGCAAATAAAAAAAAAGTGTGCAAATCACCACCCTTTTAAAAAAC
The DNA here is from genome assembly GCA_910596185.1 of Chrysanthemum makinoi. NCBI lineage: Eukaryota > Viridiplantae > Streptophyta > Magnoliopsida > Asterales > Asteraceae > Chrysanthemum > Chrysanthemum makinoi. Next base: position 38,725,318 of record OU343216.1, on the reverse strand, counting down.
ACCTCCAACATTGTTTGCTTTTCAAACACCCCAGCGCTCTCTGTAAATCCCTATAATAAAATTTATGATTTACTCTTCCATTTTTTTATAAGTAATCGCAATCACGTACGGGAGATATTATTTTTCTCGTTTTCTTAATAATCTAAACAAGAGACCTAGTGACACATTTGTGTACTAGGCTGATAAGATCGACATCTTATTATAGATCGTTTTTGTCTTCAATGTGTCACTAGGGAATTACCCTAAACCCTAAACCCTAAAATACTAATTTATCTAATCGGTGATTCAGGACAATTAATGTTTTAGTTTGAATATCTATATATTTTACACTTATATAACACTTATAGTTGATCATGCTTGTTTTATTATTCCACTTTAACAAAAAATGTTCGTTTATAGTTTCTTTGTTTAAATAATTTGAAGGAAGTAGGATTGAATAGGATCAAGATCTTACGATCCTATGGTAAGATCAAGATCCTATATAAGATCCTATGTCTTCAATGATCTTATAGAGGATTGACTCGTTTTCTCTTGACCTTAAGAGCTACATCACGATCTTAACAGCTACATTAACTATTTGTCATTTAATGACACGTTAAAATGTGTCACAATATCTGAGATCCTAGTGACATTTTCCGAAGGGTGAGAAAAAGGTTTGGTTTGCGTGGTTAACGCTTTATAGATAATCAAAAGGTAAAAAATGTTTTCACACTTCTTTGTACGACTATAAAGAGCTCTACAGACCCAACGTGTGCTGCTAGTTTCTCTTCCAAATTTTCTTGTGTTGGTAAAAGACACAAACATATGCCTTCTATACATTTGTGACACTGTTTTGGTATTCGATGACGCTTTTACAATTTAGTTACTTTTTCTTAACAAGATTTTACATGAAAAATTATTCATAAGGCAAAAATACTATCAATCTAATGATCTAAAATACACCTACAGATTGACTTAAAAGCAAATCCATAGAGAAGATGACACGAGAGAATTTACAAGGAATTCAGTAAGCACGTTGAATGGAAAACAATACTTTTAGGTTGATAAGTTGATTATATAAGAAAATATATAAGAACTAAAACACAACCACCATATTGATCCTCCATAAGCAATATACACTTCACATGTTAATATCGTTTTATTTCATTTGTAAGACTTGCATTGTTTCATTTGTCCAATTTTGTTTCATTGCAGGTTTGTAGAACATGGCGTACGGCATCCCAGTCTGACCTCCTTTGGCAAACCCTTACTCGACGTATATGGCATCGCAACCGCCGCCACCACGCTACTTGGCATGCCGAATACATTTACCGCCACAGAACCGCTAGAAACTTCCGTATGCATAGGTACATGTACACCACCCTAAACTTCCCTCCAAACGATAATAATGCTAACAACGAAAGTCTCATTTGCCGCCGTTTGGCACTATCTGATTACCACATTGCTGCGGGATTTTCTGATGGATCTGTTCGCCTATTTCACCTCCCCACAAGGCTTCACTTGTCTACCTTCCACCCGCATCAACGTAATCATCTAGGTCCGTTCTCACGTGCTGTTAGTGGGATGTTTTTTACGGATAACAGGCTCGTTTTTGCCTCCCTTGATGGTGATATTCATGTGGTGTCTATCAACGTTCCTGGTGCCCCTCGGAGGGCACACCTGGGTGATGTGGTTGCTGATGGCGTCCTTGTGGATTTCACTGGTGATAACCGGTGGTGGGTTGGGCTTTACGCAGGTTCTTGAAATATATTTTGCATAAACTATCAACATATCTTTTTATTTGTTTCGTTTTAATTATTTTAGTCATTAAGTTTTGTCTCATTTAGGTTATATTGTAACCAGATATAACCTTTAATAATTGTTTTCAAAAATGATAGGAAATCATCTTTTAATGATTTTGATGTATAGAAAGAAGTACAAATATGAACATAACTTTTTTTCGCCTTCATTACAAGCATAATTCACATTATATCTTATGATTGTGTAGGTGTTCCAAACCGCGCATTTCATGTACGAAATGGCAATACCGAAGAACTTTTATTCATAGGCGGCACATTGACTGACCCAGACGCAGTAGTTGGTTGGCACTTGCTAACAGACCTAACTGAGCACGTTGGTCGGATCCGCATAGCAAGTGATGATCTGGCAGTGGGTTTCACAAGCAGCAGGGTTATAGTATTTGATTTAAGAACCCAAGTGATATTAGGGGAGGAAGAGTTACTGAGGCGGATAAATGTAGGTGGGGCCGATGCTTATGATAAGGCTCTTATGTTCGTAAATAGTAGGGGCGTAGCTAATGTACGGCATGTGGGTAGTTTGGAGGAAATATGTAGGTTTATGGCTAGGGGTGGGTTGGTGCTTGGTTGTATAAATGGCGGTTACTCGTTTATTTGTGGTGGGGCCGGGATTAGGGTTTGGGAGTTGGATCGTGGTGAGTATTTGTATGTTTTCAGGGAAAGGATAGGGGATGCAACCGCCTTGATTGCGGATGAAAGGTATGTAGCGGCTTGTACTAATGATAACACCATTCATCTATGGGACTTTGGTGCACACTTGTAGCTATAGACTTGTACATGCGCATAGAAAGAAAAACGAAAAACACAAGACTAATTTCAGACATTATGGTCGATGTGTGTTTCTGCTCTCCTTCGGAAATGGGTGGATTCAGATGGGACTTAACACATTGGTTTGATTAGAATTCTGTTTCATTGTGCGATGGTTTGTTGACACTTTTACAATTTCTGTAGGAAATCATTTGACATTGATTATTAATTGGGGTATAGTGAATGTTGTAGAGTTGCATTTGCATGGTTATGTAGATCGCAAACTGGTGAAGAAGATTTTACTCTGTAAATTCAATTAATAGAATCGCTCGTTCTGTCTTCCTAATACTCGGTCAATAAGCCTGCATGAGTTTTTCATGATTGATGATTTAGGTTGGGGGTATATTATATGTGCAGTGTCTATTAGATTTGGTAAGAGCTTAGAGGTCATCATACTTGAAGTCATAGAGGTAGCAAAACGAGCGGGTTCAGGCAACGGTTCCAAACGGCTGGAGGCGGGCCTTAACTGGTGAATTTATACTTAGGGTCAATTGGGCGGGGTCCAAACAGGCAGGATCAAAACAGGCAACTTTAGTTTGATAAATTTTAAGTTTCACTAGATACAACCATTTATCATCTTCTTTTCTCAAAACCCATTTCTTTAAGATCTCTTTTATTCTGTGTGCATATCAAACTTCACACATACAAATCAAATTTTATATAGAATTTTATTTTTAGTTTTTTATATAATTGTGGCATCGGTGGTCGGAAAATGGTTGTAGCGCGGCGGTGTGATAATGATCACCGGAAGGCGGTGGTGAAGACCCTAGAAGTGGTATGTCTTTTAGCTATAAATTAACTTGATGCCTGAGATTACATTGCATAGCATTGGCCCATATCACTCATTCAAGATTATAGAAGTCGCCCGATCACCCGTTCCGGATTTGAGAAGTTGAAACCTCTGCTCATTCCGCCTGTTCCACAACAATCACTAGCGTAAATGAACCAAACAATTTGATAAATTCGCCGAGATGATACCGCTTTTGTCATTATGGGCAAAGATTGCCACATCTATTTGAAGCAGTATAACATACATTTTTATTTCGTCATGCATGTATGTTGACTAAAATACACCGTTCGTCCCTAACCTTTTACCTGCGCATCACGTTGAACCAAACTTGGGTGTTTTCATCGCTGGGAGTCCAAAACATGGGGTTTATATGTCAAACTCGTCCCTTGACCATTAATGCCGAGGTCAACGTCTAATTTATGTTAGTTAGTCGAGGGTATTATAGTCCATACATATTTATACCACACCTTAACTAAACCAGAGAAAAGCTTCCATATACCATCTTGATCGTTTCCCTCCCTCGTCACACAACCCTCACATACACTTTAACAATGGCTGACAAGGACCTTACTTTTACAACAGTAACTGATGAGATGGTAAAATATATGAAGGCAAAATATGGGGATACTTGGTTACAAGAAGATGAAATGTCTGATGAAATGTTTCAAGATTTATGCAGATTTGCGAAAGAAGCTGAAGTGATGAAAGGTTAGTTGGGTTTTTCGTATTTTTGTCATTGGCATTTTAAGGGATGAGCATAAACAACTCTATTTTATTTGACAGAAATCCGAGCTGTGCCAGAATCAGTCGAAAAAAGGGATTATAGCAAGCTAAAGGTATCTGACGATATGATTGAGTATGCCATAGCTACTTATGGGAATAAGTGGGATATAGGAGATGACATTGCGGATGTGATACTTGAAGACTTGTGGGAAAAATATGGGAATAAGGAGATTGAGAAATGTTAGACTTAATGTTTGCAAGCTAAGAAAGTTGTAATGGGTGAACTCTGATTTCTTTCTGTTTGGCTATCTTTCCAGATACTAACTTGAAAGGAAATGAAGTTGATGTCATCATTATTTCGCATACATCGATGATGAGTTTGGGATCATGTCTTCTAAGACTACTACTTTGAAAGGTTCCACTTCCCAAGCTTCCAAGCCTTCCGCTCCCAATGTTGTACTTGGTCTTGTAGCGGCCGTGGGATGCTCCAAAGACAAATAGGAATGAGTGGTATGTGCCTCCCCCTAAGGAGCTCAAGTCTCCCATCAAGAAGTTCACCTGTTATTTTTAGTTGTTGATGTAATGAAGATGTATATTTTTTGGATGATGATGGTTACTGAAAAACGATACTTGTTAACATGTATATTTTGCTTTATATGGTGTAATTAGGAGGTGGTGTATGTATATTTTGGATTTCTTGTTTTTATTTTGTAGTTTGCATTTGCTTATGCAGTTTAGGTGGGTGTTTGGAAAACCCCATTTTGACTTATAAAGTCAACATAAACCAAAATATTAGAGGACTCACACCGAATTGTTTTAGTCTTTAAAATATCTTTTGTTTGACTTATAAATTCAACAGATTCAAATTGTAACCAAAATTCAATTCTTATAACAAAAAGAAGCACACACATATCAGTTAAGTTACATTTAGACTGAAAGACAACATAGCATTTCTTGCAGGTAATTCACTGCGTTAATTGACTAGTAGGTGATCCATTTGGTCTTTCAGTTGCAGTTGGTTCAAGTGGTGTTTGTCTTGGGCGTTCTCCATTTGGTATTTCAGTTGCAGGTGCTTCACGTGGTGTTTGGCTTGGCCGTTCTCCACTTGCTATTTCAGCTGCAGCGGGTTCACTTTCTTCTTCATCAATGGCCAAGGAAGCACCAACACTAGTAGGTGCAGAAATATGTAGACCCATCACATATCCACCACTATCTCATGTACTTGTGTTTTCCCTTCTAACACCATCTCTACCAGTATAAGATGTGTTTCCCCTTATCTCAAGGCACACTGGACAAACATACCACATGAAATCTCTATAAGGTGGACGCCTTGCAAAAAAGGTCAATCCAGCCTTGTTTTCACTTTCAACCCAACAGTCAATGCATACCATTTGACAACCATTTTCTGCATCCATGGTGATAATATGTTGGTATGATAAAGAATTGATGACTTAAGATGTATTATATAAGTAGATGGGAGTTGTGGTTGTTGAACAAGTAGATGGGAGTAAAGACATCATAAATGCTTAAAATCTAGTCAACATACGCAGTTTAGGGGGTGTTTGGAATAACCACTTCTGACTTATAAAGTCAACAAAAACAAATAAATTTCAAACATGATATTGTCCAAATTACAAATGGCTAGAAGCCTACAACCTTCTTCTAACACCAGTTCAACATCTTTATCCAGCACATATGGATGTCTTGGATGTAACTCCCCCACAGCCACTCCATAGTAAGCTGCCTCAAACTCTGCTTCTTCAAGCCAATTTTTCGTCTTCCTTTCCTCTTCAATTCTTTTGTACATTCTCTCATCTTACAAAAACTGCTGGAATGGTTCTTCATCCATCCTTGACTGCTCTTCATCTTCCTCCAAAATTATGTGTTCTTCTTCTTGCTCATAAAGAGCTTCAAGTGTGACAATCCGTACTTTCAGGTTATTTCTCGACACGATGCATGTCTCATTATTTCAACATTTTAGTAAACTTGGTTTACTTGTTTCAAATTCGCGTAACCTTGGAGGTTTAGCGGCGAATTCATGATCATGACATCACGTACATTTCATATGGACTATGATTAGTCTACATTTCATTGACATCATGTGCATCTCATTAGTGCATTCACGACATTTCATTTCACCTTCAACGCGTAATTTTTATATTTAAAAATCTTTATCGCGTAAGTTATTATTTTAAATATTTAATCCGTTACTTTCAAAAATGATCCCGATGTATTTTTAAACTTACATTTAGTTCATAAAAACTATATTTTTAGTTTTCCTAGTGTTTCAAATTCATTTGGCATTTTAATCGTTAAAGTTTTATTTATTACGTCGTTTTCTTAAAAATTGTACGATAATTATTTTATCACCCGAATTTCACAAGGAAAGTATTTTTACAATTTTTATCATCTCATTACATTCTATTTTGACCTAATAAAAACTTACTTGTACCACAAATGTCTATTTACATTCACTTATACATTTCCTACAAAAATTCTTACACTTTCTTTACAATATATACACAAGTTACAAAAAAAAAAAAAAAAAAATAATAATTGAGAGACCAAGCCCCCCCAAAACCGGCCCTTGGGGAGGGGTGACAATTAATATGGAATGGTTTGTGATTATACATGTTTCTACACAATCTAAAGTCTTACTACACTTTTTCATTTATCTCATTCACTTCACCAAATTCACATAGTTAGTAAAAAAATATTTCTCTCCTTCTTCCTCATCACCAAAACCGGCCAAGCATCAAGGAGTACAAGGGATCAAAATTTTTATCAAGATCAAGTGTTATTTCAACCTAGTTCATATCCTTTTTATGGTTTTGAAATAAAAACCAAGGATATTTAGGCTAATCCTTGTTACTTTCACCTCTTCACTAATACTAGTAAGCTTGTTTTTATCATTTTCATATTTCCTTTTCATTTTCATATGTTTCCTTTCATTTTTGGAGATATTATGCATGATATGTGATTTATACCATTTATTTCATGATTTTAGAAGTTATATATACATATTGGTCATCCTATAAATATTCCCATGGTATTGGTTGGTCTTGATGGTGATTAGGAACCCATGACACCCTAAGAAGGTGTATGGTAGGATTAGATTAGTTTTGGAGTTGATTTGAAGGGATTAGAATAGGTTTTGTCCGAGAAAAACTATTTTCGATAAGTATATTTTATGTTCTGTCCTTGTTTTGATTTTCTGGAAAATCCGACAGTAGGCACGACTTTTTGGCCTTGATTTTTAGAAAATATACTTTAAAACGAATCCGTGGCCGCTTGAACGGATAAAAACGGACTTATAACGAAGAAGATATGGATTTTACAAGTTTGACGACGGAAAATATTATTTTCAGAATTTTCAGCATACTATATTTATTTTGTCCGAGTCAAAAACGAGCCTTAAGCTTCACAAATTATTTCGACTTCTCAAAATATATTAGTTTACTTCAATACGAAGCTAAGGACATATTAAACGTAGAAAACGGATTTGAAACGACAAAGATATACACTTTTACATAAACTTGCCGTAACTAATTTTCTGCACACTATTAGCCAAAAACTACCATCTTTAACCCTTATTATCTTTATGTTCGAGACCTTTTGGACGAAAACTCCTGAACTGAAACTTTTAGATATCGATACAAACTTTCCAAAACAGTCGAGTTCGTTCTCTAACGATCGACGTACACTATTTTACGAATAGTTTTCCAAAGCCATTTTTGGTAATTTCACAAAAATTCCGACGACATTGTTTTACGACGAAAAGTGGAAATTTCTCTAAAAATCATTATAAAACCATTGTAGGATGACATTTTGACGTAAAAACATGTAAAGTGATTTTTGTTTGGTCAAGGCGTCAAAAGAGTATTTTTCGACGATGTGTAATATTTTCAAAACTCGTAAATGGTATAAATAACATATCAAGTGCATGCATAACATTACATTACAATTCATGACATATCATATCATTGATAATAGGTCCCGGTTGACGCATTACATTAAACCTCAGTGTACTCACTTTTGCCGTTATTCCAGTTTATCCAAGTGAGTTTTCATAGCCCCGTTTTACATGCTTTTTACATTATTTCAAACCTACGGGGGAGAATACATTGCACAACATTTTATTACGATACCAAGTATGTTAAATACATTTACATTGCTTGAGTTACAAAGTTGCCAGTTAAAAGTCCCCATTTCAAATGCATGAGCCGTTAATTTTGGAAAGCGTGTGTGAGTGGATAGATCTATCGAGGGTGACTCCTCCATCCGGGTTGGTGAATCCCAATTGTCATACGGATGCATTTCATTCATAATCATTACCAGAGTTGTTTGGCAAGACACTCTTTTGGGCGCATACATTAGTCGAAGCTTCGGTGTCATGCGCTTAAGCAATTGTAACATTATTTTACGTGACTTGATGGTCATGCATGATAGATACTTGTGTAGTCGTATAAAACATTTACATAAACCTATGATTTCTCACCAACATTATTGTTGACCGTTATTAGCAATGTATTTTCGGTAATCGAGGCATTCATCATGACATGGTTTAGGGACCTACATTTTGAGTCGCGGTGTCGACTTACATTATGTACATTATGGCACTTTATTTCAAAACATCGTTTGGATTTGTAACATATTTGTATTTCCGCAAACTTTGTAAACCTTTTGGGACCGATGTTGTATTCTGAATGTTTTTATGAAATATCCAACGATGTGTTTTTAAAACGGCACTTTAGGTCGTTCAATATAACTGTGATGTGGTGCTATGACAGTCAATCCCCCAGGAATTCCATTCCGCTGCAAAACAAGTAAATTGGGGGTGTGACAGATTGGTACCAGAGCTACAGTTATAGAGAACTAGGTTGCATCATTGACCCTAGACTATAACTACATTATCATAGCATCTCATCATTTCATCATAAGTACATGTTCACTTTGCATACGGTTTTGTACGCACATTTTACGAGTTATTTATTTTCATTTCAAAACGATTGTCACATGGATGCCCTTAAATACCCATCCTATTATCTTTTCCTCATACTCTAACGTGGAGAATTCCTTGGCATTCCCTATCGCAATTTTCACATCAATTGACTCATCATCGATAACGTTGTATACTGAGATAAACCCTTTTGGGAGGACGAAGTTACATCTACACCATCACGATCACTATCGATTCACTGTAAGATCAGGACAATTTTTATCACTCGGTTGGGACAGATCATACCATTGGGTAGAATTTTTAGGCTTAGTCCTAATGAACCTATTTTCTTAACTCGTCACAAGGATTCCATTATCATCATTGTCATTATTTTCATCATCATTATCATTTCGAGCACCATCCGTACCATTACATCTCATACTCGATACTCATACACCTGACTTGCGGCTTGGGAAGCGTGCATGATTTGACACACCATTACCATCTACCACTAAGATTATAGACACTACACCATCTCATAGGTTTGAGGACTACGAGAATTTTAGGGCTATGGTTGCTAGACCGCCTACTACTCCTACACTTGAGACATGATTAGACCACCAACAGGAACAGATAATAAGTACCTTCCTAGCTAATGTAATCCTTATCATTTATTATCTCTACGATAATCACCACCTTGTTTATTTCATTCCTTACTCCAATTGCCCAATTTTCCATCATTTCACGACAATACATCACTATCTTACTAAGGGTTAGGCCAACTTTATTCTCGACCAATTAGTAGACTATTACTACTCGATAAGGTTCTCCTATGTATCCTACAAACCATCCCACAAATTTTATTCCAAATTATCCTGCTACTATTTCATGAAATTATTTCACTTGATTTTATTTCGAACTATTTTATCACCATCTTAGAAACGTTGTTTCATAAAGTTTTAACGCAAGTTGTTTTACTACCAACTTATTAATTAGTTTCAGTCATTTTATCAACTATTTAATATCCTCATGCGAAATGATTTTCATGTTACTCTGAAAAAAATCATCAAGCTATTATCTTACAAAACAAAACGTTGAATACCAACTATTTGTCCTACATTCCCTCTTATGAGATAATAAACTTCATCGTTATCTAACACAAACTGCTTTCAAATATTTTACCGATCATTTCATCTTACTCCTGTACCATTAAACCCAAAATTTACGACTTTAATAACACTTTATAAACAATGACCTTACTGATACCTTGCAAACTATTTTCTCATAGTATGATAAACTGATTAATCTGCTATTATTTTATAAAACAACAAACAATTGCAATAGCAAGTTACAAACTATATTACAAATTTTTCCTGCAAGTAATATTGCGGTCTTATAAACTATTTTACCCTTTTGGTGAGCTATTTTAGCCACTGTCTGATTTAAAATCATAAAACTTGGTACGTTTACCTCCCAGACTATTCGCCTTTACTTTAAATGACTATTATATTACCAACCTCTAAACCATATTAATATTAATTGAATTACGAAATTTCCTATTATTTGACAAACGATAAATTGTTTTTCTTGTAAGCTATTTTACAAATCATTTCACGAGTTATGTTATAATCTGAATTGTGTCTTACCAAAATATTTCACTACCATTGTTAAGCCGTTTTCTATCACTATATAAGCTATTTTAAAATCACCTTAACAAGTTGTTACTTTTACACCAAGCCACAACTAAGATTTATTATTAAACGTAAATGATAAAATGTTTCTTTCTTATTCAATAAAGTGGTTTTACAAACCTTTTCATAAACTTTACTGTAATTTTCTTACAAACTATTTATTCTTGTTTGAAAACAAAGTTCTATAATCAGATATACCGTGCATAAACATTTCCTTCTGTTAACACTCTATAGATGCTTACGCCATTTATCTCTCACTCAACCGATAAGTTAGGATTTGACGATTGACCTTTTAGGAAAGACTTCCTATACCATCTGTGAGGAGGATTCCTTGATACAGGAAAACAATGGAAGGATTTTGGAATTTCCAACAAGGACTAGAACTAGGTGGTAGGATGATTCAAAACTCAACAAAAATCTTAAGACATCACGAGACATTCCGAACCACTATTTTGAATTAGAATCCAAACTCTATCATTCCATAAGTACTAGCCGATCGAGTTACGAGATTTAATACGAAGCAAATACCCATGAAGCAACACTATAGGGATATACCAAGTCTTCTATCTGAGGCTATAGAACATCCTATTAAACATGGCCTCAACAATATGTGAACTTCCCTACAATGAGTATCCCTTAAAGGAAAATTTGGTTAAATTAAGGCTATCGATATAAACCTCCCCTAAGGCATTGTGTTCTCTAGAAATTCCAAGTAACCTCATTTCCATATCAAGAGATGTCACAGGTTTGAACATGTCGGGCTATCAATGACTCCCCATCTACAAGTGAAACTAGAACAAACATTCTTCGGCATAGTTTGAGATGATACCTATCTTCTTGCTAGCATGATAGCAATATTAGGGATGAACTACATTTGAAGCAATTACAACACCTCATAACCCATCTTTTCGGAACCCGTCGATCATTTTGAAAAATATCCTCAAACTTACCACCTTCTATCACTTCTATTTAGAACGCTTATTATTAACATAGGATTTGACACGTCTCATTTTCCTTTTATTTGAAGAGTTATGGTGCCGAAGAGAGCTCCACCAGCTATGACACAAGCCGATATCCAAAAGTATATAAAGGATTGTATAGCTAGGGAACTAGAGAAAGAACGGGCAACGATAGTTGCTGCTGCTGCTGCCGCTGTCAAGACCATGGCTGGTACTGAAGCTACTAGACATGCTACTACTACAGGAGTTGCAGGAGATTCGAGAGTTCGAAGTGGTACATACATGGACTTTAAGAGCAGTGACCCCGAGTTCGGAGCACAGAAGGAGCCATTACTATGATCCGTTGGTTGGAAAGGATCGAGTTGTTATTTCTTATATGCGATTGCCCAGATGACTGCAAGGTGAAATTTGCTACTAGTACACTCTTGGATAAGGCAATGTTATGGTGGAATCATTATGCACAGCCCATTGGTATGGAAAATGCTTATAAACTCTCATGGGATCAATTCAAGAGGTTGATGATTAAGAAGTATTGTCCGCCTTAAGGAGATGAAGAAATTGAAAATGGAATTTATTGGGCTAGTGACCGTTGGTTATGACATTGAGACCTACATCAAAAGGTTTCAAGAGTTGGCGTTTATGTCCATATATGGTTATGGACAATGAGAAACTACTGGAAAGTTTCATTGGAGGACTTCCAAAATGCATTCAAGGAGAGGTAGCCTCTTTCGATTTGCAAACAATTGAAGAGACCATCAAGATAACTCAATTACTCATGGCTCAAGTTGTGAAAAGGGAAAACATTATCAACAATAACCACCACAACCATAACAACAACCAAACTAACAACAACAAAAGGAAATGGGAAAATGACCAGGGAGGTTATAACGACAACAACCAAAGCTGTAACACTAACCATCACCAACAACAAAATAGAAGACAAGAAGCCGTCAGGGTTCATGTTGATGCACCAACAAAGGAAAGAACTTATACCGGAAACTTGCCACGATGCCATCAATGCACGCTACATCATAATGGTCCATGTGGTATATGCTTTATCTGTCAAACAGTGGGACACCTTGCTAAGGACTGCAAGGGAAAAGGATATGTTGGGGCTAAACCACTATGTAATCGATGTAAGTATCATCACACGGGTCCTTGCCCTGCCAAGTGCCGCGAATGCCAAAAACCGGGACATCTAGCCAGGGATTGTAAAGGCAAAACTATAATTACATGTTCCAGATGTGGAGAGCAAGGACACTATCGGAATCAATGTCCTCATAAACTAAGGTCAGCAAGTTGAAGGTGCTCATGGATTAGGAAAAGGAGAAGCTCGTCAAGGTACCAACGACGCGAAAGACTGAAGAAGATCGGAAACTAGCAGTCTTATTTCTCCTTATGTATTATGTCGTACTAAGTTTATGTTTTCATCGTATCCGAATCTTTATAACCTAAGATGTACTACTTTTGATAAACCACTCGTTGTAAAACATTCTCATCTATCGTACTCTATTTCCTTTCGATTCGATATCACTTTCGAGAATGTTACTTCTTTTTACTTTATCGACCATTTTAACGACACGGTTTAAATCTTTGTAAGCATCGAGAGTTATAACAACTAAACCGAACGTCACATCATCGTTCCTTAATTATACATAGCCTAGCTAACTATGTCTAATTCTGGAGGGATCATGTTAGGTTGGGAGCGGTTATTTATAAATCTTAGTGCAAGCAAAATCTTCACATGTTCAAAGGTCAAAGTATTACTCATGCGAGATTTACCCAATACGATGTTTTGTACACTCTCAATCATCGACAACCGTAACGACACTTCTCCATGTTTTCTTCCTTCGATATGCATCACAAACTCAAAAATTCGATAGACCTAACAACGACTGAATTCAGGGACTGAATTCCTTTTTGGATGGGCGAATGTGACAATCCGTACTTTCGGTTATTTCGACGATGCATGTCTCATTATTTCAACATTTTAGTAAACTTGGTTTACTTGTTTCAAATTCGCGTAACCTTGGAGGTTTAGCGGCGAATTCATGATCATGACATCACGTACATTTCATATGGACTATGATTAGTCTACATTTCATTGACATCATGTGCATCTCATTAGTGCATTCACGACATTTCATTTCACCTTCACGCGTAATTTTATATTTAAAATCTTTATCGCGTAAGTTATTATTTTAAATATTTAATCCGTTACTTTCAAAATGATCCCGATGTATTTTTAAACTTACATTTAGTTCATAAAACTATATTTTTAGTTTTCCTAGTGTTTCAAATTCATTTGGCATTTTAATCGTTAAAGTTTTATTTATTACGTCGTTTTCTTAAAAATTGTACGATAATTATTTTATCACCCAAATTTCACAAGGAAAGTATTTTTACAATTTTTATCATCTCATTACATTCTATTTTGACCTAATAAAAACTTACTTGTACCACAAATGTCTATTTACATTCACTTATACATTTCCTACAAAAATTCTTACACTTTCTTTACAATATATACACAAGTTGCAAAAAAAAAAAAATAATAATTGAGAGACCAAGCCCCCCCAAAACCGGCCCTTGGGGAGGGGTGACAATTAATATGGAATGGTTTGTGATTATACATGTTTCTACACAATCTAAAGTCTTACTACACTTTTTCATTTATCTCATTCACTTCACCAAATTCACATAGTTAGTAAAAAAATATTTCTCTCCTTCTTCCTCATCACCAAAACCGGCCAAGCATCAAGGAGTACAAGGGATCAAAATTTTTATCAAGATCAAGTGTTATTTCAACCTAGTTCATATCCTTTTTATGGTTTTGAAATAAAAACCAAGGATATTTAGGCTAATCCTTGTTACTTTCACCTCTTCACTAATACTAGTAAGCTTGTTTTTATCATTTTCATATTTCCTTTTCATTTTCATATGTTTCCTTTCATTTTTGGAGATATTATGCATGATATGTGATTTATACCATTTATTTCATGATTTTAGAAGTCATATATACATATTGGTCATCCTATAAATATTCCCATGGTATTGGTTGGTCTTGATGGTGATTAGGAACCCATGACACCCTAAGAAGGTGTATGGTAGGATTAGATTAGTTTTGGAGTTGATTTGAAGGGATTAGAATAGGTTTTGTCCGAGAAAAACTATTTTCGATAAGTATATTTTATGTTCTGTCCTTGTTTTGATTTTCTGGAAAATCCGACAGTAGGCACGACTTTTTGGCCTTGATTTTTAGAAAATATACTTTAAAACGAATCCGTGGCAGCTTGAACGGAATAAAACGGACTTATAACGAAGAAGATATGGATTTTACAAGTTTGACGACGGAAAATATTATTTTCAGAATTTTCAGCATACTATATTTATTTTGTCCGAGTCAAAAACGAGCCTTAAGCTTCACAAATTATTTCGACTTATCAAAAATATATTATTTTACTTCAATACGAAGCTAAGGACATATTAAACGTAGAAAACGGATTTGAAACGACAAAGATATACACTTTATCATAAACTTGCCGTAACTAATTTTCTGCACACTATTAGCCAAAACCACCATCTTTAACCCTTATTATCTTTATGTTCGAGACCTTTGGACGAAAACTCCTGAACTGAAACTTTTAGATATCGATACAAACTTTCCAAAACAGTCGAGTTCGTTCTCTAACGATCGACGTACACTATTTTACGAATAGTTTTCCAAAGCCATTTTTGGTAATTTCACAAAATTCGACGACATTGTTTTACGACGAAAAGTGGAAATTTCTCTAAAAATCATTATAAAACCATTGTAGGATGACATTTTGACGTTAAAACATGTAAAGTGATTTTTGTTTGGTCAAGGCGTCAAAAGAGTATTTTTCGACGATGTGTAATATTTTCAAAACTCGTAAATGGTATAAATAACATATCAAGTGCATGCATAACATTACATTACAATTCATGACATATCATATCATTGATAATAGGTCCCGGTTGACGCATCATTTTAAACCTCGGTGTACTCACTTTTGCCAATATTCCAGTTTATCCAAGTGAGTTTTCATAGCCCCGTTTTACATGCTTTTTACATTATTTCAAACCTACGGGGGAGAATACATTGCACAACATTTTATTACGATACCAAGTATGTTAAATACATTTACATTGCTTGAGTTACAAAGTTGCCAGTTAAAAGTCCCCATTTCAAATGCATGAGCCGTTAATTTTGGAAAGCGTGTGTGAGTGGATAGATCTATCGAGGGTGACTCCTCCATCCGGGTTGGTGAATCCCAATTGTCATACGGATGCATTTCATTCATAATCATTACCAGAGTTGTTTGGCAAGACACTCTTTTGGGGCGTACATTAGTCAGAAGCTTCGGTGTCATGCGCTTAAGCAATTGTAACATTATTTTTACGTGACTTGATGGTCATGCATGATAGATACTTGTGTAGTCGTATAAAACATTTACATAAACCTATGATTTCTCACCAACATTATTGTTGACCATTTTTAGCAATGTATTTTCAGGTAACTGAGGCATTCATCATGACATGGTTTAGGGACCTACATTTTGAGTCGCGGTGTCGACTTACATTATGTACATTATGGCACTTTATTTCAAAACATCGTTTGGATTTGTAACATATTTGTATTTCCGCAAACTTTGTAAACCTTTTGGGACCGATGTTGTACTCTGAATGTTTTTATGAAATATCCAACGATGTGTTTTTAAAACGGCACTTTAGGTCGTTCAATATAACTGTGATGTGGTGCTATGACAGTCAATCCCCCAGGAATTCCATTCCGCTGCAAAACAGGTAAATTGGGGGTGTGAAGAAACTCTTGTTCCATAGTCTGCCTTATATCGTCTTCATCCATCCACTGCAAAAGTAATAGATTTGCACATCAACTAGAATGTAATCACACAAGAACAATCGTTATGTAAATGATAATTAAATGAATACCTGTTGCCTTCTGCCATCACAATGCCTTTTTCTACCTCGAACCTTTGTTTCCTTTGTTGGTTTTGGTACTTGATCCTTGTGACACCTAGACTTATTATGTCCAACAGTTTTACAATTGGAGCATTTAATGCTTTTGAGCTCTAGATTTACCCATTTTGATGCAATTTCACTTAATTGAGGCTTTAGGTTTATGAATTCAAATTTGGGGTAAAATGTGAGAATAAAGTGCTTCCTATAACTTAATGCAAATGTGAGGACATGATAGGGGACTAAAACCTTAGTCCCATATACTCTTAAACTGTTTAAGCAAGGACCATAGTTCTACCAACACCCAATACAATCAAAACAGATATAACAACTATCAAAGACGAATACAAAAATTAACAACAAAATTAACAACTTATAACACTAGAACATAACATATAGATTCATTAATTTCATATTAAACATTAAATATTCAGTACATATTTTTCCAAAAAAAAAAGGAAAACATAACCACTTCATTTCCCTTCATATCACTTTGTAGTTGTTCCTGTCAAACACCTGAGAGTGTGTTTGACAGATCATCCTACTTATCTCCAAGGCCTTCAAGACATTAACCTTTTGCTTCTGTAAGATCCTCAAGAAACTTGTAGTTCATCACCGTAGTTCGAAAGCCTTCGAGCTCAGAGATGTATTCTTGGGTTTCCTTCATACCAAGAATCAAGTCAGTCAAAGTCTGTTGGAGGCCATTAGAAATTTTGATGTACTTATCGTTTTCTCTCTGATAAAAGAGAGAAATCTAGTCAAACATGTAGTCAGACTTCGAAGCTTTGGCTAGTTCTTGAAGAAGTGGGAATTCAGCCATTCGGAGGTTGTTGAGATTTTGTGAGAATATGTTTTTTTGATTGTTGGTATGCAAATGGTATAGGTTATTAACCCATAAATAGCAAAAACAACGAGACCTTCCAAATTTAGGGACTAATTGTGAAGTAAGTAAAAAGAGAAATAGTCAAGTTTGTATGAGTAAAAATACGCGGGAATTTTAAGTGCAAAAAAGGGCTAACTGACCAAATTCAGGGACCAAGTGTGACATTTGAAACCTGTTACCCAGCAACTTGACCTTTGCCTTCCTTGATACGCTTATACACAATTAATGTGTTGCCAAACACCAAATAAACCCAACTAACAAGATCCGAAACCATAAACACTATCATAATAACCGACCCAATTAAGAAAACCCAATCCAAACCAAACCTAACATACATCCAAACTCACGTATTGAAACACAGATCTAGTCAAACCCATTCGTAAAAACACAAAGTAAAACAATGAAAGACAGGAGCATATTCGTCTCAACTTTTAAGGATGTGAAGGAAGAAGAAGAAGGTGAGGTCTTGTTCAGAATCCACTGTAATGGGTTTTTTGATTATAGCCCACTCATGTATGAAGGAGGTTCATTAATTAATCTGTGTGCCTTTACCAGTGATAGAGATATATTTAGTTCAAGCCTTGATAATGTATTATCAGAGATTAATGAGCAAAAATGGGCATTGTTTTTCTGTAATCCTAAAGAATCCCTAGAAAATGGTTTGCATTTGATTCATACTGATGATGATGTTCATACTTTGTTTGCACTGTCTCAACATATGAGTCAGTTGATATCTTCGTTTCACACAAGCCCCAAAAGTTAGCACAATTTTACTTAAAAACATCATTTTTGAAGTTGTGGGTTGGGTAGAGCAAGATGCTAACTTTCGAATGCTTAGTCCAACACCTTTTAGGACTAGACGTAAATGGCAGGGGATAGATAAGAAAAAAAATGCAGGGGAGTAGAACCAAGACACCAACAGTGAAAGGTGGTGTTGTAATCAAAGAGGAAGAAGGGGTTGTAGCTAAAAAAGGGAGAAAATTAAAGGAAAAGGAAAAGGAAAGCTGGTTGAGAAAGAGGATGTTTTGCACAAAAAAAGGGGAAAGAAGTTGTTCAAGAATTTAAGCGAGGTTTAGATGGGAAGGGAAGGCTAAAATGGTTGAGTTTGCAGGTTTTGATGTTGAAAACTTGCCTGGTTTTGATGGGAAGGGGAAGGCTAAAAGGGTTTGTGGTGCTGCTGCTGATGTTTCTAGCGGTGTTAAGACACCCTTTAGAAGCAGAGAAAGGATTACAAATTGTGTCCTTGCACTCGTCGCCCAAAGGCCATCCTAGGTGATGTTTCAGTGATGAATACCATGTCATGTGTTTAATTCTTTTAAGCATACTATAGTACAGTACCTAACTTATATGTTTGTTGTTTGCATAATTGTTTTTGCAGACAAGGTAGTAGTAGAATCATCACTTTAAGGTTCATGTTTTGTGGGTTCATCAGTTTATGGATATCGATCAGAGATGTATAGATCATTTGAAGGTTCAGCAGTTGAACGTTTTGAAGTGGGAACTGCATCGTCTTTTATATTTTGTAAAATGTCAGTAGAAGCATGTATCAGACAATGACTCCGTATTATCAGTTATTTTCCCGTTACATCAAACATTGAACATATAGTTGACTGTTATAAGTCAACTTGCTAACTAGTTGGTTATGTATAAATTTGTCAGTTTGTCATATGGGTTAAATTATGTGAGATCATACATTGTTTATGAGTTGACTTTTAATAAGTCATACTTAACATTTCAGGTATAATTCGTCAAACAATCACCCCTCTATGTGTTGGTGGAATTGTCTTGGGTTAGAATTAACTAAGGTGTGGTATAAATATGTATGGACTATAATACCCTCGACTAACTAACATAAATTAGACGTTGACCTCGGCGTTAATGGTCAAGGGACGATTTGGCATAAAACCCATGTTTTGGACTCCTAGCGATGAAAACGCCTAAGTTTGCTTCAACGTGATCCGCAGGTACAAGTTTAGGGACGAACGGTGTATTTTAGTCATGTATGTTTCATGAAAACAATAAAAAATGAATATGTCAGCCTTAATAACTGTTTTCATAAAGTGTAAAGTTTTTAGACTTCATGTTCGTGGATAATTTGTGTTAAAACTACTTAAAAACAATCAATCTTACAATCAAGCAATCACCTCACGTGTTTTATTAATCAATACAAATCATCCTCAAACGAGTGCGATTATGAAAAAAAAAGATTATCCCACATGTGTGTAATATGAGAATACAAACAACTCAAACAATAAATCAAACTATAGCATGATCCAGGGCCGTAAAATTTGGAGGCCCTGTGACATTGTTTTAATTAGGCTTTCACAAAGATGAAGTGTGTTTGGTAAAAGTAGCAGTGAGCTTTGAGCAGTAGCCACAGTTCACCGCTCACAGCTTCTTAAAGAAGCGTTGGAAAAATGAGCATTCCTAAAAAATAGCAAAGCCCACCACTCTTTTGCCAAACGAACAACAAAAATCAAAAAACTCATTGCTCACTGCTCATCGCTCCAAAAAGCTCCTCGCCAAATATAGCCAAAGTATTCGTAAACTCAGCACTTATTAACTCCGTAATTCATTGCTATTGATATCGAACAAACAAATTTCTAACCATATTCTTATATAAATCCATCTTTTTTGTTAAGATGTAACCATTGAGTATTCTAAACATTTTACAGCAACCTGTAAACTATAAAGCATTACATCTAAGATGTCTCAAAATAAATCGTAGCAAATAAATTTTTTAGGACATGTTTCAAGCTTTAAAAATAGTTTTATTGTGAAATTTTGGTTTTTTTTAAGTTTAAACTTTCTCAAGTTTTGAACCATAAATGCAAAATAGGTAAAGTGGTTGAAAAAAAAAATGTGAAGACAAGAAGGATAGAATTAAACTTAAGAAACTAATAGAACTAAAACACAAATAAAAATGTAGGGCCTATTAAAAACATTTCCGTCAGTTTTCGGGTTATCTTCTTCACTAAAAGTCCAAAATTCATGTTTCATTTTCCACCATTAAAACACAGGATCAAGCTTCTTTCTTTTTTCCGTTATTAAGATCTTATATTTTTATATTCTAAATCATCTTTCAACGAGATTGAATCCTCCAAAACTAATTATATACTAATACTGAAGTTTTAGACACCGGAGGCCACTAAAAGTCAGAGGCCATGTGAAGTCGCCTATGCCGCACATGCTCAAATCCGGGCATGGCTTGATCAAACACTTAAACAACCAAAACCAAACTGTGTGAGATCGGCTGTGTGTAAAGAAAGAGAAGATAGTGAAATACTAGATCCACATCTAGCAATATATAATCAACATTGCACTCTAGTCTATGCATAACACAAACTAACAAACCAGACACCAAACTTTGTAACTGTTAGCAATAGTCAATATTAGTCCATGTATGTATCCTGAGATAATTTTGATACATTCAAACACCCTACCTCAAACTTATACTCAAAACAACCTAAATATAACTACTACAAGAAACCAAAACCACACAAACACAATTACCTCAAACCAAACCAAAACATTTTTATCATACTAAACATAACTTCATCCAAACCAACACTTCCTTTTTAACAAAAAAATTCTTTACTTAACTGCGGAAAACATATCAATAGTTTTCAAAAAGTCACAAAACATTTTGCAATCTATACGTGTTTGAGCTTTAGTAAAAAAATTTCCAACCTGATCAGCAGATTTAATTTTACAGTCTTAATAACACCCACTGAAATTTTTTCTCTCACAATATGAGCATGAATTTCAAATTTGTCACACCCCGCCTAGGTGGAAACGCAAGGCGTGACGAAGAGGATCGTCATAACACATTGATATAAAATAATAGAGAATACACTCAATGAAAACCAATACAAAATGTCATGACGACTCCCGAAACAAGTGGAAATGTGTATTATGTTTAATCGCTACCACGACAAACCTAGTCATAAAAGTCATATGAAATAATTCCCACAACTCAGGACAATTCCAAGGAAAAGTTACCTATGAGGGTTTTGTCTTAGGTCTCGCTAAGGCCAAGTAGGAAGCTCTATCCTCTTTAAGCCTTGCTATTTCTATAACCTGAATATGAATACTCGAAAATGTCAACATAATGTTGGTGAGTTCATAGGTTTAAGTAATAGACACATTTGTCGTGCATACAAAACAAGCAGGACATTAGTATATAGAAAATAACATAAAGCAATAAGTGTATAGTCATGTATCCAAAATAGTCTTCCAACAACATATTGTTGGGATGTATCCAAAATAGCGTATCCAATATTGGCCTTCCAATAAGTCAACAAACTGTTAGGATGATCACAAATAGCGTATCCAATACTTGCCTTCCAACAAGTCAACAGACTATTAGGATGATCACAAATAGCGTATCCAATATTGGCCTTCCAACAAGTCAAATTCTAGCTGGAGTTAAAACTATTAGGATTGTTAATACAAATAAGCGGTAAAAACGTTTATTCATATTTTACGATCTTCTAATGTTTTGTCGATAACAAACGTAAAATCATTTTAACGAAACAAATAAAATACGTAAATGGTTTGAGCCAATAGTTTTCTAACACACTTACGTTTTCACATAAAACACTAAAACAAGTATAAGTGATTTTATGATTTTGTAATAAATATGTACAACAACTAGTGTTTACATATTGGGCAAATATATACATAACTAGTATGTATTATAATGGGTAATACAATTGGGTAGAAACTTAAGTATTTGACCCATTGACCAAATACATTGAATGTTGTTGGGTACAATCCATGGAGCTTGACACATAACCCATTGCATGACATCATGCTTATGTCATATATGGATATTATCCATGACCCATGGTTTTAATCCATGGCCCATAGTTTTAATCCATGAACCATGGACTAGATGCATTGGATCTTATAGATACATTGTATCTACTTGATATCCATGATCCATAACCCATGACCCATGACCCAAAACCCATGGGCAAAAGGGAGCGTCCCATGGATCCCCAGTAATACACTGGACGGATCCCTCAAGTGAGGGATCCATGGGATCCGTGGAACAGTAGTTGTTTTTCTTCTATAAATAGTGAGCCATTTCTTCCTTTTGGGTTGCCACTCCCACACATACTTTCCCCAAGTATTGTAACCTTCTAACCACAGATCCTAAGGGATCTTTCTATGTAGTTTGTCTTTTGTTTTTGTGTGATTCTCTAGGTTCCTCTTAAAGGCGAGATCACCACTTCTTGAAGTCGAGCAAGCTCAAGTCCATGAGTTGCCATACTTCGTCATCATCAAGACTACTGAGGTTCTATTGTTGATACTTCTTTCTTCCTCCATAGAAGTGTTGTGTTGAAGGAATTAGTTAAGGATGTCAAAAGGGTCAAAACGAAAGCATTAGTGAAGGGTGCTTAACATCCGTGTCAAAAGAATTAGTGAAGAATGCTAAAGGAGTCAAGACAAAGGCATTAATGAAAGGTGCCAAGCGTTCATGTCAAGGGCATTAGTGAAAGATGCCTAGGAGTCAAATCAAGTGGCATTAGTGAAGGATGACAAGGTCGTATAATCAATGAGGTGCATCGTTATACAAATAATGATAGTTTGTTTTCAAGGATGTTGATATCCTTGATGGTGTTGTAATAAGGAGTGGGTCTCCTTTGGGGTTAGGTGTTGTGTAGTGTTGGGTAGTAGTTCCTCCATTGTAATGGAACTCGGTACTTAGCCTAGTACCGGATAAAGGGTAGGCGACGTTGTGGTAGGTGTGGTTCTCCTTTGTAAAAGAACCCGGTGGTTAGCCTAGTACCAGAAAAAGAGTAGGCGACGCTAGAAGGCTTCTCCGCCATAAGGAGTTGGTGTCGTGTAGTGATTACGAACTCTCGAGTAGGTGACTCGGGAGTGGAGTAGGGCAAGGAAGGTGTCCTTGTAGCCGAACCACTATAAATACCCGTGTCGTGGTTATGTGCTTCTTACTCTTTATCTTTCATTACACACTTATTATATCTATCTATCAATGTCCAACATACACATCCAAATAGATTGTCATAAGTCGATCAAAATATTTTAAAACGAAGTTTTAATTGGTAAAACTATTCAACCCCCCTTCTAGTTTTCCACAATTGGTATCAGAGCTTCGTTACCAAGTTTCTTAAAGTATGTTGTACTTTAAAAACTTGATACGATCCGTGTATGTTTGAAAACTACAAAGAAGGATTTTTTAAGTAATGTTTTTAAATCATCATAGTGTGTAATGTTGGACAATGATAGAAGTTTCTAATATTTTCCTTGATAAGAATTCTCCATACTTGGATCTGGGCATACCAAGAAGATCATGAAAAAATTCTCTAAATATTTCTTTTCGTAAAAAGAATATTTAGCATTGTTTTCCTCACACATGGATTTGGGGATCCTAAGAAGATCACAAAGAATTTCTCTAAATATTTCTTTTCTTAAAAAGAATATTTAGCAAAGGTATGATCTGAATTAATTTCAAGCTTTCTGTTATTTTATTAAAATCTTAGTAGTATGTTTACACTTTCTTAGCAATTACTATAGTAGGTATCTATATTGAAATCATCATCAAGAATAGTATTCTTCGCTGATTCATATAGACTACACTACAAACCTGTAATAATGATATCCCGGCTATTCGAGAGCCTTGATCATTATTCCTCACAAAAGGACTCTTGACATTTCATCTATGTCAATGCGTATCCATGTGAAATTTCTTATATTATGATAAAATGGGATTTTGTCATAATCTTTGAAAAACCTCCTAAAGAATTGTGACTAATTCATAAAAAGGGAACCTCGTCAAATAGGATTAGTATTAAACCGTCAAAACCCCAAACCACAAGTTATAGAGCTTAAACATCAAACTATACACATTTTAGAACTTCCAAACCAAAGTTATCAAGGAATGCTTAAGCTGAATTTTTGCTGTCATGCCGGATCCCTGAGTTTGAACTAGCCGGATCCCTAATGAGAGGGATCCGTGGGATCCGTGCAACAGAAGACAACATAAGTTAGAAATGATCACTGTGAAAGTTCCACTATCACTTTCCCTTCAAAGACTCACAAACAAAAACCCAATTACTGTTCACAGGAGCAAATTGATCATTTCCTTCAAGCAAAACAATCTCTTGTGTAAGTATAATCTTCACTACATTATTAATTTAATTCCTTGATTTCTAGGATTACAATTTTTCATCTTTAGAAGTTGGGTTCAAATGGGTTTGTCATAATTTGTTACCACATTGTTTTCTAAGATAATCTAAATCAAAGAATTAACATTGTTAATACAAATTAAACTCATATCTTGAATTCAATAAAGATGATTTGAGCAAAATTGTGATCAAACCCTTTAGGCTACTATTCACAATTAACACCAGATTGTGGTTTTGTTGTATAGGAACAATCATGCCTAGTAACCGACAACAAGACTATCAAGATACCGCCTACTACATCCCAATGTACCATCGGAAAGATGGACTTAGCCCGGAAGATAGGAAAGCTTTTAAGTTACTCGAAAAGAGACTTTTTCATGAAGGTCATGTGGTAGAACCGTCATTCCTTGCTAACACCGACACCCGAAAAGTTTTTGAAACTATTGGCTTTGATTGTTTGTTGGACATAAACGAGCAAATTTTCCTGGTGTTCGTACTCGAGTTCTACAAAACAATGAGGATAGTTAGGAATGAAGACGGGACCATCTCAATTGTCTTCATCATAAATGAGCATGAGTACACCCTTTCGCTTGTGGAATTTGGAAGAATACTACGTGTTCCATATCAAGGAGTTTGCATGTTTTCTAATGAGGGGTCTTTGCCGGAGCTACACGATATGGTTGATCATCATGAAGTCTACCACATGAGAATCCCGGAAGCAACCACGGTAAGGGATACCGTGTTCATGCAAAGGGCATCCCCATCGAGGGTCACTAGAAATTCCAAAGTGATCTATAGGGATCTTTTCCAAATGGAGCTCTCCGAGATGTATGCTTTGTATAGGAAATGGGAAGTGGTAGTAAGGGAGAATGTGCTATGCTTAGGAGGGAACAAGGATCACCCCAATGCGTGCTTAAGTTTCATGATCTATTGCCTTGTGACCGAGACTCGCTTCAACCTTGCATATTACATGATTAAGAGAATGGCGATCGTTAAAAGCATGGACAAAATGGTGCTCCCATATGCAATGCTCCTATCCCGTCTCGCAAACTTCATCTTTGCTTTAGATCCTTCTCCGTACTCCCTTGATCATAGATTTTGCAACAAAGTTATGGTGTCATTGACCGAGGGAAGAACTACAAGGTTTATGGTGGAAGGGAAAAGACCTCACCCACCAACGGATTCATCGGATGAACGAGAGAGACAAAGAGAAGGAGAAGGAAGTAGCAACCCCCTCGGCAACACCAATCTCGACCCTTTGGATTATATCAATCAATTGCCGGACATTCCTAGCCCATCACAAGAATGGCAACAAACCAAGGGGATCTTCAAGTGCTTTGCCAACTTCTTGAAGAAAAGTAAGTAGAGAGGGTGAGATGAAGAGTGGAGGGGAGGATGAAGACGGGGAGTGATATGGGAAGTAAGGTAAGGTCATAGGACCTTAATTTGTGAGAACAATTTGAAACAATGGCTTGTAACATCTTAAAAATACTTATGTAGAGTAGGATGTAGTATGTAGGAATTGCCATAACTTGGCATTGAACAATTTAACTTAGGAACGAGTAGGATGATATTTTACGACATCTTGAAATCATTAAAGTAGTCGTCGTCACTCATCTTTAGCTACCTTTAGTTCCCCCACACGTGCTATGCGTTATATTTGTTGTGTTCTTGCTTTTAATCATTATAGAAATAACTAGGAGAAGCATTTTCTAAGAATGCAAGAATTGCACATTTTCTAAAAGCCTTCTGATCTGCAGTATCCGGATCTCAGATTTATAACTAACCGGATCCCTCCCAAAAGGGAACCGTAGGATCCGGGAAGACAGATAACATATACAGATCATTATTCATCCAATTTATTCCCTTAATCACATCATGATGGCTAAACATGATTCTTTAATACCACTTAAGGCTTCCTCGAGCACAGTAGGTCTCACATTCACCCATAGGTAACTTAGGATCAAATTCAAAGTACTTTTGATTTATCAAACTCACCAATATCCACCATTTTTCCGCTCCAACGCTCACACATTATTCCTTACATCTCAAAACACCTAGTTTGATATTTACATCAATTTTAGCAAATTGATTTTAGTCATTCTTACCTCAAAATAGGCTTGAAACTAGTTTTTCATTTTTCTTTATTTTTTAGGATTTTCTCAAAATTTCTCTTGAGCCATGATGTGCCCGGTTGGTGCAAGTTTTAAATTTATAAAAGTTGAATTACCAATATGACCAATAACACATACGAGCAAGTATACTCGTCCGTTATAGCAAGATTATGAAGGTAAGTCGGGATCGTTCGCAGGGATTTGAGTGAATCGAAACACAAGTTTGAATTAACGGAGTCTATCCAAAACATATAATAAAGCAAATAGAAATAATGAAATTCAGATGATTAAAAACTACACTTGCTTAAACTAGTTTCATATCATAGATTAATGTGATTGTGTTAACCTCTTAACATGTTGGTTGTGATAATTAGTTGAAAACTAATCTATTGTTCTTACAAGTTAAACCTTCGTTAAGATTTTAGTTCATAAAAGCATTAAGTTTAACCAATTAATTCAAGATCAATTCAAGTTTCATAAGTCTACATACATAAACTTAAACACAAAAACATCCACTTGTTCATCAAATTGCTTAAGAAATGGTCAATACAAAAGGTACCCGATCATAGACAAAAGGCTACAATTGATTCTCAACAACTAATCTTACGACAATTTAGATGTTTCCAACCAATCCAATTTGATAATCAAAAAGTGTTTCTATTACAATCACACCTTAGTTCCTTTGTATAATCAAGAATAATGGGTAAAAACAATCATCCATAGACAAAATGATTATGACTAGTTGAATAACAATAAGTTCTTTCGACCCCAACGTTTACTATCAATAAGCCAAACTTGATTAACAAATGTCACTATGAAACTTTAGCACAATTGGATCTTAGAATCAACTTGAAATTGAATTAAATCATGTTAACACAATCACTAACTACTCATATGATAATCAACATCATTTAAGCAAGTGTATAAAGAAACTAGCCACTCATAGCAAACATGAACATAAACTCAGAATTTTGAACATTAGAAAACATGATTAAAAGTCTTACAATGCTTGGAATAAGATTACAAACGGTGTAGTAATGATTCTCAAAGTATTGGGGTAGACTTCTTGGTGGTTTGGCCTCCAAATGGTGAACTTCTGGATCTCCAAACTTCTCTGGACTCCTAAGGACGAATTTTGAGAGCTTAGGGCTTTGTTTGATGAGTAGAGAGATTTGTATTTTTAGGTGTGTCTCATATGCTCACAATTAGCCTCTATTTATACTAGTTCCAAGGCCTAGGGTATTAATTGCTGAACTTGGCCTCCAAGGAGTAAGGAAGGAACTAGAATACATCAAGGGAAGGTCCTAGAATCGTTTGGATGCAAAGGGGAAACTTAGTGATGAAGATTTGGCAACTCAGCCTTCCAACCGATCGGTCATACGACCGCCAGATCCTTGGTCTTCTATGTCTGTTAACATCGCCAACCGATCCGGTTTGCACCGATCGGCCGACGATGGTTAAAACATGATTCGGCCGTTTCTCAACCTTAATCCGTTTAGTTTGAGGTTGCAACCGATTCAAATTGGATCTTCCGAGATAATGAAACTTAATCTTTTCTTCACTTTGTCTTGTAGAACTTGGTTCTTCAATCGCTATGGTCTTCAAAGGTCCTTGAGATACCGATTTAACCTACTAAAACGGAATCTTCGTTTGCCGTGAGCATTTCTTTATTTTCCTCCCATTCCCTCGTGCACTTGGTTATAAACACTAGACAAACATCTTTTGATGCGTTTAAGCACTATAATCACGCGAATATAACCAAATAAATGATATAAAGCACACATAACGCTACTAAAAACATGCACAACTGAGGCTATCAAATTTCCCCACTTAAACTTTGCTTGCCCTCAAGCAAATCTAGGAAAAACATCCACTGGTACAAGATCGTGATTATGAAAAATGTGATGCAAATCATCCAAGTATAAATACAAGAGAGGATTCATCAATTATGCTTTATAAAGGTGAAACATCAAGATGTTTGACAATATCTAATGATTTTCTTGCATGATTAACATTTCAAAACACCTCACGAAAAAGGAACGAAATATAATGCACTCAATCACTCATTTTTAGGGGAGCAATAAGATAAATCACACCTCATTGCTCACCATGATTAGATTATTACCAAGCTTGTACAAGAAACAAAACTCCACCGACGGCGTGAGCACTAAGCAAAAACATCAAAAGAGGGCTTTTATTCGGTTATAATGATATGGCTAAGGGTTAAGGGTATGGATAAGGCATGGGAATGTTTATGAAATTGGTGTTAAAATAAAGATGAAATCAAGTCTAATACCCGTGCTGCTAGCTACTAGACATTCCACGAACCAAATAAACGATTATAGCTTTGCTTTCTTCTTTTTCACTTTCCACAGCTTTTCATTTTGCCATGACAATTGTTCCTCGATCATAGCTCATTGGCTATTATTGTCATACTTTTTTTGAACATAAACTCAATCAATCTCATAGGATGTTGTACTCATAATCATTTGAACAATCTTCACTTTCCAGGCGACTAGCAACCAACCGTTTAGACATTGATACGGGGTAGGCTAAGGTTTAAAATGTAAAATCTTTTTGTATTTTCTGGGTGAAGAAAAAATGAAAAGGATGGCTCAGAGGGTGTAACTAGGGATATCTAGTGCTAAAATGAGCACTAAATGGGTCCTGGGTGGTTAACTAACCAAAGAAGTTAGCTAATATATCATTAGATGTAAATGGAAGGCCATTTGGGTTAAATCCTAAGGTGCCTCTTTATCACACGAAAAATTTACTTATATCGCATCGAATGCAATCTCATCTGGTTCCGGTAATGATTTACAAGCACAAGTTCTAGAATAAATAAAATCACCAGCACACTCATAGCAAAAGATCCAAGCATAAAAGATGTATGCTAATAAGAAATAGGCTCAAATCCTCACAATTTAGTGGAAAGGGTATAATATGTGCTAGCAAATGTTTATCGATCCTAGAATGGATTGCAATAGTAATCGGAACACATCTCGAAATTTCAAATATTACCAATTTACCGTGGAATGATCCAGTTATTCTAATAGATAATTCTAAAAGTGTGAAAACAACTAGATCACAAGGGCAACAAAATTTTAAATTTAAGCATGAAAACTCTAATTTTTCCTATTCACCCCCAACACTTTGTTAGACATTGTCCTCAATGAAAGACGAACTTTAAAGTATAGAAATAGGGAAAATAGAGATGAAACCAGATATGTCAATAAGTTTATCAGCTTAAAAAATTTTCATTCCTGACGCCCACCGAGAAATCACCTGACACAATCTTATAAACAAACAAAAGGTTTTATTAAAAGGTGGCACCCCCCTACACTTAAGTTCAACCAAAGGTTAAGACTTTGGGGAGTGACCACAGAAAATCAAATCTAAAACACATGGGTTGCCTCCCGAGAAGCTTTATTTTACCGAAACATGCCCGACTCAGTTTTCTGAATTTACGAATGGAATATTTTTGTAAAGTTCGGGATATATGAATTCTTCACCAAAGCTTTTATCCCCATTTAAATCATAGATTTTCCACAGTTGTATTCTTCCTGGTGCTACAAAAGTATATTTCAATTGCCAAGACACTGTTGCAATCAAACTTCTTTCGCTTTGCTCCTGTGTAATATAACTTGATTCAGTGTCCATTAACAATGAAACTTCCACCTTGTTTGTCGTAGAGTTCGACATACCAGATGGATATCCATGTTTAACGATATATGGTCCAAACCATTTTGGTTGTAATTTAGGAGCTTTGAATTTTAATTTCATGTTAAAAGCGTAACTTTATCTCCGGCTTTGAATTCTTTTCGAATTCGTAGCTTTTATCGTGATGCTTTTGTTCTAGCTTTGTACAGCTTTGGAATTTTCATAAGCTTGGAGTCTCAATTCATCGAAGTTCGTAATTGCAGTGAATCTTTTCTCCAACTATTTTGAGATCGTGTTACAATTTGAGAGCCCAATAAGCACGCTTGTTCAACTCAACAAGAAATGACAAGTCTTTCCATACAAGAGTCTGTAAGGAGTTGTGCCAATTGGAGTTTTATAAGTGCATCTAAATGCTCACAGAGCATCGTAAGTTTTCTTGCCCACAATGAAGGATTGTCCTTCATCGCTTTTTCTAGTATTCTTTTGAGAGCTCGCTGGTATTTTCGACTTGACCACTGGTTTGTGGATGATAGGTCCGCAATCGATGATGAACCCATATATTTTCATGGTTTTCTCCATTTGTTGGTTTAAATGGGTTCGGACGCTTATTAATGCCTTGGGGATTCCATAACGAGCGAAAAGCTTTTGAGAAAATTAACCCACGCACGAGCATCGCTTGTTGGTAAAGCTCTCTTCTCCCATTTGACACGTAATCTATAGCAACGAGAATGTATTCGAATTTGTGGGATTTAGGAAAGGTCCCATGAAATCTATTCCCCAAATATCGAATATTTCACACACTGGATGCTTGTTGATGGCATTTCATCTCTCCCGAGATTGGTGGTTTTTTGACAAGCGTCACAATGCTGAACAAGTGTGTGTGCTTCTTTGAATATTGTTGGCCAACGTAATCCAAAGATCAAAAACTTTCTTAGCTGGTGGAAGGACCATAATGTCCCCAGCTTGGGCCATGATGACATTCATCAAGAATTTTCGGGTTTCGGAACCGAAAACACATCTACGGATCATCCCATCGGGACACATTTTGAAAAGATATGGCTCTTCCCAAAAATAATATTTAAGTTCCAAAAAGAATTTGCTTCTTTGAGCATGAGTTAGACCTTTTCGGAACTCCTCCGCGCAGGTAATTCGCAAAGTCGGCAAACCAAGGATCGCCAGCTTCATCGATGGTCATGAGAGTTTCATCGGGAAAATAATCATCGATTTCTTCTTCTTTTAATTCCTCAAGATTGGGATTTCGAGACTAGATAAGTGATCGCAGAAGATTCTCCGCTCCTTTCTTATCTTTGATTTCGATATCAAATTCTTGGAGTAGCGTAATCCATCGAATAAGACGTGGTTTAGCATCTCTTGCATGGTGAAAAAGGTACTTGAGCTGAATGATCTAAAAACAACTGCTTTTTGAGAGCACGAGGTATGATCGAATTTGTCGAATGCAAAAACCATGGCCAGTAATTTTTCGTGACGGTATAATTTTGTGAGCACTATTCAGGTCCTTCTAGCAAAATATATAGGCCGAAAGTGTTTTCCTTCAAGAACCTAAGACACCCAACAAAGAAAATCGCTATGCCGCATTATAAGTTCGAAGGGTAGTGACCAATTAGGTGAGACCATAATCGGAGCACTAGTAAGTTGAGATTTCAGTGTTTCGAAAGCTTTTATGCAATCAACATTGAAGTCAAAAATAGATTCTTTTCTCGAAGTTTCGTCATTGGACGAGATATTTTGAAAAATCTTTGATGAATCGGCGTAAAACCAAAGATGTCCTAAAAAACTTCTAACGCTTTGACGTTAGTTGGTGTGGAAGTTTTGAGATGACATCGACCTTTGCCTTGTCTACTCCATTCCGACTAGAGATTTTGTGGCCAAGCACAATTCCTTCTTTACCATGAAGTGGCATTTTTCCCGCTAAGAACAAGATGTGCGTTCGCATCTTTCTTCGAGCATTTTATCGAGATTAGAAAGACAAACTTCAAATGAGTCTCCAAAGATCAAAAATCATCCATGAAAACTTCCATGGAGGTTTCTAGCATGTCTTGGAATATGGCGCATCATACACACCGTTGCAGGTGCATTGCAAAGACCAAAAGGCATACCGATATGAGGTTCCAAAAGGACAAGTAAAAGTGGTATTCTTGATCGCTAGGATCGATGGAATTTGAAAATATCCCGGAAAATCCGTCGAGGAAACAAAAGAATTTATTTCCTACCAATCTTTCAAGCATTTGATCCATGAATGGGAGCGAAGTGATCCTTTCTGGTGGCTTTGTTTAACTTACGATAGTCAATACAAACACGCCAACAAAGGATAGCTTCTAGTGGGAACTAGTTCATTTCGCTCATTAGTTACAACCGTCATTCCTCCTTTCTTGGGAACACAATGTACAGGGCTTACCCAAGGGCTATCCTCGATAGGGTAAATGATTCCAGCATCGAGAAGTTTTATGATTTCTTTTTTAACAATTTCTTTCATGTTGGGATTGAGTCGACGCTGACGCTCTACCACGTGTTTAATCCCTTCTTCAAAATTGATTTTGTGTTTGCAGAAATTGAGACTAATTCTGGGATGTCGATGTTTTCCAAGCAAAGCTTGTTTGTGATTTTTGAGGACCGAAACTAAACTTTCTTTCTCATTATCCTCGAGCAATGAAGATATGACTACCGAAGAAGAGAATTTTCTCCAAATAAGAATATTCAAGATGATCCGAGAGGTTTGAGTTCGAGATCTGTGGGTGGTTCTTCAATAGAGGATTTAATTCGCATCTCGTCATTGAAAGTTATTTCCTCAAAATTTTCTTCTCTCTTCCTATTTCTTCTTCTTCTCGAAGTTATCTCCTTCAATTCTACTTTCATGAAATCATCAAACTCTTTATCAAAGTCCGCTTCATTGATCTTCTCGTAAGTAGCGTGAATGGGTCGGATTCGCTAAGTAATGGCCCAATTCTTCTTCCGTGACTTCATCAATAATATCGATGTTAAAACAAGTGTCACTGAATGTGGGTAGCGATTGCTTTATCGACAGAAAAGTGATTCGATCTTCCCCAAATCCAAGGTTGAGTTCTTTTCCTTTCACTTTGATGATTGCATCACTGGTATTTAGAAAGGTCTTCCTAGAATGAGTGTAACTTTTACTATCTTCTTCATTTCCAAGATCACAAAGTCTACCGGAAAATGAATTTACCGACTTGAACAAGCATATTCTCGGCGATTCCCACAGGATATTGATAGGAATGATTTGCCAATCGGATGCACATTTTTGTTGGTTTCAGTCGTTGGTGCACAACTTGGAATAGAGCGAATAAGGCATCAAATTGATACTTGCGCCGAGATCGGCCAAAGCATCACATTTAACATTATTCCCGGCGTACATGGAATAAGAAAGCTCCCGTGACTCGAAGCTTTGGTGGATTTGCTTGGACAATAGCCGAAAGCATTCTTCGCTAAGAAAAAGCCGCTGACATTTGCTCAAGCTTGCTTTTGTTATTAAGAAGTTCTTTTCAAAAATTTCCTCGTAATTGGGCATTCCGGCTAATACATCAACGAGAGGAACATTGAGTCTAACCTCTTTGATTATTTCAATAAACTTCTTATAACGCTCTTCCATATTTTCCTTCAGCGTTGAGGATAAGGAATTTTGGTGTATAACGCTTAACGGATGGAATGTTTTTCTTTTTGGTGGTATTGGGTTCCTCGGTTTCATCCTCACTATCAATGGTGACAGGAGTATTAGGATTAGGTGGACGTACGAGAGACCACTTCTTGTGAAGACATCATTGATATGTTCATTTCTTGTTTGTGGTGGACGGTGACGCCTTGTCATTTGATGGTTTTGGGTTAGATTGGGTGTTACTTGGCAATGAACCAGAGGGTCTAGAGGAATGTTGGTCGAAAAATCTTAAACTTGTTTTCAAGATCTTGGATAGATGCTTGATGATTTTTCCGTCCTTGCTCAACTTTGGCTTTGAGATTGAAAAATTGATTTTTGATAAAATCATTTAAGGATTTTTGAGCAGCCACGAATTCTCGCATGGTTTTCTCGAATTCGGTTTCTTCCATCTTTTTGTCGGGATTTTGTGGTGGTGGATCGTCAGTTTGTGGTTGAGAATCACGGTTGTCAACCCTTGGTCGGCGATCTTGCCAATTTCCAGAATTTCGACCGTAATAATTACTACGATATCCTCCTTGAGCGTAACTCACCTCTCCTTCCTTTGGTCCACCCATAGGTTTATCGTCGCACTCGGACGATGGATGATTTCCTCCACAATTGTTGCATCCGTCTCGCATTTCCTTCATTTCATCTTTGATAACTTTGTATTGCGAGTCGATTTTTGAGGTTAATGCTTCCATCTTCTCCATGAGTTTTGATGTATCGATGTTTTCGACAAAAGCAACGGTTTTTCGGAGAGGTTTGGTTTTGGAATCTTTGGACCAATCAAGCTTGAGGAGTACTCGATCTTCGAGCAATTGATGTGCATCGTTGGGAGTCTTATAAAGAAAAATTCCAAAGATCAAGGATGCCTTGAGAGATTTCATCTAGTCCATGGTAAATATTTGGATAATGGTTTCCTCTTGATAGTCCATGTCCATGGCAACCACGGCAAATTTTCATTCGGCCAAGCTTCACAAGTGATTCGTTTGGGTTTGGTTGAAAGCACATTTCCCATTAATCGATCAAACATGTGGGAAGAATCCTACAAAAGTTTGCCTCATCTCCTCCCAAGTATTGATGATTCCTGGGGTCAATTCATTGTACCATACTTTAGCATCTCCGGCAAGTGATGATGGGAAAAGTTTGAGTTTGATGGCATTGACATCGGTGTCGCCATAACGAAACATGCCAAAAATTTCGATGAATCTCGGCAATGCTTATATGATGGGCCATGCGACGCCATCGAATTGTCGGTCTTTGATCATAGACAGGTGATGTCCCTTCACGGTGAAGTTGTCACCAAGATTGATAGCAACAATAGCACTTCCGGGAGTTGGTGCTACGGCTCTGTTGGTTCCCCACATGGGTTGATCGTCCGCCATGGGAAAAGGTAAATTGATGAAAGGGTTGTAAACAACTTTGGCTTCTACGAGGTTATCAAATGGTGGGTTTGGTACTCTTGGTACACGGTTTTCCAATGGTATGAAATGTGTTCTCCTTCTTCTTCAATCGACGCTCGGGGTTGGTAAGAGGTGTAATTGGTTCTATTCTCACGCCGAGTGTTCATACAATGTCCTAGAGAATCCAGGCAATATCTAAACACACGGACAAACAACTAAAAACGCTTTTATGGATCAGAGAGGTAACCGGATCGCTATGGAATGGACCGATCGGTTAGACCACCGAGTTATGGGACAATTTGTAACCAATTCGGTTGAGGTACAACGGATCGGTTAAGGTTTCGAAAAAATTTTTGGGTTGAATCGATGAGAGAAATTCAAAACTTGTGAAACACAATCAAATCCCGAACGGCGCCAAAAACTTGATGTGCCCGTTGGTAAGTTTTAAATTTATAAAAGTTGAATTACCAATATGACCAATAACACATACGAGCAAGTATACTCGTCCGTTATAGCAAGATTATGAAGGTAAGTCGATCGATCAAGTGGATTTGAGTGAATCTAAATACAAGTTTGAATTAACGGAGTCTATCCAAAACATATAATAAAGCAAATAGAAATAATGAAATTCAGATGATTAAAACTACACTTGCTTAAACTAGTTTCATATCATAGATTAATGTGATTGTGTTAACCTCTTAACATGTTGGTTGTGATAATTAGTTGAAAACTAATCTATTGTTCTTACAAGTTAAACCTTCATCAAGATTTTAGTTCATAAAAACAAGCATTAAGTTTAACCAATTAATTCAAGATCAATTCAAGTTTCATAAGTCTACATACATAAACTTAAACACAAAACATCCACTTGTTCATCAAATTGCTTAAGAAATGGTCAATACAAAAGGTACCCGATCATAGACAAAAGGCTACAATTGATTCTCAACAACTAATCTTACGACCATTTAGATGTTTCCAACCAATCCAATTTGATAATCAAAAAGTGTTTCTATTACAATCACACCTTAGTTCCTTTGTATAATCAAGAATAATGGGTAAAAACAATCATCCATAGACAAAATGATTATGACTAGTTGAATAACAATAAGTTCTTTCGACCCCAACGTTTACTATCAATTAGCCAAACTTGATTAACAAATGTCACTATGAAACTTTAGCACAATTGGATCTTAGAATCAACTTGAAATTGAATTAAAACATGTTAACACAATCACTAACTACTCATATGATAATCAACATCATTTAAGCAAGTGTATAAAGAAACTAGTCACTCATAGCAAACATGAACATAAACTCAGAATTTTGAACATTAGAAGACATGATTAAAAGTCTTACAATGCTTGGAATAAGATTACAAACGGTGTAGTAATGATTCTCAAAGTATTGGGGTATACTTCTTGGTGGTTTGGCCTCCAAATGGTGAACTTCTGGATCTCCAAACTTCTCTGGACTTCTAAGGACGAATTTTGAGAGCTTAGGGCTTTGTTTGATGAGTAGAGAGATTTGTATTTTTAGGTGTGTCTCATATGCTCACAATTAGCCTCTATTTATACTAGTTCCAAGGCCTAGGGTATTAATTGCTAAACTTGGCCTCCAAGGAGTAAGGAAGGAACTAGAATACATCAAGGGAAGGTCCTAGAATCGTTTAGATGCAAAGGGGAAACTTAGTGATGAAGATTTGGCAACTGCAGCTTCTCCAACCGGATCGGTCATACGACCAGCCGATCCGTTGGTCTTCTATAGAATCGGCCAACCGATCCGTTATGGGTTGACCGATCGGGGCGATGGTTAAAACATTGATTCTCGCCGTTTTCCAACCGATCCTTAAGGTTGCAACCGGATCCGTTGGATCTTCGAGATACGGAAACTTAATCTTTTCTTCACTTTGTCTTGTAGAACTTTGGTTCTTCAATCACTAAGGTCTTCAAAGGTCCTTGAGATACATTTAATCTTATGAAACGGGAATCTTCGCTTTGTTTGAGCATTTCTTTATTTTCCCTCCGATTCCCTGCACTTGGTTATAAACACTAGACAAACATATTTTGATGCGTTTAAGCACTCTAATCACGCAAATATAACCAAATAACAGATATAAAAGAACACATAACGCTACTAAAAACATGCACAATTTGAGCGTTATCAAGCCATCATCTGATTTCTAGGACTAATTGCTATCATTTTTCCATTTCAAATCAAATGGTATCCTCCTCAAGCACTTAGTTAGACTCTCTAAAGTCCACTTTCCTACCCAAAAACCATCATTAAGTATCCTCACTCCTTATGGTTAAGCATTTAAGACATCCACCACTCAAGACAGCTAAGGAAAGTTAAATCCTCAAGATTCATAGGTACTAGACCTTACAAAAAGCATAATCACTTCAGCACATACCTGTCTGACAGACGGATCCTCCGGTCATAACCGAGACGGATCCTAGTGAGAGGGATCCGTTCACGTAAAAGACTTTAATCAGCCTTTCTTTCAAATTTAAGCCACCTTTGGTAATCTAAACACCTTTAGTTACCATTTAATGACTTCTAGAGTGAACAACATCTTAGTTGACCTTAGTACATGCCTAATCCCCTTAGTGGTCATGAATTTAATTCCTTAATTCAAATTCATCCTTTATAAACCAAACACTCTTGAGGTTAAGTCATCACTTCTTCCTAATTCTCAAAAATCAGTAGTTAGAAGCTTATATTGCATCCTCACCATCACTATGACTAAAGCACTTAGCAACAACTCATCAACCAAAGGCTCATCCAAAAGGAATGGTCATATGATTCATGAGATTTCATCCACCGAATCATCTCCCGTAAGAGAAAATAATGCTAGAATCCCACCTCAACAAACCCAATCAACAATTGCTAAGAGAACAGCAAGAATTAGCATTAGACCTTTTAGGCTAGAAAAAGGTTCATCAAGCTCCAAACCAAAAATACCTAGCTCTAGCAAACCATCTAAGCCTTCATTTATATAGCATAGACTACACCCTTTCACCGAGCCTCTCTCTCACCCAAATCTCTATTCATTAGAGCATTCACCAGCAAGAACTTCCCATTCACCAATTTCTCGTTAAATAGGGAACCACCTATAACACCAACTAGTCCATCATTGGAAAAAAGGAACCACCAAGGACTTGATCATATAGAGGAATTTCCATTACCACCACCCTCATTTTTAGTAGAACCTCATCCTACATTTCTCAATGAAAACCCACCAACATTTGTAGAGCCTCCTCAAAACACCCAATCTCCTCCGATTCCTAATCAAGACAATAATTGCTCTAATTGTCTAATCACCCAAGGACTTGTTCAAGAAGTACGAAATGAGTTGCATTTCACGTTTAATCATCTTCTTGAAAGATTGGACCAAATCAACAAGTCTACTCATCCTTAGACTCAAGCACATGGTTGCTTCTTAAGTTTTGGTTACTTATTAGTATTTGTAGAATATGTATTACGTGGATAAATCATTCTCTTATTTTTAGAGATTTGTTGATTATCTCTTATGTTTTATTGAATGATAGTTTATATGCCACATTGCTTTGAGTATATGTTTGTTGCTTGAATACATATCTCTCTTTGATGTTAACATTATTTGGTACATCACCATTGCTGAAATCACATGTATAGACGGATCCCTCGAGATTTGCCTAGACGGATCCTTCAAGGAGGGAACCTGGGATCCTGCAAAGAAGACCAATTTTCTACTAATTTGAGTCTTATTTGCAGGAAATTATGCACTATATACTTGTTTTCTAACCTTTGTTTTGTAGATTTTCAAAATACACATGAAGACTTTGACACCCTAAGCTAAGGGGAGCTTTGTGTCAAACCATACATTGCAAAACTATTTGCAATTTAATCCTCATATGGATTACATTTCGCTACATCCCCTTGCAAAGTTGCAATCATCAAGGGGGAGCATTTTCGTCACTAAGACGAAACCATTTGCAAACATAGTTACAATGCATTAGATTAGTAGTTTTATTTACTTAACGCCCTCTCAAAGGGATGGACTCTTCAAGGGGGAGTTAAGACGAGAACTCTTCCCGTCACTTACTCTATATTGTTTTTCTTTTACTTGTTTTTCTTAAAACATTGTGTTAGTTTCTTTTTCGGTTTTGTTTCGACAAAAAGGGGGAGAAGAGAGTAAACTCAATTCAAACTTTTACGGATTTTAGTTTTTCCTTAAAATAATTTTATGTTTTGTCATCAACAAAAAGGGGAGATTGTTAATACAAATAAGCCGTAAAAACGTTTATTCATATTTTACAATCTTCTAATGTTTTGTCGATAACAAACGTAAAATCATTTTAATAAAACAAATAAAATAACGAAATGGTTTGAGACAATAGTTTTCTAACACAATTTATTTTGATAAAACACTAAAACAAGTATAAGTGATTTTATGATTTTGTAATACATATGTACAACAACTAGTGTTTACATATTGGCAAATATATACATAACTAGTATGTATTATAATGGGTAATACAATTGGGTAGAAACTTAAGTATTTGACCTATTGACCAAATACATTGAATGTAGTTGGGTACAACCCATGGAGCTTGACACATAACCCATTGCATGACATCATTCTTATGTCATATATGGATATTATCCATGACCCATGGTTTAAATCCATGGCCCATAGTTTTAATCCATGAACCATGGACTAGATGCATTGCATCTTATAGATACATTGTATCTACTTGATATCCATGATCCATAACCCATGACCCATGACCCATGACCCAAAACCCATAGGCAAAGGGATGCCCACTGATCCCCTTAATACACCGATAGATCCTCAGTGAGGGATCCGTGGGATCCATGGAACAATAGTTGTTTTTCTTCTATAAATAGTGAGCCATTTCTTCCTTTTGAGTTGCCACTCCCACACATACTGTCACACCCCGCCAGAGGCGGAAACGCGAGGTGCAACATAATCAATATGCATCGCAAAAGAGATATAGTACAATACCATCTTTAAATTTAAGGAAATAGTAAAATGTTACAATATTGTTCAAGTCAACTTTGGCAATAAAATCTTAAAACTTGATTTCCAAAAGTTAACTCTTATAATTGATCGACCAAAGATGACACGTGAAGACTCATTTATGCGAAAGACTTCATAAAACAAGTTTATTGACGATCACCTGAAATGCATGAGAAAACGGGTCAACTATGAAAATAGTTGGTGAGTACACAAAAGTTTTATATATTACAAAGAGCTTATAAAAAGTCCTTTTATATATTATAATGTTCAATTTTAAGAAAGTTTCTAAATAGTACAAAAATAATTTTTGAGTATGTATGCCTTGCAAATGTCTTGTCAACTCACCATGTTACAAGTCCCGCCCATACAAGACATTGTAACATATAAGTTGACATACATTT
Organism: Chrysanthemum makinoi; assembly: GCA_910596185.1. NCBI lineage: Eukaryota > Viridiplantae > Streptophyta > Magnoliopsida > Asterales > Asteraceae > Chrysanthemum > Chrysanthemum makinoi. The sequence continues at coordinate 38,684,304 of OU343216.1, read as the reverse complement.
CCATATGTCAAGTAGTAAGTCTAGAAATCAATGCCATATATACATAATAAGACACAATGCAAGCTGCCTAAATATATAATAGATCACGACTGCTCCGAACAAGGAGACTTTGCGCTGTTCCTGCCGACAAAGGAGACTTGGCATTGCTCAAATGAAGACTTAGTATTGCTCAGGTGGAGACTTAGTATTGCTCAGAGACTTTACACCATGAACAAGATAAATAACAACTATTATAAATCAACAATACAAGATCATTTCAACATGGGAGACTTTGAGACTTAGTATATAAGGCACATTATAGTTCTAGGCATACTAAAGGGATCAAGAGCATCTCATAAGTTCATAATAAGTCTAAGGGTTCAAATATATTAAAAGGTTCAATTTAAGTCAAGGAGGGTTCAATATAAAGCAAAGAGTTCAATTATATTTAAGGTTCTAATTCAGATAAAAACAATTTAAGTTTATGTTCATGCATTTCACCCTAAATAAGTAAAGCAGTAAAAAGGGGGCTGTGAATACTCACCTTAAGAAATCGAATATCCGGAATAATACGAGAAAATATTCTGGAAATGCAATCCTAACCGCGACCTAGGAATATAAGTCGACTCAGGAAATATGGTACGAAATAAATGCGTATGAGTTCTAAAATGTGAAATGGCTCTTATACACTTGCAATGAGGTTTGACGACTCCAAATATGGTAAAAAGCAACTTTTAGCGTTAAAAACTAAGTTTTATAAAATGTCCACAAACCCATGTTTTTGCTCAACTTTAGAGAGTCATAACTTCTTTGTTTCTTATCGGTTTGGCTACTTTCAAATTTCTATGTCGAGTATGCCGCGAGGGCTGTAATAAGTTCAACTGATGCTCATCACGGTTCTAAGTTTACGTGCTTCAAAAACAGACCCGAACATAGACCGGTGCAACTACTCTAACTAGCTGCTGAAAGTTTATATATATATTTTTGTAACTCCAAAAGTCCGTAACTTATTCGTTATTGGTCCGTTTTCGTTCGTTCGACTTCCTAGATTTAGATAATAATGTCTATTTTTGAAATATGATTTCCAATCTATAGTGGGCACGTTTTTCGAGGCCGTTTGGATCGATTTTTAGGGCTGCTGTACAGAAATTTCGGGCAGAAATGTGTTATGTTCGCGGGTTCGCATTTCTTTCAAAAATGTCCCGTTTTACGTGTTTCAAATTGCTAAACTCATGTTATTATATCTAATTTACATATTTTAGGGCCTCATTAATTTACAAGTCGATTTGGTTAAGGTTTTGGACAAAAGTCTTTACCCGAAATTAAGGTTTTCTAAATGGTTTTGTCAACTTCAAAGGTCCATTTCTCCCTCGTTTCTCCATGAAATAACGCGATTCTTGACTCTAAAATTATCTACTCGGAGTCTAGTTTCCAAATATGTAAGTCTCGTATTTTTCCCATGCTTTAATCATTCCAGTTTATTCATTTTATGCACGGGGGTCAAGTCTGTCAGAAAAATGAAAAGTTTACTTGACGTGTTTTGGCCCTATCTCATTCGTTATTTATCGTCACGGCTCCATCCAACTCCCTAGATATAATTTAAGGTGTCCCCTAACACTTTATAGCCTACCATTTTATCTAAAAAGATCTCGAAAGTACCTCTTTTTGATTAATGATTTTGGTACACAGAAAAGGTGCAAACAACAGGTATCGATCTTGTATCACCCACTAAAAATAGTAAAACACTTTATAAAATTACGAAGAAATTTGTGAGACATCCTAACACATATATATAACTTTGATTAAAGTGATTTTGCCCAAAAATGTTTAGGTATTTATTTATGTACCAAAGTGAATCGAGAATTTAGGACAGCAGGGTTTTATTTTCAAGTTAACCTTAAAAGAGATTTTACAACAACACAAGTGTATATAAGCATGTATAATGAACATATAATGATGTGCATATGTAATATAAGTATGGAAACAAGTTTTAAGATGCTTACTATGATGATGAGGTATGATGAATGAACACACGAACTTAAGATTGCAAAGAACCAAAGTTTAAACCCATATGATCTATCTTCCAAAGCAACAATCTATACCTACCCAAAAGAGCTAGAAACCCCAAAATACTTGCCCCACTCCTTTGCTTGTTTCCAGCCGTGGGTATAGAGAAAAAAAAGAAAAAGAAAGCGTGTGATATATGTTTGAAGAGGTGAATGAGTTAGTCAAAAGAAAAGTCTTGTCTTTATAAGTTATATAAGACATGTTCAAACTATTCTTTAGAGGTTACAAGTTTGTGCAGGTTCAAATGAAGTAAGAACACAAAGAGGGTGGTGTTTTTGATGGTCTTGTAACGTGTACCAGGAAAGGAGGCAAAAGGTGATAGTGACTTTGCTTAGTTACTTTATTTTATACATGATTTAGGAAATTTAGTGATTCAAGGTAAGAAAATACATGTTGGAACACTCTCTTTAAGGCATGATCGGTTTCAAAGGAAAGTGAGAGGGGTTATTTTGATTTTTAAGTGTATAATGTTTTAATATGGGTATATAATGTAAAGGTGGTACATTAGTTTGGTCATTGCATGCATGTACGACGTAAAACGTGAAACGTGATGCTTTTACGTAAAACTTGAAAAATAAAATGCATTAACTATTAAAACATGATTGTAAAAGTCATATGACACATATTTGACATAGACTAAACTTAGTCTAATGTCGGTTTACGTTTAAAGTCGTTTTTCCAAATTACGTGATTTTAACTAAAAAGTCATACGAAAATATAATGTAAACTTTAAAATAATTAAATTGTGTTTAGTAATAAATGTTGAACCGGAAAACTACGGGTTGTTATATATACTTTCCCCAAGTATTGTAATCTTCTAACCACAGATCATAAGGGATCTTTCTATGTAGTTTGTCTTTTGTTTTTGTGTGATTCTCTAGGTTCCCTCTGCTTAGATCACCACTTCTTGAAGTCAAGCAAGCTCAAGTCCATGAGTTGCCATACTTCACACATCAAGACTACTGAGGTTCTCTTGTTGATACTTCTTCTTCCTCCATAGAAGTGTTGTTGAAGGAATTAGCGGATGTCAAAAGGGTCAAGACGGAAGCATTTAGTGAAGGGTGCTTAACATCCGTGTCAAAAAGAATTAGTGAAGAATGCGAGTCAAGACAAAGGCATTAGTGAAAGGTGCCAAGCGTTCGTGTCAAGGGCATTAGTGAAAGATGCCTAAGAGTCAAATCAAGTGGCATTAGTGAAGGATGCCAAGGTCGTATAATCGATGAGGTGCATCGCTATACAAATAGTGATAGTTTGTTTCCAAGGATGTTGATATCCTTGATGGTGTTGTAATAAGGAGTGGGTCTCCTTTGGGGTTAGGTGTTGTGTAGTGTTGTGTAGTAGTTCCTCCAATGTGGAACCCGGTACTTAGCCTTAGTACCGGATAAAGGTGGTAGGCGTTGTGGTAGGTGTGGTCTCCCTTGTGAAAGAACCCGTGGTTAGCCTAAAACGAAAAAAAGAGTAGGCGACTGTGAAGGCTTCTCCGCCATAAGGAGTTGTGTCGTGTAGTGATACGATAATCTCGAGTAGGTGACTCCGGAGTGTAGTAGGCAAGGAGGTGTCCTTGTAGCCAAACCACTATAAATACCCGTGGTTATGTGCTTCTTTTACTTTTATCTTTCATTACACACTTATTATATCTATCTATCAATGTCCAACATACACATCCAAATAGATTGTCATAAGTCGATCAAAATATTTTAAAACGAAGTTTTAATTGGTAAAACTATTCAACCCCCCTTCTATTTTTCCACAATTGGCATCTTGCTTCGCTACCAAGTTTCTTAAAGTATGTTGTATTTTAAAAACTTGATACGATCCGTGTATGTTTGAAAACTACAAAGAAGGATTTTTTAAGTAATGTTTTTAAATCATCATAGTGTGTAATGTTGGACAATGATAGAAGTTTCTAATATTTTCCTTGTTAGAATCATACTTGATCCGGGCATGCCTAAGAAGATCATGAAAATTCTCTAAATATTTCTTTTCGTAAAAAGAATATTTAGCATTGTTTTCCTCACACATGGATTTGGGGATCCTAAGAAGATCACAAAGAATTTCTCTAAATATTTCTTTTCTTAAAAAGAATATTTAGCAAAGGTATGATCTGAATTAATTTCAAGCTTTCATATTTTATTAAAATCTTAGTAGTATGTTTACACTTTCTTAGTAATTACTATAGTAGGTATCTATATTGAAATCATCATCAAGAATAGTATTCTTCACATTCATATAGACTACACTACAAACCCATAATGATATCTCGCTATTCGAGAGCCTTGATCATTATTCCTCACAAAAAGACTATTGACATTTCATCAATGTCAATGAGTATCAATGGGAAATTTCTTATATTATGATAAAATGGGATTTTGTCATAATCTTTGAAAAACCTCCCAAAGAATTGTGACTAATCATAAAAGGGAATCTCACAAATAGGATTAGTATTAAATTGTCAAACCCCCAAACCACAAGTTATAGAGCCTAAACATCAAACTATAGGCATTTTGAACCCCAAACCAAAGTTATCAAGGAATGCTTAAGTTGAATTTTTGCTGTCATGCCGGATCCCTGAGTTTGAACTAGCCGGATCCCTAATGAGAGGGATTCGTGGGATCCGTGCACGTAAGACAACATAAGGAAATGATCACCGTGAAAGTTCCACTATCACTTTCCCTTCAAAGACTCACGAACAAAAACCCACCATCGCTCAGGAGCAAATTGATCATTTCCTTCAAGCAAAACAATCTCTTGTGTAAGTATAATCTTCACTACATTGTTAATTTAATTCATTGATTTCTAGGATTACAATTTTTCATCTTTAGAAGTTGGGTTCAAATGGGTTTGTCACAATTTGTTACCACATTGTTTTCTAAGATAATCTAAATCAAAGAATTAACATTGTTAATACAAATTAAACTCATATCTTGAATTCAATAAAGATGATTTGAGCAAAATTGTGATCAAACCCTTTAGGCTACTATTCACAATTAATACCACATTGTGGTTGTGTTGTATAGGAACAATCATGCCTAGTAAACCACAACAAGACTATCAAGATATCACCATACATCCCAATGTACCATCGAAAAGATGGGCTTAGCCCGGAAGATAGGAAAGCTTTTAAGTTGCTCCAAGAGGACTTTTCATGAAGGTCAGTCCGTCATTCCTTGCTAACACGCACCTACAAGTTTTTGAAACTATTGGCTTTGATTGTTTGTTGGACATAAACGAGCAATTTGCCCAGGTTCACGAGCTCACAAAACAATGAGGATAGTTAGGAATGAGGACGGGACCATCTCAATTGTCTTCATCATAAATGAGCATGAGTACACCATTTCGCTTATGGAATTTGGAAGAATGGTTCCATATCAAGGAGTTTGCATGTTTTCCAATGAGTGGTCTTCATGAGCTACGTCATATGGTTAATCATCATGAAGTCTTCACATGAGAATCCCTGAAGCAACCACGGTAAGGGATACCGCAGTTCATGCATAGGGCATCCCCATCGAGGGTCACTAGAAATTCCAAAGTGATCTATAGGATCCTTTCCAAAATGGAGCTCCGAGATGTATGCTTTGTATAGGAAATGGGAAGTGGTAGTGTGGAGAATGTGCTATGCTTAGAGGGAACAAGGATCACCCAACGCGCTTAAGTTTCATGATTCTATTGCCTGTGGACCAGACTCGCTCAACCTTGCATATTACATGATTAAGAGAATGGCGAAGTAGCATGGACAAAATGGTGCTCCCATATGCAATGCTCCTATCCCGCCTCTAAACTTCATCTCTTGCTTTTAGATCCCTCCGCATCTTGATCATAGCTTTGCAAAAAAAGTTATGGTGTCATTGACTGAGGGAAGAACTATAAGGTTTATGGTGGAAGGCAAAAGACCTCACCCACCAACGGATTCATCGGATGAACGGGAGAGAGACAAAGAGAAGGAGAAGGAAGTAGCAACCCCCCGGCAACACCGACCCTGACCCTTTGGATTATATCAATCAATCGTTGACATTCCTAGCCCATCACAAGAATGGCAACAAACCAATGGGATCTTCAAGTGCCAACTTTGGAAGAAAGGAAGTAGAGATGGTGAGATGAAGAGTGGAGGGAGGATGAAGACGGGAGTGATATGGAGGGAGATGGGAAGTAAGGTAATCATAGGACCTAATTTGTGAGAACAATTTGAAACAATGGTTGTAACATCTTTAAAATACTTATGTAGAGTAGGATGTAGTATGTAGGAATTGCCATAACTTGGCATTGAACAATTTAACTTAGGAACGAGTAGGATGATATTTTACGACATCTTGAAATCATTAAAGTAGCCGCCACTCATCTTTAGCTACCTTTAGTTCCCCCACACGTGCTATGCGTTATATTTGTTGTGTTCTTTCTTTTACTCATTATAGAAATAACTAGGAGAAGCATTTTATAAGAATGCAAGAATTGCACATTTGCTGAAAGCCTTCTGATCTGCAGCATCCGGATCCCAGATTTATAACTAGCCGAATCCCTCCCAAAAGGGAACCGTGGGATCCGGGAAGACAGATAACATATACAGATCATTATTCATCCAAGTTATTCCCTTAATCAGCTCATGATGGCTAAACATGATTCTTTAATACCACTTAAGGCTTCCTCAAGCACAGTAGGTCTCACATTCACCCATAGGTAACTTAGGATCAAATTCAAAGTACCTTTGATTTATCAAACTCACCAATATCCACCATTTTTCCGCTCCAACGCTCACACATTATTCCTTACATCTCAAAACACCTAGTTTGATATTTACATCAATTTTAGCAAATTGATTTTAGTCATTCTTACCTCAAAATAGGCTTGAAACTAGTTTTTCATTTTTCTTTACTTTTTAGGATTTTCTCAAAATTTCTATTGAGCCATCATCTGATTTCTAGGACTAATTGCCATCATTTTTCCATTTCAAATCAAATGGTATCCTCCTCAAGCACTTAGTTAGACTCTCTAAAGTCCACTTTCCTACCCAAAAACCATCATTAAGTATCCTCACTCCTTATGGTTAAGCATTTAAGACATCCACCACTCAAGACAGCTAAGGAAAGTTAAATCCTCAAGATTCATAGGTACTAGACCTTACAAAAAGCATAATCACTTCAGCACATACCTGTCTGACAGACGGATCCCTGGTCTATAACCAGACGGATCCCTAGTGAGAGGGATCCGTGATCTCGGTGTCTCATGAAAGACTTTAATCAGCCTTTCTTTCAAATTTAAGCCACCTTTGGTAATCTAAACACCTTTAGTTACCATTTAATGACTTCCTAGAGTTGAACAACATCTTAATTGACCTTAGTGCATGCCTAATCCCCTTAGTGGTCATTAATTTAATTCCTTAATTCAAATTCATCCTTTATAAACCAAACACTCTTGCGTTAAGTCATTTCCTTCCTAATTCTCAAAAATCAGTAGTTAGAAGCTCAAATTGCATCCTCACCATCACTATGACTAAAGCACTTAGCAACAACTCATCAACCAAAGGCTCATCCAAAAGGAATGGTCTCATGATTCATGAGATTTCATCCACCGAATCATCTCCCGTAAGAGATAATAATGCTAGAATCCCACCTCAACAAACCCAATCAACAATTGCTAAGAGAACAACAAGAATTAGCATTAGACCTTTTAGGCTAGAAAAAGGTTCATCAAGCTCCAAACCAAACGTACCTAGCTCTAGCAAACCGTCTAAGCCTTCATTTATAGAGCATAGACTACACCCTTTCACCCAGCTCTCTCTCACCAAATCTCTATTCATTAGAGCATTAACCACCAAGAACTTCCCATTCACCAATTTCTCGTTAAATAGGGAACCACCTATAACACCAACTAGTTCATCATTGGAAAAAAGGAACCACCAAGGATTTGATCATTTGGAGGAATTTCCATTACCACCACCCTCATTTTTAGTAGAACCTCATCCTACATTTCTCAATGAAAACCCACCAACATTTGTAGAGCCTCCTCAAAACACCCAATCTCCTCCGATTCCTAATCAAGACAATAATTTCTCTAATTGTCTAATCACCCAAGGACTTATTCAAGAAGTACGAAATGAGTTACATTTCATGTTTAATCATCTTCTTGAAAGATTGGACCAAATCAACAAGTCTACTCATCCTTAGACTCAAGCACATGGTTGCTTCTTAAGTTTTGGTTACTTATTAGTATTTGTAGAATATGTATTACGTGGATAAATCATTCTCTTATTTTTAGAGATTTGTTGATTATCTCTTATGTTTTATTGAATGATAGTTTATATGCCACATTGCTTTGAGTATATGTTTGTTGCTTGAATACATATCTCACTTTGATGTTAACATTATTTGGTACATCACCATTGATGAAATCTCTCATCCGATAGACGGATCCCCGAGATTTTCCTAGACGGATCCCTTCAAGGAGGGAACCGTGGATCCGTGCAAATGTACACAATTTTCTACTAACTTGAGTCTTATTTGCAGGAAATTATGCACTATATACTTGTTTTCTAACCTTTGTTTTGTAGATTTTCAAAATACACATGAAGACTTTGACACCCTAAGCTAAGGGGAGCTTTGTGTCAAACCATACATTGCAAAACTATTTGCAATTTAATCCTCATATGGATTACATTTCGCTACATCCCCTTGCAAAGTTGCAATCATCAAGGGGGAGCATTTTCGTCACTAAGACGAAACCATTTGCAAACATAGTTGCAATGCATTAGATTAGTAGTTTTATTTACTTGACGCACTCACAAAGGGATGGACTCGTTAAGGGGGAGTTAAGACGAGAACTCTTCCCGTCACTTGCTCTATATTTTTTTCTTTTACATGTTTTTCTTAAAACAGTTAGTTTCGACGTTTTTGTTTCACAAAAGGGAAGAGAGAGTAAAATTTAATTCAAATTCCACTTTTAATTTTAGTTTTCCTTAAAATAATTTATGTTTTGTCATCAACAAAAAGGGGGAGATTGTTGATACAAATAAGCCGTAAAAACGTTTATTCATATTTTACGATCTTCTAATATTTTGTCGATAACAAACGTAAAATCATTTTAACGAAACAAATAAAATACGTAAATGGTTTGAGCCAATAGTTTTCTAACACACTTACGTTTTCGCATAAAACACTAAAACAAATATAAGTGATTTTATGATTTTGTAATACATATGTACAACAACTAGTGTTTACATATTGGGTAAATATATACATAACTAGTATGTATTATAATGGGTAATACAATTGGGTAGAAACTTAAGTATTTGACCCATTGATCAAATACATTGAATGTAGTTGGGTACAACCCATGGAGCTTGACACATAACCCATTGCATGACATCATGCTTATGTCATATATGGATATTATCCATGACCCATGGTTTAAATCCATGGCCCATAGTTTTAATCCATGAACCATGGACTAGATGCATTGCATCTTATAGATACATTGTATCTACTTGATATCCATGATCCATAACTCATGACCCATGACCCAAACCCATGTGGGGAGAGCGCCCCACCGGATCCCCATAATACACCGGACGGATCTCTCAAGTGAGGGATCCGTGGATCCATGGAATGAGTTGTTTTTCTTCTATAAATAGTGAGCCATTTCTTCCTTTGGGTTGCACTCCCACAGATACTTTCCCCAAGTATTGTAAACTTTTCTAAACCACAGATCCTAAGGGATCTTTCTATGTAGTTTGTCTTTGTTTTTGTGTGATTCTCTAGGTTCCTCTTAAAGGCTAGATCACCACCTCTTGAAGTCGAGCAAGCCAGTCCATAAGTTGCGCACTTCGGCCATCATCAAGACTATCTGAGGTTCTCTTGTTGATACTTCTTTCTTCCTCCATAGAAGTGTTGTGTTGAAGGAATTAGTGAAGGATGCCGAAAGGGTCAAGACGAAAGCATTAGTGAAGGTGCTTAACATCCGTGTCAAAAGAATTAGTGAAGAATGCTAAAGGTGTCAAGATGAAGGCATTAGTGAAAGGTGCAAGCTGCTCGTCAAGGGCATTAGTGAAAGATGCCTAGGAGTCAAATGGCGGGTACATTAGTGAAGGATGACAAGGTCGTATAATCATGAGGTCGTTATACAAATAGTGATAGTTTGTTTCCAAAGATATTTATATCCTTGATGGTGTTGTAATAAGGAGTGGGTCTCCTTTGGGGTTAGGTGTTGTGTAGTGTTGGTAGTAGTTCCTCCATTGTAATGGAACTCGGTACTTAGCCTAGTACCAGATGAAGGGTAGGCTTAGTGGTAGGTGTGGTTCTCCCTTGTGAAAGAACCCGTGGGTTAGCCTAGTACCAGAAAAAGAGTAGGCGACGTTGTGAAGGCTTCTCCACCATAAGGAGTTGCGTCGTAGTGATTACTAACTCTCGGTAGGTGGCTCGGGAGTGGAGTAGGGCAAGGAAGGTGTCCTTGTAGCCGAACCACTATAAATACTCGTGTCGTGGTTATGTGCTTCTTACTCTTTATCTTTCATTACACACTTATTATATCTATCTATCAATGTCCAACATACACATCCAAATAGATTGTCATAAGTCGATCTAAATATTTTAAAACAAAGCTTTATCTCAGTCCGCACTCTTCCAATTTCTCACTTTTCTCCTTTTTCATCATACCTAAGGACTTCTACACTATTTAGTGGATTGTCCCTGGGTAGATCCCTCCGGCTCTGGCGGGATCGTGGGAACGAATACCTAACCTAACCATCCTTATATCTTCGTGCATAAAATAATTTGTTCGGTCTTTTGGTACTGTCATTTCACTAAACCAATTGAAAACCATTTGAAAATCAATCAAGGTACTTGTGATATAAAATCAAAGCGTTTTGTACCTTAATTGTTTTTGATATTTTAGAAATGCTCCCCCTCAACATGTGCTTCAAGTATTTGAAGTTGTTTTAGCATATGGAGGCAAGAGGACTTTGAAATCTTAGATTAAGAATGAAAGTTTCAATCTTTGATTAACTTTTTCTAAAATTATCATCATCACTTTCCCGATCAAATTTAGTATTTTAAATACATTGTTGAAAATATTTTGGGAAAGGATGAGGTTTTCTTTCACAATCACATCATAATACACAATAAGGGTCAAATGGTTTATAGTTTTAGAGAGAGAAAGTGGGAGAGAGTTGGGAACTTTAGTGAGACAAAGAAAAAATGAATTATGAAAGCTCCAACCCTTTGCCTTGGGAGGCAAAGGGTATTTATAGGTACAAACATGACACGCCATCTTTGGGCTATGGATCAGGCATACATTGTGTAAAAACACGTCCGTCCTCCACGGTGTTTCTAATTAAACTACTTACTTTCCTTAAATGACTACGACATTGAGCTTTCTAACGAAAGTACATATACTTGAGGTGACCACTCTTTAACTACCACGGATTTTCTAAATCCTAAATAACCTCGGTAAGGGAGGTCACCTCGCTTTATATTGATTACAAACAGACATGACATTTTGGTGTTCTTGGATTCTTTATTCAGTTCTTTGTTCTCAGAGCCCGTAGTCTTTGATTCTTCATGTTCCGTATGTTTTGTTCATTCAAGTGGAGGTATTTAACTGATCCACGTGATGATGAGTTTAGAGCTAGATTTGAGATCATCAGCCACAACAAATCTCTGACTCATCCTTTGATGTATCGCCATAATGTGAAGTTGTGACTTTTAGACCAACATGCTCACATTTTGGATCATGATATCTTCTCATCAGAGTAGCGGAAGGTTTTAGTTGATTCATGATATTTGTATCAGAGTAGCAGAAGCATGGATTGAAAAATATCAGAGCCATTTGATGAAGATATGCACTTATCATGATTTCTTTAGATGTGAAAGCTGGCGTGAGCATGCGGCTATGGATTGACTCCTCAATTCTGCACCGTGAACCTTCGGGTGTTCCTGCAAACAATAGTTAGCAATAAATCACACGAAAGTGTCTTTGATCACTTCTTGCTGAATTGAGGTGCACGCCCACGCTTCCCCGCTGATCAAGATAAAACATCCGTGATCGGTATAATTCGGAGGAATCTCCTTGACAGGTTCTCGCAAACGCCATTCTCAAACCGAATCTCAAAGAAGACAACACCGATGAGTGAATCAACGAATCAGATTCACCATTGATGAAAAATGATTTGAAAACATCGTGGTATTGCTTAATATAAAGGGTTTTGCAATACAATGAAGGTTTTATTAGAAAATCAATTATCAATCATAAATACCCTTTTAATTTTGAAACATTAATACACAGTCGATGTGCTACAGAAAAGAATATATATATATATATATATATATATATATATACAACGACCGGTTTTTCAAAGGTATCCATCAATCCATTCCTGAACCAGGATTGATTCAAAATATGAATCTGTAAGATATAGGATTTCACAAACACATCAAACCATAATCACATGAGGCGTTTACAAATGTTTAGAGAGAGAAAGTTCTAGTGAGAGAAAGGGAAGAGAGTTGGGAACTATGTGAAACAAAGAAAGATGGTATTGAAGCTCCAACCTATACCTTAGGAGGAGGGTATTTATAGGTCTTAGAATAAACGCACCTACGGGCTGTGGATCGGCATACAAAGGGTAAAGACCCATCCGCCCTCCACGGTGTTCTTAACTAACTACCCATTAACATAACTTGACTATGACTATGAGCTTTCTAATGAATACATATAGTTTAGGTGACCGACACTTTAACGACTGAATTTTCTAATTCCTAACAATCTCCCCCTAAGGGAGGTCACCTCAATTTACAATGACTACAAACATATATTACATTAGATTGTTCTTGGATTCTTGATTAAGTTCTTTGCTCAAGTAGTCGTAGTTCTTGATTCTTCATGTTATCCATGTTTGAATAATCAAGTGGAGGTCTTTAACGATCCATTTGATGATGAGTTTTAGCCAGCCTTGAGATCATCAGCTACTATAGATCTCGACTCATCCGCTTGTTGTGTTGCCATCATGTGAAATTGGACTTTTAGACCACATGCTCACATTTTGGATCATGATATCTTCTTATCAGAGTTGCGAAAGCTTTGATGATTCAGGAATATTTCCAGTGTAGCAGAAGCTTACATGGTTTAAAAATATCGTATTGATAAAGATATGTGCTTATCATGATTTCTTTAGACGTGAGTGTGATTGTGTGAGCATGCGGCTATGGATTGACCTCACCCGGACACGCCGCAAATCTTCTGGCACCATTCGTGATACCATAGCTTAGCAATAAAGAGCACGAAGTGTCTTGATCACTTGAATTGAATTGAGTACACGCCCACGGTTCCCCGCTGATCAAGCATAAGTACCAGATCAGTATAATTCCGAATCTCCTTGACAGGGTATCGTTTCTAGCAGCGTTCTCAAACCGAGCGTCTCAAAGAAGACAACACTCGAAAGTGAGTGAACCAACGCAATTTGAGATTCACCGATTGATGAAAAGAGATTTGAAAACAATCGCAGTAATCGACAATACAAATTGTTTTGCAATACAACGAAGGTTTTAATGAAAATCAATTATCAATCATAAACACCTTTTAAATTTGAAATATTAATACAAAATGGCTAGAGAAAAGAGTTTTAGGCACAACGACCTGTTTTCAAAGGTATCCGTACCCATAACTCAACCAGGATTGATTCAAAATTATGAACCTCTATTTGCAGTTGTTCACATGGTTGATCTATTTGATAGATCTCACATGCCACCTACCAAGAGCTTGTTTGATGTTGGCTCTAGAAGGCTTTCCATCTTCATTGTGATTATTTTTGCATATCACTTGCATATGTTCTTGCAATACCAAGGATAATGCGAGGAATCTAAAATATATTCTCTTCCACATTGAAAACGAGAGAGTTTCATTGATCGTGTCCTTAATGAGATTTATTGATGATCTCGTGGCTCTAGACCAATCAAGCGCACTTGGTTCCTGTGCCGAGACTAGGGAGAGGGTCCTTCTCACACATCAACAATCTCAAGAGAAAGTCGATATTATGTAGGTTCCCTGTGAGAATGAAACAAGTCCTTTTAAGAGGAACTTGAGTATCTTGGGAAGATGTAGTAAGGCCACCTGGGTCCATGACGCCTTGTCTTCAACACCGGTGTTACCTAAGTAACAACCAAGTAGCATATGAATTGAACCCTGCTTCTAAGGTTGAAATAATGGGGGCTATTTTTCACCCTTTATCATTCATTTCTTTTCATTCTTCAACCGCTTCAAAGGCACCAAACTTCATTACTAGAACCTTGTTGGGTTTATTCCAGTTCTAGCTCTATCTCAGCCAGACTCTTCCCATATCTCACTTTTTCTTCTTTTTCATTATACCTAAGGACTCTACACTATCTAGGGGATTGTCCTGGGTAGATCCTCCCGCCTCGGGATCGAGGAACGAATACCTAACCTAACCATCCTTATATCACCATACATAAAGTAAATTTGGTCGGGCTTTTTGGTATTGTTGTTCACCATTGGAACCAATTGAAAATCAATCCAAGTACTGTGATACATGATCAAAATATTTTGTACTGATTCGCTTTTGATATTTTAGAAAAACGCCCTCAACATGCATCATATGTTTGAAATAATTTTGGCACATGGAGGCAAGAGGAAGAATTCACTTCTTTGATAATATTTTCTAAAAATATCAACACCACTTTCCCGATAAAAATCGTTTCAAATACAGTTAAAGATATTCCGAAAGAATGTGGTTTCAAAATTTGCTCCCCCTTAATATATGCATCTGATTTTGAAATTGTTTAGCACATATTAGGGAAAACTCCCACTTAGGAGAGACAAATCAATCACGTTTAATCCATTTTGGTTTGATATAAATGCTCCCTAATATGTGCATGGAAAATCTAAAATTGCTTAGTACACATGTAGGGAGGAGAGCATGTTAATCACGATAAAAACCATTTATCAAATTATCATAAATCAATTTAAATCACAAATTCTCCCCCGATCACAATTTCAAATCCTTTGAGATTTGTGATCTCTATTGATTTAAATTAAATTTTGAAAACTTTTAGAGAATTTGACTTGATTTTGTGAAAACATTTCAGCGAGCAAGGATTAGATTTGAGACTTTAAACTCCATTGATCAATCAAGTATAAATATCTTTTGAAAATATAACATTAGCCAAGGTCATGAATCAATTCACAACATTGTTCTTTTGATTTTCCAAAAAGTATACCTTGCTCTTTTGTGTGCCAATTGTTTTTGAAAAAAAATAACCTTTTTGATTGAATTGAATTATTCTCCCCTCAATCAATGACATGAGTTGTTGATTGAGAGTTAGAGATTTTGACAAAGATAAACCCGGATGATTTTCAAAAATAGAGTCCGAGATATTTTCAAAACAATTTTGTTTTCTATTAGATGACAATATTTTTCTTAAGAATCAATTAATTTAAAAATATTTGGAAATAAAACATTTGTCTTTTGGTAACAAACATTTGTTTTAAGAATCAAAATGAGGATTTGAAAAATAAGATTAAGCATGGCTCTGTTCTTTCCTTTAAACGGGCACACTGAAATGACAATAAAACACCATTTTTCTCCTCCGCCACCATTTTTTAAACAATTTATGGTACTTGAAGAACATCTAAAACCCGTGACATTCTTTTGAATGTCAACACAAAAGTCCAGATGATATTTCGAATTAAGAAAAATATAAAAATATTTTTGGGATTTTTTCGGATTTTCTAATTTTTATGATTTTGAAATTTTATATTTTTCTATTTTCTTTTGTGGTTTTAAAAATTTTTTATTTTGCTTTTGAATAAGTATATACAAGAGAAAGATGAAGCAAGACTTTACTCCTCGCCTTCTCTCTTGGAAGACGCCGAGTGTT
>OU343216.1:38560137-38668281 GCA_910596185.1 Chrysanthemum makinoi | reverse complement strand
ACAAAACAAACTGGAACTATTGTCCTAACTTAGATATGCTTGATACCTTGCTGAATAAGTTGAATCTTAAAGATATGGTAATGTGAAGCAGGCACTGCTTGCATTAAACCATATGTGCTGTCAGGTTGTTAGTTTAAATATGCCGAGTGCTGAACTATGTCAGGATGTGATCTAGTTATGTTATTAATATGTATTTTTTTGTGGTCCACATTACACATAGTAATTAATCTAAATAAATAGAATGTTGAATCAGCAGAGCTGTTCACTTAAATAAAACTAGAAGTAATTTAAAATTATACGCAGACTAGATGAACTACATTTGCTTCAGAATTTGTGACCTCTTTTAACATGTTTAGTTTAATAGGCAAAACGTTGATTTAGTTGTTACCGTGATGGTTTAGTTATAGGTCAAATGGGTCATGGGTCGAAACGGGTCAAATGAAAACACATGTCAAACGGGTCGTGGGTCAACTGGTTCAGTGTGGGTCAAGATTGCCAAGTTTATGTTGTATTCAAAATAGCTTAGCGAAACACTTTAAGAATTGGCTTATTAGGTTTTTATTTGAAGGCCACTGTAGTAGTAGTCAAAAGTATGGAATTAACATGGCACTTTTTAATACTGTATTTCTGACGCTTTCTATCCGCACTTTTGACAGATTTGGAAATGAAATGATCATTAATTTGGATGGGTATGGATAAAAGGCTTGCAGACAGGACACGTCATGAAATTGTTTGCTAGAATAATCTGCCTTGAGTGATTAACGAGTTAGAATTGGAAATATCTGGTTATTAACAACCATATCTAACAACCATCTCCGGCAGCCACCACCAAACACCAATGAAACAGTAACCCTTTATTAAATTCCCTCAATTTAAACAAAATCCCCAAATTTAACTTCAAAATTGTCTGGTAGTCAAAGTTTGAAGAAATTAGAGATTTGGTGAGATGGGTTTTTGGTTGCAGATCTTGTGGCTTCTAATCACCGATTATTTTGTAGTCCGAGCTTTACAACACTGGGTAGGCTTATTTTAAGAGGTTAATAATCTATTGGGTATAAAAAAGAAAGGTACTTCATACATTGGGATGTACTAGCAGGGTACCCGCGCGTTGCGGCTACGGGTACCCTGAAATAAATTTTTCACGTGATACATGTATTTTAGTTTATTATGTTCTTTTTGATAATAAATTTACGGATATCAAGAATTTCATTTAGCCCGTGCCCATTCGGGCTCGAGCCCGTTTGGCCCACGCCTGTTCGGGCTCTAGCCCGTTTGGCCCGTGCCTGTTCGGGCTCAAGCCCATTTTGCCCGTTGCCCGTTCGGGCTTTAATATTTGCATAATGTGCTTTTGAACTGAATTCATTGATTTTTGTGTTTGCTTCAATTAGGTGTTAGTTATGGAGATTTGTGATATTATAGTGAGATAGAGGTGAATTAGGTCTGTTACGTGCAGCTATGGTTTGAAGCTCGGGTTTAGGTTGTGCACGAAAGATGTTAGATGAAATGCCCATTAGAGAATGATACTTGCGTAATATATATCGTTAGATTTTGACATGCAAAAATTGTTTGGCGTGTCATTTAGAATGAAATAATAAGTTTTATTCGTTAGTATGATAATCAACTTCGAAAACATTTTTAGTCAATGGATATAACAGTTTTAGGTTTAGTTTTGTGTCAATTGCAAAATGGGAAGTTTTGGTTGTTACGTTTTGATCATCTGGCTAGTTTATCACTTACTGTTTGATATTATTTTTTAAATTGCCCTTATGTATTCCGGAGCAAAAGGGCATTTCGTGTGCTGTTCTTTGACTAACCGTTAACATGTCTATACATATCTACTAATGCAACTGCAAATTTAGCAGCAGTGCTACATTAGTTTTCATGTGATTTGCAGTGACATAAAATTTATCATGGCAGGCGCATAACACAATGTGGGCTAATAGATGCTTAAAGTTAGCAAAATGGTTGGGTTGCGTAACTTTTGATAGCATAATAAGCTCTCAAGTACGTAAATAAGCCGGAAAATATGGGCGTATGAGATATAAGCATAGTCAAATAAGCTCATAAGTCAAACAATAAGCTTAAACTTACACCCCCTTACTTAGCCCTAGTTTTGGTTTCTCTATATGCTGATGTGTGGTATTCGTATTTGGATGATGGTTCTTCTTGAGTGAAAATAAGCTCACAAGCCTAAAAAATAGGCTTAAACAAACATCCCCTTTATAATTGTTTGATAGTCTAGCTTATGAGCTTATAATTGAATTTGTTTAAGTTTATATTTGGGCTTTCAGCTTATATCTCATAAGCTCATTTTTTTCCGTTTTATAGTTTAGCTTAGGAGCTTATCTTCCATCATTAAGTCATAATAAGCTCACAAGAATGAAAATAAGCTGGAAAATATGGGCGTATGAGATATTAGCATAGTCAAATAAGCTCATAAGCCAAAAAATAAGCTTAAACAAACATCCCCTTATTTAGTCCCAGTTTAGTTTCTATTTGTTTGAGCTCCAAAAAATACACCCTTAAGCTTTACGTTTTTTTAAAAGCCTTTAAACACTTGTATAAATTTGTTCGCTTGTGAGTTTAGACCGGGACCCATAAATATAATTTTTATGAGATGGCACTTACTCCTTAGACGAATTTATTCTTGCATGTCACAACAAAGTATGGAATTGTATTATGTGGTATTAATTTGTGGTGATTATGATTTAGGTGGTCGTGGAGAAGACGACTGGACCTGTCCTAGCTGTGGGTATGTCAACTTTTGTTTTCGGACAGCTTGCAATATGCGCAACTGTACACAGCTAAGACCAGCTGATCATAACTCAGTAAGTTACACATATCGCAGTAGCTATCGTTTTTTGGCTTTAAGAAATTAGGCGTTTATTAATTAGTCTTTTAACGAAATGTTTGTTTTACAGAAATCTGCTCCAAGGCAAATGCCGACCCCACAAGGCTACTTCTCGTCTTCTCTGGTGCACCCTCTTCAATGTATATGGGTGTAACACCTTATGTTGCATCTCCGTTTAATGGAACATCTATGCCTCCTTATGATGGTTCCGCTTATCATTAAACTACAACAGCCGTCTGCCTGGAGGGAACCCTTATCGTCCTGTCCTTTGCAACTCTCTGCCACACCTGCTTATTCAGGTGGGCCCATGATAGGAACTGGTATGTGTTTTTTTTGGGTTGATTTTGGCCTTTTTATTGTTTACCGTGTGTTGTTTAGAAGTTATGGTATTCTGATACTTATTTTGTTCAATAATCTTATTTGGGTTGTTTGGGTCAACCCGGATGCTAAATAGCGTTGGTTATCGGGTTAGATATTTTTGGTTAACTCGTTTTTTTTTTTTTAATAATAAATATGGCTTTTTTTTTTTAAATTATTTATCTAAATTAGAACAAATAGGCAATTTTATGACCATTTTACTCACATTCGGGTTGGCTCAAACCCGAATAGCACCGACCCGACTGTACCCGAACCAACTAACCCGAGTTCAAATAGGGTTGGGTTCGGGTATGTTATATTTACCCTCGACCCGGTTTGACCCGACCCAAACCCGGCCCAAGTAACACCGCTACCTGCTATTATGTGACATCTTGCTGAAACAGGAATTACATCTTTTTTGCATGTGCGTTGTACGGTTTACCTCAGCTGATGGAACAATTCGGTTTGCGGTTGCCTATTGCTCAGGCTGCCATGGTATGTCTGAATTTTGTTATGTCAATCAACTAAGGGGTTGTTTGTTTCGGGTTATATAGCCGGCTTATGACTTATTTGGTTTTAGGGTTATGTTTCATGAGGTCACTTATATAAGCCAAAAAGTTTCAAAATAATCCACAAAAAGTGAGCTTATGAAATATAAGCCTAAAACCAAATAAGCTAGAATCCGCATAAGCCGCAACAAACACCCCCTAATTGCAACGGTAAATTTGATTATTCATTCACCTACCTATGTTAACAACATGTATATAAACATGTGATGCTATATTGATTGATCATTTGGTTTTTGAATTTTTATAGGGACCTCGGCCTGGATTTTTCCCAGAAGAGCCATCTCAAAAGAAAGGTATGTTATATCTAACTTATTCATATACCATTTGGTTATATATATTTGGTTACTTGTTAGTGACTCTCGAGTAAGTACTTCATGTATATATATTTGGTTACTTGTTAGTGATTTTTCATGTATATACTTCATGTAAATCAGGTTCCAGTAAGTACTTCATGTATATATATTTGGTTACTTGTTAGTGACTCTCGAGTCTGAACTTATATGTATCGTATTTTGTTTTCAGAAGCGATATGTGCCAGAAGGGAGCTGAAGTGTGACAAATGTAACAACATAAACTATCCTTTTAGGACCAAATTTCGGTGCAGACAAACCATAGGAATCCCAGAATTCTACAGTAAAAGCGAAAACAATGATCAACTGTATTGTTTTTGGCGATATGTTTTATTAAGTTATGTTTTGCATGGGTTACAGTCCCATGAATGTAAAGCGGAAATACTTTCTAGTCAATTTGTTTCTTTACCGACTTACTTTCTCGTTTGTTAATAATCTTGCTGTGAATTATGCTATAATGAAGCACATGGTCATCCTTCTATTTTTATTAATATGTGTTTATGTATCTACTGTTCCAGTGAGTACTAGGACATGTTTAAGAAGGTCCAGAGTTGTCCAGCTGTTGCTCAGTATAGGTCTGAAAGTCAGCCTGCGTCGTCGGCTTTCGTTCTCCTGTTGCTGCGCGGTTATCGAGTTACCTTGCTTTGTGATTTGTGTTGTCATATTGTAGCATATAAAAATCGCGATGTGTGGTCTTTAAGAGATTTTTTACATTAACATGCATGTATGTCACCCAGTGAGTTGCTGGGCTAAGTCTTCTTACAAGGTGCTGTACCTTTTCAACTGTGTGCGTCTATTTATTAGATACCTATTGCCCATCTTAAATAGGTGTATTAACATGATTAAAGTCAATTGCCCATCTTAAATAGGTGTCGGTTGTTTGTGTGTGCTTGTTGGACCAGGATGGAAAAATGGATGGTAGAAATATGTATGGCAAGAAACCAAAACAAACTGACTCACAATGATGAACCTACAGTAATGAATCCACATACACCATATTCTTGAGTGTCTAGTTTCAACTACTACTAAAAGTGATACATTTCAAACCTAATGAAGCAATATTTCAAACTATGGGACTGTCTAGAATCAGCATATGAATTGCTCTCAACTTATGAAGTATGAAGCTAAAATGAATATTCATTTTAATAAACTCAAAAGCTTAATAACTGTTTTATTCCAAAACCAAAACATTACTTTGCCACCCCCTTTAAAATGTTCTCATTTTGACCCGTTACACAAGCGCTAGACCCGCCCATTTTCCCACCCTTACGAATATTTATTCAAAGAGCAGCCATACCATCCAAGATGTTGCAACATAAAGCTGAGGTCTGGTGCATATGGTATGGCATCCGGTCCTAATACTTATGTATCATGATCCTTTACGTTTTGCAGCGCTATGGAAGTAACTGCTGAGCATCCGCTTTTCTGATGACGTTCCAATTCGACCCACATGATGTCAGCCGGGTCATGAGCTTTTTCAAGATGTCGAGAACTGATACAACCACATTCGAGCCTTTTAGAGCTTTCACTTGTTCCAATATCCATAGTTGATACATGTAGTTAAGAATGTTAAGTTTAGGTGTCGGGTCCATGAACTCGAAATCAAGTAAATTTTCGATTTTTCACTACTTCAGAAGCAAAAGAAAGTTCCCCAGATTCACCCTCCAGATTTCTGGGATGGGGTTGTCGAAGTTAGTGTAATCTGACTACAACTATCAACAATATTCACTATGCAGATACGCTAAGATGTCAAGGGTAATTAGATCCAGTAATAAAACAAACAAACTTTGTCCCATGAAAGGATCCAGTGATGTAACCAACAGACTTTCTCATTCAAATAGACACACTTGATCATAAACATGGTTGATACATATGATAAGTCATCAGGAATGTAAATGTCTTATGTCTCTTTACAGTACTTATGCAACAAGAAAATTAAAACACACTTATATAACTACGACATGCACTCCTCCTTGCTGCACTTACTTTCAAATTTCACAAAGAAAGCTTGTTACTAGACCTGAAAAACACACTTACAAACATATTTGACAAAGTAACGTTTATATAACTACTACATGCACTCCTCCTTGCTGCACTTACTTTCAAATTTCACAAAGAAAGCTTGGTACTAGACCTGAAAGCGTTCAAAAAGAAAACTACAGTAGTTAGGTGATTGTTTATTAACAAATTCATTTAAAATCATATTCTGCAAAAGGATAGAACAGAGTACCTTATATATTTTGAAGCATCCGAGAATACTGCAACTCATTGACAACAATTTCTATTTTCATCCGTTTTGGTGGTGAATCCACAGAGCACGATACTCCAATCTTGATAATTGCAACCAAACATTCTTCCACTTTTGCATTTGCTTTCGTATTTTGCAAACACAATTGCATCGTCATCAATAACATCGATTACATGATCCGGTAATGCCATGTAAGCAAATTTATGAAGGCTAAGACCATCGTTGAACATGTCATCTGTCGGCTTTTTCCCGGTCATCACCTCTAGTAGTAATATACTCCAAAACTGTAGGCATCCCCAATACTTGTCATCTCGCTCCCGAGACCATACTCTGTGAATTAAAAACAGTTAGTTAATTTACAAACTGTAATTTGTAAGTAAATATAAGCATCATGGAATAATACCCTGAGGCGCATAACCAATTGTTCCTTTAACCCCGGTTGAGCTATTTCGGTTTAAGTCAATACCAAGTAGTCGGCTAACCAAAGTTCCAACATGAGCCACCATATCATCATCAAGTACAATGTTACTGGCTTCAAGTCAACGGAACAATCGTTGTTTGGCAGCGACAGAAGATAATCAAGCTGTTGCAACATCTCTGAGAATGCTTATTCTTTGAAGAAGGTTCGCCGTATTTGCACTTGAATAAAGCCAGTTGTGTACACTTCCATTCGGCATAAACTCGTAAACCAAAGCTTTAAAGTCATTGCCTTGGAAATCAGTACTTGAACAAGAAGTTATTATCTTCAACAAATTACGGTGCCGAATATTCCGCCATGCTTCACATTCTGCTCTAAAACTTTTGTGAGCTCCTCGAGTATGAAGATGCAGAACTTTGATTGCAACAAATTTGTCATCATCGGGATCGAGGATCCCCTTATAAACAGAACTGAAGCCACCCTCTCCAATCAAATTTGTTGTAGAGAACCATAGCCTTGAGAAGTTGATGGTACTAAACTTTCATGAACCGTTCACTCGGATGATTGAGATGGTTGACTTTATGCTTCTTCTAACACAAAAGATAGACACAACATAATACGACGAGCAACGTGACTGCAATCACGATGACTAATATGAAAAGGAAACCTTTTTTCTTACTATCCGCCTCTTTGCATTTGGGTAACCAAGTAACCAAACCACCACAAAGCCTATCGTTCCCTAAAACTGAAAATGCACTTGTATTGGCAAACACTCTACAACCGTACTTCTCCCTCAAAATCATTAAAGGATAGGTTCAAATACTCTAAGGATTTCCATTTGCCTAAAAATTGTGGAACTCTACCTGATAAATTATTTTCAGAAATGTCGAGTACCCCCAATCCCCCCAAGGAACTGAATGAAGATGGTATTACGCCTTGAAATCTGTTGCCACTTAGGTTTAACCATACAAGGCTAATGCACTCACCAAGGCTACTAGTAATGTTGCCTGATAAATTATTGTAAGATAAATCGAGATTGTTCAACGTCTTGAGGTTTTTAATCTCTGAAGGAATTGAACGAGATAGGCTATTTTGAGAGAGAGAGAGAAAAAATAATTTAGTGATGGAAGTTCAAAAAGTTGTTTGGGTATGTTTCCAGTGAGTCTGTTGTTTGAAAAGTATAACTCATTAAGTTCTTTACCATTCTCAACTCGATGGAATGGCCTTCTAATTTGTTGGAACTTAATACAAGTTTATTCAACAATGATAAGTTCCCAATGGCATCAGGGATAGGCCCTGAAAATTATTGCCATATGGTCAATAATATGTAGCTTTTGAAGTTTACCAATGGTAGTAGGGATTTTTCCTGTGAATCGAGTAGGTCCTAGACCTAAAATGGTCAAACCAACTAGACTACCTATACTTGAAGGGAGGCTTCCAAATAATTGATTTTCTCCAAAATCTATAATGCTAAGTTGATCAGAAAGGTTACCTATTGATATCGGAAGCACTCCTATAAGGTTGCAATTATAAAGTCCCAAAACTACTAATTTAGTGCAGTAATTCAAAGAATCAACAAACCTCATGTCATCAGCTTCTCCGGCCCATGGAAGTTGTTATGCCGTAATCTAATTGAATTAATATCTCTTAGTTTTGAAAAATCGATTTTCAACTTCCCACTAAAATTGTTGTCATACATTTCAAGAAGTTTTAATTTAGAACAATTAGAAAGAGAAGGTGGAAGAACTCCTCTTAGTTCGTTATCCCTTAACTGAAGGAACTCAAGATTTGGGAGCTGATTACCAATTTCTGAAGGAAGACTACCAGTGAGATGATTACCAGCTAAGGAAAAATTAACTAGGAGTGATAGGTTGAAAAGGGACTGAGGGATGCTTCCATATAAGTTGCACTCACCAGAGAAAATTCTGCTTTTCCAATGATCCATCTGGAATGCTCCCACCCAACGGGTTCCCATCAGCATAGAACACTTCCATTGATGTAATATTCCCCAAGAAAGGTGGGATTCCACCTGTTAACTTATTGACGTGAATTGCAAGAGTAGCAAGTTTCGAGAGTAAACTCATCTCCTTGGGTATGCTTCCAGCTAGCTTATTTTCAGCGAGCCAAAGCTTTTCGAGGTTAGAACAACCAGATAAGTTTGTTGGAATGACTCCACTGAACTTGTTATCATAAAGATAAAGAAAATGTAGCCAAGATAGATGACCAAGTTCATGAGGAATGGTTCCTTGAAAGCTGTTGTTCTCGAGCCAAAGCTCACGGAGGAAGCTAAGGTTTCCTACATGAGGAGACAATGAGCCTTCTAAGCTGTTGTAACCAATATCAAGAACAACAAGTTTCGAGAGTAAACTCAGCTCCTTGGGTATGCTTCCAGTTAGCTCATTTTGATAGAGCCAAAGGTCTTCAAGGTTAGAACAACGAGACACGCTTTGCTGAATGACTCCACTAAATTTGTTTATACTAAGATAAAGATATGTAGCCTGGATAGACGCAAGTTCATGAGGAATGGTCCTTGCTGTTGTTCCATAGATCAAAGTAACGAGAAAGCTGAGGTTTCCTACATGAGACAATGAGCCTCTAAGCCTAGTGATTCCAGTCAAAAACAGTCACTCGTATGTGCCGCTTTCCACATGAAATACCACTCCAGTCACAGAAATGAAAGGAATGGTTCCACGAGGTTAGGTTTGTTTGGATCATGGGTGATCTTTGACTTGAAGGACAATAGCGCGAGATAATCAGTCTCATTACCGCCATTGGAAGCACAGATAGTGGCGGAAGTAAGACATGTTATCATGACCGAAAAGAGAAAAGAAATAAGAGAAGAAGATGATAAGTGAATGATTGCTTGTGGTGACTTCATTTTTGAAAATTTACTTAAAATTATAAGAACATGCAGTGGCTTTTTATACTTAGTTTTGCATATTAACGTTCATGACATGCAAATGGTGAAATGAATGTATTCCACTAATTTCTTATCATCATGAGAATACCAAGACTTTTAAGAGATTATAATGTTTTCAAAATTGGAAGAGAATGGCATCCACAAATATTTTATGAGCTTGAGCAAAACAAATTTTGATTTATAATATATATTTTCTATGTAAGCGAGACTTGATTGGGATGAACGACAAGATTTTTTGTAACATATCAATCATGCAACCCAAGTAGCACGGCTAGCATCACCTATGGTCTATTATCCACACATTCCTTCTCAGCTTGACAAAGACATTTGACTGATAAATAACTATTTTCTACACTTTGAAGACTTTTAAGAAGACTTGGGATACTACGACACCTTATATCTGCATATATCGAGACAAGTAATTGTAAGTGAAATACAACGTATAACGTCATAAAATAACACTCAAAACTCAAACATTTTATGAAGAAGAATTAATATATTTAAATGAAGAATATGGAAAATTTTCATATTTTGTAAGAAAGTATAAATAACAGTTGCTTAGTTATTAAAAAATACTTCTGGTGTGATGGCGATGGCTCGACCATGTTCGCCAGATGAATAAGATTATAAGGAATGATATTGGGTTAGATTCTTCTTCTGTAGTGGTGGTAAGATTATAAGTTTTGGTTATATAAGATTAACTCTGTGGTTAAACCTTGAGCAAACAACACATAAAAAGTTGGACTTTCTAAAATGATTAAACTATTTTATGTGGACACTTTAATTTCAGTGGTGTAAATATACACATGGGTGAAATTAAGAAGGTTTTACTAAAATATGTATACGAGTGTTTTCAATAGTAACTATTTGGTGCTCTTTAGATATTTGATGTTTTAGTTTTGAAACAATAATACGATAGAAATCTGCTGGTGGTCTTGGATACTAGTAATTTTGGAATTTGTTGGTTAAACCGTCTTTTGGTCTCTGGCACTTAGCTGGTTGGTATTTTATGTTTGGAAAGGTCAAAATGATGTTATAAGGAATGATATTGGGTTAGATTCCTCTTCTGTCTGCTGGTTTGAAAGTGTTTGGTGGAAAGAAGCTGTCTGGAACTATGACTGAAAATGTGAGGCTTAGATTGCCGAGTTTGGTGGCTGCTGGGTTTTGAGGTTTTGGTTATTTCTTTGCTGGTAAAAAGCTTGTTAAGATGGCTGGATTTCATTTTGGTTACTTTGAAGAGTGTTTGGTAGATCATGGAATGAATGGTGTTTGGACCAGCTCAATATCAAGGTTTCAGTGGCCTAATTCAGAAGTGGAATTTATAGACCCTGTAAAGAGTTTTGCGATGTTTAATTGTGGTGTTTTGAAGGTAATTTGAGAGGGAAATATGTTTTTGATGTTTAAAAATTCAAGACAAGATATCGTAATGGTGGTAAGATTATAAGTTTTCGTTAATGGGTAAGTATTTGTGCAGGATATATAGTGTTTGGGTGATGGGTTATATAGTGATATGGGTCGGTTTGGTATTAATTTTTGAGGGAAGTGGTTGTTTTGTAGATCGTGGGCTGGACATATCCTAGCTGTAAGACGAAAGACATTTTGAAGTTTATAACTATTTGATTTATAGCCAATTTTTTTTTTTTTTTTTTTTTTTTTTTTTTTTTTTTTAGCTTATACGCCAATGAAATTCACAGGTAGCTAATATAAGTTGTTGAATAACTTTGAAATACAAAGTTATATTTTATGAAAAAGAAAGCAAACAACTTTGTAAATCCATAACTTAATTTGGAATTTAGAACCGTTGCAAATTAAAATGAAACCTTTGAATAAGAAATCATGCGGTAAATCCGTCACTTAAATTGGAACCTTGCTGTAAGAAACTACACATTCAAATGAAACATTGCAATAAGAAATTACACTCAATTTAACTGTCAATGTTTGGATTCCAAAAGTACAAAAGAAACATTTCTAAATAAAGTCAAAGACATAACAGCAGCATCTAATAAAAACTGAGTTGTACAACCCTTTTAAGCACAAGTTACAACTACATAATGCACACTACATTTTACCTATTTTTCCATCGAACAACCCAAAAAACCAATCCAAACCAAACTCCCAAGTTCAGGAATTTTGTACCTAAATGGAACAAACACCATCAGTACTTGGACCATTGTCGATATCCATTTTATCGGCTTCCTTAACATCTGCTAAAACATGTAGAAACTCGGGAGGAACAGCTGCAGGGTCGAGGTCTTTGGAGCGTTTGCAGATTCTTGACCCGTGAGCAGGTATGAAGGTATTTGATGCGATATTTTAAGAAAGTCTTTTTCCAGGATAACTTTTGTTTCTTCGTTGTCGAGATGTCGGTGAAACACTGTTTTAAACCCCGCAACTTTGACTAGCGGTGTGACGGTAATGTTTCTTCACTGGACTCGTCAACTTCCACAACTTCCACGAACACTTCCTTTTTTAGGGAAAACACGAATGTTACCATTTCTCTGCGTTGTAGAGCTAGCTTTGTGTGAGAAATAGTCAGGAGAGGTAACGGTTTCGTGTTTTCCAGGTTGAAACTCGCCGAATGCTTCCAGGAACCCGGGAAAAGGAAGTGGTTTCTTGTTAGGTTTTGACTTAAGCCAAGAAACTTTCATCTTAAACGGGTTCAAAACAATTACTTTTTGAACTATGGCATAGTTCCGAGGCATCCCGTCTCGATCATCATAAGCAACCCATAGTTGACCTTCCTTGAAACTCTTTTCGCTTCTTTCTATATCGAAATCATGAAAATATGGATCTGGGGCGTCAGCCTCGTTACTCTTTGAGAAGCCGTTTGCCATGCCAGCAACTTTAACCGCCTCTGAACTCCATTCGTCCAGTTTCTTCTTTATTTCCGTAGTCGCCTTCTTTATAAGTTGATTCTTGATACGCCCTGTTTATCAAACCCGTTAATGTCTTTTTTTTTTGTTTTAACAGATTTGACTTTCTTAGATGCGGATTTAGCATTTTTTTTAGTGATCTTATTTCTAAAAGCTCCCTCTATATTAGTGTCTAGTTGGGCTTCTTCTCGATTCCTTTTTGGTGGACCCCGCTGGGAGCTTGTACCATTACCAGCCTCATTACCTATCATCTTACATGTTTCTGGGGCTGAAGTGTTATTTTCCAATTCTTGTGAAATTCCCGCAACTTCTGAAGAAGCATTGATATTTGGTGGTGGAATCTCGGTCACGTGAAACGGTCCATAACAAGTGGGGCATAACATATTTTGGTTAAAATACTTTCTCAAGAATTCATACTGCAATTTGCATCTCATGCATACGGTCCAAAACGTCTTAGTCTTCATCTGTTTAGTAACCGGTAAAGGAATAGAAGTGGACCCGTCTTGGTCGTCCCATTATCTTTATCCTTTTCTTGAGAAGTTTTAACCTCTGTTAAACAAGGCCCGGGCATCGTGTCAGGCGCTATCTGTTCATTGGACGATGCAGGAGCAGAAGTGGGACCTTGGAGAACCTTTGACTTTTGACGTCTCAGGAGCTATCTGTTCACTGGAGGATGAAGGAACAGAATTGGGAACCGTCTTGGTAGTCCCATTAGTCTCATCCTTTTGACTCTTCGCTTTTTTCTTCGTCTGAGTAGTAGTTTTATTCTTTGCGGTTGTAACCATTGTTCATGATTCTGCACCAGCTGTCCGGCAGCTGCACTCTTCGACATTGTGAAACCGTTCTGAGTTGGAGGTATTTGAACATGTGAAAACACGTTCTGAGGAACCCACTACATCAAAAACAGAGCATGCCTTTTATGATCATAAGCCGATCTTTTATCTTTATCGGATAACAGATTCCATGCTTGAGAAACGAGCTGGAATGCCCCTTCTGCACCTATAGACTTGTTCTTATCAGGATGAAGTGATAAAGCTAGTTTCATATAATGTTTCTTCACAGTATCATCATCTGCTAACGGGTTCACCAAGTATCCGGATAATCCGATTCACCACTTACATTGTTTTCGGCAGCAACATGCACATCCAGAACTGCTAATACTTATACCCTCAAGACCAGGAAACAAATTTTGTGCCTAGCAAATTTTTTGGCACCCTTTACATCCTTTGAAGAAAACTTACTTTCAGCGATTTCTTTCGCCCTTGTGGCTTCATCCTTATTGTATTCCATCCTTCACTAGTTCACGTAAGCACTTAATCTACTTCACCACTTCCTTAATAATGCTACTGCATCAATAGTTTCAAGTAAACGTGAAGATTAGGCAATATTCTGGCCCGAGTTAATGCCAACCAAGCTACTACTTTTGATCGCGATTCTCAATCCCGATACAGATACACATGTATAAAGTATTCATAAAATGATTTCTCACAGAAGTAAAACCATAGTAAACTATACCAGAATACAAACACCTATTTTCCTCATTGTCACAGAACTAAAAGTTTTACTGTATCCAAATACCCTGTTCACCAGTCACAAACCACCAACTGGACTTCTTCAACCCGTTTTCTAATAATCTATTGCTCTTCTTTTTATTTATTTCCCGTTTGACCTATTATATATAAAACTAACAAAAGTGACCGTTTCATGTAAATTGTCCCAAAATAATAAATTTTCTGAGAGCAAGTTTGGAAGATCTGGTTACTTACTTTCAGTCAGCAAATGGCACACGTCTTATGAGTGTCCCTTACTCTTTCAAACTCGGGCACATCACAAAGAGGACTATCTGTCAAGACGGACAACAAAACTGTTGCTACAAATGCAATATTGTCTAAATACGTTCAAATTTTATGAAATTCAGAATAACTTGTCTTTATTACTTGTATTTATTGTAGATTTTCGAGATATAACTATGGAAAGAGTGGATGTCGTTTCGTTACATCCAACTTACTGAAATCTTGTTTCATTAAACCTTTCCGTGGCATTTTCACACTTTTGAAGTATTTAAAACTTGAGTGAATTCTTTATTGTACCTCAAAAACTCTATCTCAAGTGACATTAAACCTGCATCAAGTGAAAATTTGAAAAGTGAAAAGGGATAATAACTGAAAAACCTAAATGCGAATCTGCCTGTACAACAAACAAATATGTTAACTAACACAAATACTTACAACATAAAATAATCACGCTTAGCTTTTCCTTCCATACGAAATGGACAAAGTTAGTATATAATAAAGTTATGTCATACAGAAAGTTGTTCGACTGAGGTTATTTTTACCTTTAACCTTTAGCCAGTAAAATGGGTAAACATTTAACATTCATTCGAAACTGGAACAGTTCGGGTGATTAGAATAGGTATAAAATTACATGCAGTGTAAAAATCAAGCAAAATTTGACAAAATATGTTCACAACTTCTAGTGATGTTAAATCAGTGACTTGTTTGATAGTCAATAATATGCTATTGATTCGTTGGAAATAACATTAGCGCTGGATGTTAAATTCTCGCTTAGAGGTTGACTGTAAAATTGCATTATCTGTCATTCAAACGTCATTCATTCAACCTAAAAAAGTCCAAACCGAACCAACCCTTTCCAAAACCACAAATAATTAACAAAGCCGGTAAACCATACATGTCAACTTAAGCCCACACATAAGTGAAGCCACTCAAGTTCAATCAAATGTGGTTTTCGTTAGGTTCTGAGACGAAACTTGCCAACATATCGCCAAATCCTTCAATTTTGGGTGAAATTCTGCCCCAACCTTTGCTGCCCATTAGAATCCTAACTAAAATTGGTGAATAACTAAAAAACATAAAGAAAAAAGCCATACCTTGAACATATTTCAATGCAAACCTTCAGTTGCTTGGAGTATAGTGTGGAGATAAGCTGCATTCTTAAGTTGCAGATCTTGGAGGTCGTTGGTCGTTCATACTTCCTACTCCCATGAGTCCTTCTGAGACAACAAATTATCCTCACGTATATGGGGTGCACTTAATATTTCAATTCCCATGACCATCTTCAGAAACATTCTCGGGATGAATTTCAAACGAATGGTTTAACTTCAGAATACCTACATAACAATGGTTTAATTAGGAATGGGTCAATTTGGGGTTATGTTTATATATTAATATAGATATATAAACCACTAATGAACACCTTAATTCATCAACTAAACTAACAAAATAAAACCCCCATATGAACAATCACAATTTTAATCTACTTCACCACTTCCTTAATAATGCTACTACATCAATCGTTTTAAGTAAATGTGAAGATTAGGCAATATTCTGGCCCGAGCTAATGCTTAACCAAGCTTCTACTTTTGACAGCGAATCTCAAACCTGATACAGATATACAAAACTGACAGATCGAGCATAATGCACATGTATTCATAGAATGATTTCTAGCATAATTAAAAGCTAATATCAATAATGAAGAGTGACGCATACAAAAAGAAATTGAAGGTTGGATAGCGTTAATATAGATACTTATCCTCAAGATATAAAGAACAATGATGAAGTTTATTAGTAACACCTATCCAAATTCTAACATTGGTAAATTTCCCTCATTTTACTATCGGTGTCAGGCTGCATCCGTTAATATCTTGCTTTGAATTCTGTAAATGTTAAAGAGTTCTGCACTTTCAAAGAACTGAAGTAACAAACTTTGTTGCTGAAAATAATTGTGATAGAAAACACAAATGTAAAGTGAAAAGGCGGGATTGTTCTAATCCGAGCTCAACTTTTAACTTCTATTCGTAGGCTTACAAAACTTAGTACATAGACTTGTCTTTGCCTCCAAGTATTATTACTAAGTTCGTTTCTTCATAGTTAAGATTACCAAATATCTAAGTATCCTTAAGAGGTAAGATCCTTACGAGGTAAGATAGTTATGAAATGCTTTGAAGCCATAAGTGTGTATCAACGATAAGGGACGCAAAATTGACTTGTAGTTTCACTAGAAACTCAAAGAGGCCATATCTTCCGTTCACCGTGACAATGTGACACAATATCCATAAATACAAATAAAGAAAATACGGGTTAGGCGTTTTACTTCGATTATACTTTTTAATCCACATTAAGGAGCCTACAATTCAAGGAATCAATGATGCCAATGTATATACATTGAATGTTTATTGGATATAATTGTGGTCCTAAACGTTGAAATATGTCATTTTGGTTGCTCGTTCGTTTGTCAACAATGGTTTTTCTTACGTGTGGGCACATATGTCTATTGACATATGTAACGAAGAGGTGGTAAGTTTTTTTTATTTTGCCAATGAACAAAAATTAAACTTTATGTTCTACCCTCTTAGATGGACAAGAATGCATTTACATACTACCTTAGAATTGATAATTATAAAATCGAATTACTAGCATATAATTGGAAAGGTGAAAAGATGCATATACATATGACACTCATCTCGAAACCAAATTCCATAATAACAGACTAGCATCCACCTCTCACACCACATCCCTCGTTAGTCAAGGTCAAACGCATGTAAAATGACTAATATACCCTCGTATTCTTCCCCACTCTCACACCACATCCCAAACCCACCCGGCACCACCATCCTCTAGCATCACCATCAAATCCCCTCAATACTATTGTGGTTGTACTATTGTTTTTCTCAAAAAGAAACTTGACCACCTCAAAAGGTTTCACCACCACCATCAGTCAAATTAATATAAGATATATCCTGTCCATCATACATTGAAACATTCACACGCATTCCTTAACGAACTCATGAAAATTCATCTACATTATGGAACTTTTCACAAAGCACCTAACGAAACATATATCACTCATCTCGAAACCAAATTCCATAATAACATACTAGTATCCACCTCTAAGTAAAACTCCTAATATTATAGATCACTACTACTTATAACAGAACTTATAACAGAACTTCCGTCCTATACCTAACCATTTAATTTCACTTTTTCTCAAAGACGGCTATAAAAAATCGAATAAAATTAATTATAAATTAAATTAAATTAAATTAATAATCAGTTAAATAGTCAAATTCAGTTACAGAACCTGCACATCCAGATGATTAGGAGAGGAACTCGAGCTCTCAACCGGATCTAAACTTCCGGCCAACGGAGGAGAACCGGTGACCGGTGCCGGTGAAAGAGGTGCGGTGCTGTCGCTAGTGGTTGCGACTGCCATTGGTGATGGTGACGTAAGTTGTTGGTGAGTTGACTTTTAAAGACGGGAAAGTGGAGAGTACATATAATAGTGTTTCTCAATTGTTATATAGAGGCGCTATATGTTCATTAGACGATGCAGAAGCAGAAGTGGGGCCCATCTTGGCAGTCCCGTTAACTTTAGTCTTTTTTTGGAGAAGCTTTGACCTTTGACGTCTCAGGAGCTATCTTTTCAATGGAGGATGAAAGAACCGTCTTGGTAGTCCCATTAGTCTCATCCTTTTGACTCTTCGGTTTTTTCTTCGTCTGAGTAGTAGTTTTATCCTTTTTGTGAGAAGTTGTAACCTTTGTCTGCGCATCAGAACCAGCTGTCCGGGCAGCTGCACTCTTCGTGACATTGTGAAAACCATTATGAGTTGGAGGTATATTCACTCGTGAAAACACATTCTGAGGAACCCGCTCCTTCAAAAACTGAGCATGCCTTTTATGATCATACGCCGATCTTTTATCTTTATCGAATAACAGATTCCATGCTTGAGAAACGAGCTGAAATGCCCCTTCTGCACCTATAGACTTGTTCTTATCGGGATGGAGTGATAAAGCTAATTTTCTATAATGTTTCTTCACAGTATCATCATCGGCTAATGGGTTCACACCAAGTATCCCATAATAATCAGATTCACCACTTTGTTTTCGGCAGCAACATGCACATCCAGAACTGCTAATAGTTGGGAAATACCCTCGAGACCAGGAAACAAATTTTGCGCCTTTAAAGCAAATTTCTTTGCGCCCTTTACATCCTTTGAAGAGACTTACTTTCAGCTATTTCTTTAGCCCTTGTGGTTTCATCTTTATTGCATTCCATCCTTCACTACTTCACTTAAGCAGTTAATATACTTCACCACTTCCTTAATAAAGCTACTACATCAATCGTTTTAAGTAAACGTGAAGATTAGGCAAGCTTCTACTTTTGACAATATCCTGGCCCGAGCTAATGCTTAACCAAGCTTCTACTTTTGACAGCGATTCTCAAACCTGATACAGATATACAAAACTGACAGATTGAGCATAATGCACATGTATTCATAGAAAGATTGACAGCGATTCTCAAACCATACAAAAAGAAATTGAAGGTTGGATATCGTTAATATCGATACTTATCCTCAAGATATAAAGAACAACTGAACAATGATGAAGTTTATTAGTAACAACTATCCAAATAACTATATATGTTTGATGTAAATTCTAACATTGGTAAATTTCCCTCATTTTACTATCTGTGTCAGGCTGCGTCCATTAATCATACAATCAAATATTTTGCTTTGAATTCTGTAAATGTTAAAGAGTTCTATAATTTCGAAGAACTGAAGTAACAAACTTTGTTGCTGAAAATAATTGTGATAGAAAACACAAATGTAAAGTGAAAAGGCGGGATTGTTCTAATTCGAGCTCAACTTTTAACTTCTATTCATAGACTTACGACTTGTCTTTACCTCCAAGTATTCTTACTAAGTTCGTTTCTTCATAGTTAAGATTACTAAATATCTAAGTATCCTTAAGAGGTAAGATAATTAAGAGGTAAGATAGTCATGAAATCCTTTGCATAAGTGTGTATGAACGATAAGGGACACCAAATTGACTTGTTAGAAATTCAAAGAGGCCATATCTTCCTTTCACCGTGACAATGTGACAAAATATCCATAAATACAAAAAAAGAAAATACGGGTTAGGCGCATTCCTTAAATGGACGAACGCATGAAAATTCATCTACATTATGGAACTTTTCACATAGCACCTAACGAAAGATATAGCACTCATCTCGAAACCAAATTCCATAATAACAGACTAGTATAAAAAACTATTAATATATTCTAGATCAAAAACTACTACTTATAACAGAACTTCCATCCTATAGTCAAATAGTCAACGACGGCTATAAAAAAATAAAATTAAATAAAATTAAAATAATAATCAGTTAAATAGTCAACTAATTCAGTTACAGAACCTGCATATCCAGCTGATTATGCAGGAGACGAGCTCTCAACCGGATCTAAACTTCCGGCCAACGGAGGAGAACCGGTGACCGATGCCAGAGAAGATGATCTGGGTGTTTGTGGTGGTGGTGATTTATCCATTGATTGTGACGGAGGTGATGTGCTGTCGCTGGTGGTTGCGACAGCCATTGGTGATGGTTGTTGGTGAGTTGACTTTTAAAGACGGGAAAGTGAAGAGTGAATTGATTTGCATTATTTTTTATTTTTATTTTTTAAAAACTGCTGTATTTTTTTTCAATAAAAGTGTTTGGTAAATTAGCTGTTAAATATAATTATAAGATATAAAATGATATAAAAGGACAAATCTATAATTGTAAATAAATGTTTGGAGAGTAATTTAAAGTTTTAACAGATCCAAGATATTTAAAAAGCTTCATGAATCAGTTTTTCATTTTGGAGCTATTTGTTGAAATAAAAGCTTGTAGTTAATGCATCCAAACGAAGCTACTTAGTTTACTGGAGATTATTTTGTAATCAAAAGCTAACAGCTCCTCCAAAAGCCAACGCCCAAAAAGTGTTAACTGTAGCGTTAATTTTTATTAATTTTTTTTTTTTTTTTTGGTTTACAATTGTCACCTTGCAACCAACTCACGTAGCATCACCTTGCCCACCTAGTCCACTCGTGCGCGAACGGAGGTTCCCAAGGCCAAATAAAGTGAATGGCTCATTTATCCCTCATGTTTTATTATTTTTTATTTTGTGTGTGAGTGTGTGGGGTATTTAGTGGTGTATATTTGTATAAAGTGGTTATTTTAATGAAAGGTGAATACGTAGTATCTTTGCCCACAAAAAGGTGAGTGTGGGTGAGGGGAGTGGAGAGAGGCCTACTGGCGTTGAAATGTAAGGTAAGTTGAACTGAAATGAAAGGAGTTTTGAGTTTTCTTCATTTGATGGTTGGGCGGATTGGATTTGCAACTTAGGGCTCCTTCTAAGCTCAAGAGTTTATTAGAAGGGGTTTGTTATGGCTTATGGTGGTTCATATGGGCTTTTCGGAACAAGACGATTTTCGGTGTGGCTTCTCCTTCAATGGCGAATATCTTTGATGATGTTGTGTTATTCTTTTATTGGTGTGCGATAGATGTAAAACTTCTTTTAGTTGGGTAGATTGGCTAAAAAATTCCTACCTAATTTCTTTGTAATTTCCAGCTTCTTGCTAGTCTTTTTAATAAAATGGCCGTTCAAAAAAAAAAAAAAAAAAATACAGGCTTAGAGCCTGAGGTATCGTGGTGCATTCATGGCACCAACCCACCAGCCCAAAATGAAGAATGACGCACCACTACGAGACTTGCGCCAAGGAAGCTCGCACTGTATTTGCCAGCCCACGCCATTCTTTCTTTTTCTTTTTTTAAAACAACGGCTAGTTTGTGTTTTTTTTAATGTGTGTAACGGCTATATAGCCAAAATGCACAATTATCATAAACTCTTCCAATTTAATCTCTACTTCAATAATACTTGATTTTCTTTCAACTATGGATCCAAACCATCCCAACAGCTTCTCCACCTACGACCATTATGGTGTTTATTTTCAAAACGACCCGGATCGATATATCCAGGGTTATATGGCATATGAACAACTTCTAGGTTTGTGTGATCAAGAAGCCGCTAGATAAGGATCAGGTATTGAGAGAACAATACATACCACCGTGACCGAAGAAGCGAACAACGCGAATCGACGACTATTTTGGTGAAGGTGACACTCCACCTAAGCATACGAAAGAAGTTTAGGTAAATGTATCGTATGAGTCCTACACTTTTTAATAAAATAGTCAACGATATCTTAAGCTATGATGTTCGACCTATTCTTGAGTACTTTAATTTTTTAGACAACGATGCTACCTTAAGTATTGGTCCTCTTTTGAAGTGCACATCCGTCACCCACCAATTGGCGTACGGCACTGCGTTTGATGAATACTTGCAAGTTGGTGAACGTTGTTCACGACAATGTTTAGAGAACTTTACTAAATGCATACATATTTTATACATTGGAAGGTATTTAAGAAAGCCCACTTCAACGGATGTTGAAAAAATATATGTATTGCATGAAAAAGAACATGGACTCCCGCGAATGCTCGGGAGTATTGATTATATGAATTGGGATTGCAAAATTGTACAAAGGCCTTACATGCTCAATTCAAAAGGCGTGATTATAAATACCTAAATCTTATGTTAGAAGCAGTTGCGGATGAAAAATTATGGGATTGGCATGCATATTTTAGGGCAAATAATGATCTTAATGTGTTATATGGTTCCCCGTTATTTGATGATGAACTTGTCAGTAAATCTCCGGAATGTCCATTTGTAGTAAACGGACATACATACATGAAAGATTACCGTTTGTCTGCTTTGTAAAGCTAGCTTTGTGTGAGAAATATTTAGGAGAGGTAACGGTTTCGTGCTTTCCCGGTTGGAACTCACCGAATGCTTCCAGAACCCCAGAAAAGGAAGTGGTTTCTTGTTAGGTTGAGCGAAGCCATACTTTCATCTTAAACGGGTTCAAAGAAATTACTGTGTGAACTATGGCATAGTTCGAGGCATCCCGTCACGATCATCATAAGCAGCCCAGAGTTGACCTTCTTTGAAACATTTTTCGCTTCTTTCTATATCGAAATCATGAAAATCTGGATCTGGTACGCCGCCTACTCTTTGAGAAGCCGTTTACCATGTCGACAACTTTGACGGCCACCAACTCCATTCGTCCAGTTTCTTCTTTATTTCCGTAGTCGCCTTCTTTATAAGGTGATTCTTGATAGGCCTGTTTCCTTAACTGCATCAAACCCTTAATGTCTTGTTTTTAACTGATTTGACTTTCTTAGATGGATTTAGCTTCTTTTTAGCGATCTTATTTCTCAAAGCTTCTCTATATTAGTGTCTAGTCCACTTCTCGATCCTTTTTAGTGGACCCCGCTTGGAGCTTGTGCCATTACCAACCTCAATACCCGTATCTTACACGCTTCAATGAAATGTTATTTCCCATTCCTTGTGAAATTCGCAACTTCTCGAGAAGCATTGATATTTGGTGGTGGAATCTCAGTGCGTGAAACGGTCCATAACAAGTCGGGCATAACATATTTCGGTTTAAATACTTTCTCAAGAATTCATACTGCAATTTCCATCTCATGCATACGGTCCAAAACGTTTTAATCTTCATCTGTTTAGTAACCGGTAAAGGAATAGAAGTGGGACTCGTCTTGGTCGTCCCATTAACTTTATCCTTTCCTTAAGAAGTTTTAACCTTTAAACAAGGCAACCCGATCATGCCTTAGGCTATCTGTTCATTTGACGATGCAGAGCATAAGTGGGGACCCGCTTGGTAGTCCCGTAATCTCATCTTTGACTCTTGGTTTTTTTCTTCGAGGTAGTTTTATCCTTCTTTTTTGAGAAGTAACCTTTGTTCCTGATTGCACCAGCTGTACTTCTCGTGACATTGTGAAAACCGTTCGAGTTGAGGTATATGCACTCGTGAAAACACGTCTGAGGAACCCCGCTTCAAAAACTGAGCATGCCTTTTATGATCATAAGATCTTTTATCTTTATCTGATAACAGACATGCTTGAAACGAGCTGAAATACCTTCCTGCACCTATAGACTTGTTCTTTATGAAGATGAAGTAGCTTGTTTTCTATAATGTTTCTTCACAAGTATCGATCTGCAATGGGTTCACACCAAGTATCCAATAATAATCCGATTCACCAGAACTGCTAATAGTTGGGAAATACCCTCCAGACCAGGAAACAAATTTTGGGCCTTTAAAGCAAATTTCTTGGCACTTGTGGCTTCATCCTTATTGCATTCCATCCTTCAAGAGTTCACGTAGTAAGCAGTTAATCTACTTCACCGTTTCCTTAAAAAATGCTACTACATTAATAGTTTCAAGTAAACGTGAAGATTAGGCAATATTCTGGCCCGAGCTAATGCTTAACCAAGCTACTACTTTTGATCGTGATTCTCAAACCTGATACAGATATACGAAGTTGATAGATTAAGCATAACGCACATGTATAAAGTATTCATAGAATGATTTCTAGAAGAAGTAAAACCATAGTAAACTATACCAGAATCCAAACACCTATTTTCCTCATTGTCACAGAACTAAAAGTTTTACTGTATCCAAATACACTGTTCACCAGTCACAAACAACCAACTGGACTTCTACAACCCGTTTTCTAATAATCTATTGCTTTTCATTTTATTTATTTCCCGTTTGACCTATTATATATAAAAACTAACCAAAAGTGACCCGTTTCATGTAAATTGCCCCAAAAATAATAAATTTTCTGAGATCAAGTTTGGAAGATCTCGTTACTTACTTTCAGTCAGCAAATCACGTCCTATGAGTGTCATCTTACTCTTTTCAAACTCGGGCACAACACAAAGAGGACTATTTGTTAAGACGGACAACAAAACTGTTAGTACAAATGCAACATTGTCTAAATACATTCGATATTATGAAATTCAGAATAGCTTGCCTTTATTACTTGTATTTATTGAAGATTTTCGAGGATGTCGTTTCGTTACAGCCAACTTACACAAATCTTGTTTCATTAAACCTTTCCGTGGCATTTTCACACTTTTGAAGTATTTAAAACTTGAGTGAGTTCTTTAATGTACCTCAAAAACTCTATCTCAAGTGACATTAAACCTACATCAAGTGAAAATTTGAAAAGTGAAAACGGGTCATAACTGAAAGACCTAAATGCGAATCTGACTGTACAACAAACAAATACTTTAACACAACACAAATACTTGCAACATAAATTAATCACGCTTAGCTTTTCTTCCACATGAGGCCATGACCCATCTTCAGAAACATTCTCGGGACGAATTTTAAACGAATGATTTTACTTCAGAATACCTACATAACAACGATTCTTATATGATTTAAGTGCTTTAAATACCACATCTTTTATATACATAATTAATTTAGCAACTATGACCCATTTAATTAGGAATGGGTCAATTTGGGGTTATGTTTATATATTACTCTAATAGGGATATACTTTCTCTTTGGGTAAAGTAAAACAAACGTTTACGTATTAATAGAGACAGACTTTTGCGCCAATTCTATAAGTTTCTAAAACTTTTGTCGAAATTTGATACATTTGACCCAAAGAGAAGATAAGGCAAGCAGATCAGGTTAACAATACATTCCTACAAAAGTGCTAAAATGTATCATTCAAAATTTATAGTAGGTTTAATAAATATGAAGAAATAGTGGCCACGCACATTCTGAAGTATATCATATTATATGTCTAAAACGCACCTTGCTATTGAAATACATAACTAAATATATGCAATATTACAGGACACTGGATGATTTCATAACTTACGGATATACATTCAAAAAGTAATTAGGAACCTCAAAGCTTAAGCTTGTAAGCTAAACTAATGATAACTAGCAAGTAGCAAACATAAAACATAAAACAGACTACGTTGCATAACGATTTTAAAAATTCAATGGCGATTTATATAATCGAAGGGATTCTTACAGGTCCATAGGGCCAGCAGAAACCAATGAGGGCAATTGCAGTTAACTTACCGACTATCCCTTATAGCCTATTTAATCTATAAAGCTTATTTATGTAAAATTGCATAAAACCATATCAAATTAAATTTACATATATTTTCAGCTTTTACGTGATAATTTATTATATTTTAAAGTATTTAAGTAATTTAACTAGCTATAAGCTCTTTTGTATAGGTTTGGGCTTACGGATGCTTATGGATTATAAAAGCTTCTATAAGCCGTATGACAAACAAGGCTTATTTTATAAGTTGACTTATTTTAAAAACTCAAACCCCTATAAGCTCTCAAAAGCCTGTTGCTAAACACAGCCATATGCTTTTGTTGTGAATTTTTTTTTATGCATGAAATTTAACAAACAATGACCAAAATCAAATCAATTTTCACTTTTTATTAATCAATCAGTGTGCTTGATTTTGTCACGTGTCAATTTAACAAACAATGATTCTTATATGATTTAAGTGCTTTAAATACCACATCTTTTATATACATAATTAATGTAGCATCTATGACCCATTTAGTCAATTTGGGGTTATGTTTATATATTAATCGAGACATACTTTTTCTTTGGGTAAAGTAAAACGAATATTTACGTATTAATAGAGATAGACTTTTGCGCCAATTCTATAAGCTTCTATAACTTTTGTTGAATTTTGATACATAATTCTTTCTTATTCTTTTATGATATAATTCTTTTATTGATTTTTGCAACAAATTAATGTGACGAAGATAGAGAAAAGGAAAAACAATGAACTTACAAACAAATAGATGATGTATTCCATTCACCAGAACCATCACTCTCCACTTTTTGTTTGTTTCACTCTCATTTCACAGCAACTATCATTCATCAATATTTTCCCTTATTGTACTTTTATATTATGTTTGTTTTGTGATTTTATATTGTTATATAACAGAAACTCCTCTGCCGTCAAACGTCCCATGACCCATCTTCACAAACATTCTCGAGACAAATTTCAAACAAATGGTTTTTGCTTCAGAATACCTACATAACAATGATTCTTATATGATTTAAGTGCTTTAAATACCACATCTTTTATATACATAATTAATGTAGTAACTTTGACCCATTTAATTAGGAATGGGTCAATTTGGGTTATGTTTATATATTGATAGAGATATACTTTCTCTTTGGGTAAATTAAAACAAATGTTTACATATTAACAGAGATAAACTTTTGCCCCAATTCTATAAGCTACTAAAACTTTTGTCGAATTTTGATACATTTGACCTAAAGAAAAGATAAAGCAAGCAGATTAGGTTAACAATACATACCTACAAAAGTGCTAAAATGTAGCTAATCTACTTCACCACTTCCTTAATAATGCTACTACATTAATCGTTTTGAGTAGACGTGAAGATTAGGCGGTATTCTGGCCCGTGCTAATGTTTAACCAGGCTTCTATTTTGAAAGCGATTCTCAAACCTGATACAGATATACAGAACTGACAGATTGAGCATAATGTAAAAGCTAATATCTATAATGAACAGTGACGCATACAAAAAGAAATTGAAGGTTGGATAGCGTTGATATAGATACTTATCCTCAAGATATAAAGAACAATGAAGAAGTTTATTAGTAACAACTATCCAAATAACTATATTTGTTTGATGTAAATTCTAACATTGGTGAATTTCCCTCATTTTACTATCTGTGTAAGGCTACATCCATTAATGATGTTGGTTTTAATGTTTAAAAGTCTTCTGTAATTCGCTTTGTAAAACATTTATATGTACTGTATAGATACTAAGATAGAATATCGTATATTAGTTTGTTAGTGTTTGGCAAAAGCCTGGAAGTTTGATTGGGCTTGGGCCAAACGGGTCAAAATGGTTCTCTGTAAACCATTGTGTCGATTAGTAATATATACGCCCCTTTTAGGTTTTATCAATGAAACGTTGTATCCTTTAATGGTACCGTTTCACTTTGTATATAAGGAGGCTGTGTAAACGTTTGTAATTCATTCATTCATAATTCAGTAATAATACAAAGTTTATACAAAAGTTTTTGTGTTATTATTTTCTGCAAATTGCATACAACCCAAACAACCCTTTACTGCTTTTGTGTCGACAACCATGTCAAGATTCAAACAACAATCAGTAAATACTTGGCCAAGAGGAACAAGATTACATCAGTGGCATCAGAGAAAGGAACAACGTCCATGGGAGAAGCCAAGTACGAGTGGTTTGTTACCATACAAACCAAGAAGGAAGATTTCTTTGGAGACAAAAGAATTGCTCAAGAAGAAACTGTTTGAAATAGAAGCGCATAGCATCAAGGGGATCACGAGGCGTCGAAAGAAAGAAGGGCGAGATGCTATGCTTGTAGAAAGAGGGGACACTACTTCTGGAAGTGCCAAGACAGGAAACCAGAAAGTTTTTTGGAGGGAAAACAGAAACATGTTGAAGAAACAAAGTACCCTGAACAAGTCCATGTTAAGACAACCCACATGATCAAAGGGACGGATTACGCAAACTGGAACCATGTGTGGTACATAAGCGACACATACAATACTCATATGTGTCCTACAAAATCATTGTTTAGGAGAATCAAACCAAGGTTTTTATTGGAGTGAAAGGAAGATGAGAAAAAATTTATTTTCTCATATGGTGTAGGCGAGGCCATTGTTGAAACAAATGAAAAGAAGATGATCATTCCATGTGTTTCATATACACCGGAGGCAAGTTTGAACGTGCTTAGTGTCAAGCAACATTTGGCACAAGGTTTCGAAGTGACTTATGAAGAAGACAAATGCAAAGTCTCTTACATGTTTGATGATGAAGAGATGGGGCACGAGGAAAGGTCAGGAGAGTCAAGTTCGATGGCTAAGGAACACGACAAGTTTTTGGATGATTACTACGCGTCAATTGATCCAAAGGAAACTTGCATGAACATTAAAGGCTTGGAAAATCTCGAATGGAAGGATGGAATGATCCATGATTATTTGGATGATGAATTCTTAAGCATGAATGGAACTCTTTACATCATGAAGGTTAATTAATTTAAGAAATTTATTTCATTTTTAATCATGATAGAAATGATCTAGTATACAGAATTGGAATGTTTTAAGCAAACACTTTGAAGAGATGATAAAATGGTTTTACCAAGTTTATCTTGGTCGAATCATGGTGGATCCCTGTAGTCATCAACGGTATAAAGATCGATTTACTTGGTCTTTATAAGATAATAGGTAGTCTAGGAGGCTATCTTGGGGTTACTTTTGGTAACCAATGGAGAGATGTTGCACTTATACACGGATTGGAACGAGAACATGATGAGGAACTAAAAGAATGTTGAAAGATTGACTTGTAATGCGATGTTGAGACTACATTACGAGCCCGAGGGAAGATAGCCAAGAAAGAAGGTTATGGGAAGGCCCCAAAGATTGAAGAAGGGAAGTGGTCACAAGAAGGAAATGCACAAGTTCTCAACACGTATGGCAACAAGGATACATGGATGGACAAGATGGATTAAAAGATGGGAACTTAAAGAAGTCTTTGACTCAAACTTATTTATCCTCAACCCAAAATGTTAGCTTTTAATGGGTAGAAGGACCTATGCCTGAACAAGGTTGTTCCCGGGAACCACCTTAGGAAGGGAAATCGTTA
This sequence comes from Chrysanthemum makinoi, assembly GCA_910596185.1. Classification (NCBI taxonomy): domain Eukaryota; kingdom Viridiplantae; phylum Streptophyta; class Magnoliopsida; order Asterales; family Asteraceae; genus Chrysanthemum; species Chrysanthemum makinoi. The sequence continues at coordinate 38,639,286 of OU343216.1, read as the reverse complement.
AGAAGCGATGTAGGAAGAAAAATCGGGACCTACCTTGAAAATTTTGTAGGAACCACCTTGGAGATCAAAAAGATAAAAAAGCTCAATAAAAATTGTTCTTAGATATAAATAAGAAAGAAAAATGGAAGAAATAAAGAGAACCAGTCGATATTTTATCGGCCATTGTTGCCGGAATTTACAGAGAAGATGAAGAAGAAAAGTTATTGGGACTTTGGGAGTATGTCATGTCCTGTATGTGTTAGAAAAAGTAGATAATTTAATATAATATATTGGTTCTTTTGTGTTGTTAAGTACTTCCTTCGTCTCATATTAAATGTCAAGTTTGGACTTTTTAAGTCTTTCTTATTTAACTTTGACCTTAAATATTTTTGCTTGTGTTATATAGTATTTGATAAATATTATGCGCAGTGAAAATACATTTAAAACTTAATTTATTCATATATGTTGCATCAAATATTATATAATACAAACAAAAATATTTAAGGTTAAAGTTGAAAAAGAAAGACTTGAAAAATCAAACTGACATTTGATAAGGGATGGAGGAGTATAAGGCTTTTCACTTTTTTTGTACCAAGTATCTTTTGTATATTTTAAACATCAAAAAAGAAACAAGAGTGTATTCTTTTGCAAGTGTTACGAAAATCATTTGCTTTTTACATAAAAATGTCTCTAGCAGTTGAAAACTATATGCAGTCAAACTATTTTTATAGTCTGTACATCATAATGTACTTATATCTCCAAGATATGTAGTTTTTATATAGTGTAATTGATTTCTATAATTTACATCTTGATCTTTTAAGTGTATCAAATTAAGTTTTCATGATCTTTTAGACTAGAACTCTTTTTGACCCGTTATTCAAATCATTTATATTGTGGCATTGAGAAAGAAATTTGGATTCTGTATTTGTTTTGTGCTAGGCGTGGAAATATTTCTTGGCCCATATTTATTGTAGCTTTTCGCTTCACTCGTAGTTGTGATAAAATGTGAGTATTTGACCCGACCCGACTCGCATATAGACAAGTTGATAGGTTGACCGGTTAAATTCTTTTTAGACTAAAATACACCGTTGGTCCTTAAACTTGGCAAAACGCTTCGTTATGGGACAAAACTCGGCCTTATCATCGCCAGAGGTCTAAGCCTTGGCCTTTAAATGCCAGAATCGTCTCTTGACCAGGATTGGCATAGTCAAACCTAATTTTCTGGATTTCCTTCGAGGGTATAATAGACCATTCACATATTTGACCCAACCTTCAACCCAGGGACCAATTGTGATTATGCCTCCTAGCCGTTTCTTTCCTGATACGCTTGCATTTAATTTTGCGGGAACCAATACACCCACCCAACAAACAACTTTACCAATCATAAAACACCATTATCCAGAAACGTTAAACTGAAAATCAAAATCAAGAATATAAATCCTCATTTCCAGAACTCAAAAGACCAACCCAACTTCCAACAAAACCATGTCGATCAATCGTATTAGCAACATGCCAGATGAAGTGATCACTAACATTTTGAATCGGTTGCCTTTGTTAGAAGCGGTGAGAACCTCTAGTTTAGCGGGAAACTGGAGGTCTAAGTGGACTTTTCTCACCGATGACATAGTTGATGAGGATTTCTTTTATTATTTAACACATGAGTTTGATGGGATGCTTGTTACTAGATTCTTAAATCTGCTTATGGGCCTAATAAAAAGTTTGTCTTCGCTGTAGAGCCAAGATCAATGATTGGAATAGACAACTATCATTATGAAGAGATTCATGAGTGGCTCTTGTTTTTGGCTGACCATGGAATTGATGAGCTGATTATTACAAACTGGTATGGTGACCCAGTTACATTCCCAACCCAACTTTACTCTCGTAGTGAGTTGAAACATCTGGTACTTCATGTTTGTTCTTTGGCTACTCTGGAATATTTTTATGGCTTTCCAAATCTACTGAGCTTAGAATTGATTCATGTCAATTTTCTAAGCGGTACAGTTTGGGACTTTATTTCTGGTTGTCCCTCACTTGAGTCTCGTAAAATGAATCGTCCTAGTACAAACGAGATGAGACTAAGGGATATTGCAAATGTTAGGAATTTGAGAAAGTTAGATTTAAGATTCGGTCGTTATAATGTTGTGACAACAATCACAACATCCGATATCTTTCAGCTGACAAGACTTCAAAATCTTGAGACTCTTGCATTGGATTTTGATGATTGCACGGTAAGAACAATTTGAGTTTTACACTTATGATTTTACAATGTTAAAGAAATGTGTAACAGTAATGACATTGAATCTTTATAACTTGTTGTAGTTGATACGGGAAGCTAATTCTAGGATGAATGTGCCCTTTCTATCCGTGATTAAACTTAAGCTTTCTTATGTTTGGGAATATTGTTCTATTATCGTTCATCATTGAAATGATTCGTGGATGTCCAAATTTGGAAATGCTGGATACCAGAGTAAGTGTTTTGGAGTAATGCATATGTAGCAAATAAACATTCCTAAATTGCCATGTTTGAGCATCTCTCAACACTATTTGATTTTTCAGGCTGCAAACACGCTTAGTGTTCTACCTTTGGAAAATTTTCCCAATGTTTGTAGGCAGAAACACATTGAGCCAGCTACTACAGACTGTGGTGTTTCGAGCTTTTTCCAGAACAGAGCATGAATTAACTTTAATAAAGTTTATACTTGCGTGTTCCCAGTCCCTAAAGTCAATGAATATCAGGCTCAGTGATAGGAGTCATGATGGGAATGAAAATATCAACAACAACTGGGAGTTGGCTAGGAAGCTGTTGAAACTCCACCGAGCTTCCCCCACAGCCGTGGTAGAATTATTGTGGTTTTAGTTTATGTATGGGTTGAATACCCTATGACAATTAATGTTCCAAAATTTTTTTGGTATTTTGGTACACTATTTGTTTATATGGTTTGGTTAAAATTAGTTTGTTCATATCTTTGTTGTTTGTGCGTATTGTAGGTGATGCAAGTTTAACAATAGAAAGTCGAACATTCATTTAGCATTTGAATTTGATTGTGGCAATTTGATTGTAGGTAGTATTTGCAATTTGACTATGTAAAGTCAAAATTGCAAAACCATTACTCAATATTTGACTATGTAAAGTCAAAACTGCAAAACCATTACTCAATATTTGACTATGTAAAGTCAAAATTGCAAAACCATTACTCAATATTTGACTATGTAAAGTCAACATTGCAAAACCATTACTCAATATTTGTTTTGGAGTTAATTGATAATTTGATATGTTTTAGAAGTTTGACTTAACAAAGTCAAACTTCTAATGGTTTTGTGTTGTTTAATCTTCAACTAAGTTGTAGTTTACGTAAGTTGGTAACTTGAGGGACCAATTGTGTATTCTAAAGTGATTATTGGGCGGGAGTTTTAAGTATGACAACGGCAACAAGACAAATTGAGGACCGAGTGTGAAAAAAAGTAACTATTAGACCCTTGACCGTCACTTACCGGAGACGATATTAACTAGTGCACACCAAACGATAAACTCATCTACCACTTTTTCCACACACAAACAATTTTCCAATGGCAGATTTCCCCATTTTAAACGAACTTATGGAGGTTCTTTGATTCACCAAATTTGAATGATCGTATGGCTAGCTGGTTTGAACAAGAGGCTGCCCAAGAAGGGATTCTGAAGAAGCTAGTTCTTCAGTGCATTCAGCATCTAAGGACAGGAATCATCAAGCATAGGGAGCTGATAGAAGAGAATCAAGCTCTGAGACCCCGTGGAATTGTGCCTGACTGAGTGGATGCGTTGACCAAAATCCAGTCGAGGCAAACAAAGCAACTTGCCCAACTCATACAGATTGTTGGTCAAACAGATGAAGGTATTCAGTTCAACTAAGAGTTTGTTAAGAAAATGGCTGAACATAATGCCTAAATTTTGGGTTTTCCATGGGGTAGATAAAGGCGATCTTTTTGGTGATAGTTTTGGGAATATAGGTTGCTAAAAAGGGTATGTAAATTAGATTTGATGTAGTTGTTTATGATGTTTAACATACTTTAATAATGATAAAATATCATTTGGGTTATGTGTTGTTTAATATGTTCTTATATTGTGATATTAGGTGTATTTTAGTGTAATTAGTATCAACAAAACCAAACATACCCTTATATCAGCAAAACCAAACCGCCCCTTGTATCAGCAAAACCAAACACCCCCTTGTATCAGCAAAAGCAAAGGCAATGGTTTAAAAAGATGTGGTGAAAATGCAAATAGTTTAGCACTAAATCATAATGTATCACCAAACATCCCCTTGTATCAGTTAAACCAAACATCCCCTTTTATCAGCAAAAGTTGTTACAGCAAAACCAAACACCCCCGTATCAGCAAAATTAGAGGCAGTGGTTTAAAAATACGGGTTGAAAATTCAAACGCTTTAGCAGTAAACAACAATGTATTAACAATGGTGTATTGAAACATCTTGAATTTTGACTTACCCGAGTCAAACAAACTTATGAAAGGCAACAAATTGTAACTTACTATTGTGGTATGACTTGGGTAAGTCAAACCTAATGCAAAACGATTTCAAACACAATTACTTAAATAGGAACCCAATTTTTTATTCATCGATTTCATGTTCTCAAGAACTACAAATGTTTACTATCATCTAAACATACACTAGCTAGACGACAACTCTCCCTATCATCGTTTTCCTTCTTTTCCTTCCTTTCCTTAAGATATTTAAACAATATTTCCAGATTTTTAATCCTTTCTCCCAAATCGTTAAACTTTGATAACAAGATGTCAGCCTCTTCCTTCTCCTTCTTAACACCCAAACCCTTTTCATTTGGGCAGTCTGCTTTCCTCAACAAACTCAACAAAGCCTTCCCCTTATCGTTTTGTGCCATTATTGTTTTTTTTTTGTTGCTTTGGGTAGAATGTATGTTGATTGTATTTTATGGTTCACTGTTGGTCATAGCCGATACATATATGGTTGCAAATCCAGCCAAGAGTTCCAGTAAGTACTTCATGTATATATTTGGTTACCTATATATAATGTTTGATTCTAGAACTTTATATATGTATCTTATTTTGTTTCAGAAGCGGATATGCCAGAAGGCAGCTGGAAGTGTGACAAATGTAACAACATAAACTATCCTTTTAGGACCAAATGTAACTGACAGAACTGCGGTGCAGACAAACCATTAGAATCACAGAATTCCCTACAGAAGAAGAAAACAATGATCAGGTCTGTATTGTTTTTGTCGAATGTTTTATTAGGTTATGTTTTTGCATGCTTACAGTCCCTATGAATGTAAAGCGAAAATACTTTCTAGTCAATTTATTTCTTTACCGATTAACTTTGTCGTTTGTTTATAATCGTGCTTTCATATATGATATAATGAAGCACATGGTCATCCGTCTATTTTTTTTATTAATATGTGTTTATGTATCTACTGTTCCAGTGAGTACTAGGACATGTTTAAGAAGGTCCAGAGTTGTCCAGCTGCTGCTCAGTATGGGTCTGAAAGTCAGTCATGCCGTCGTCACGTCTTCGTCTTCCTGTTGCTGCGGTTATTGAGTTACCTTGCTTTGTGATTTGTGTTGTCATATTGTAGCATATAAAAATCGCGATTTGTGGTCTTTAAGAGATTTTTTACATTTACATGCATGTGTCACCCAGTGAGTTGCTGGGCTAAGTCTTCTTAGAAGGTGGTGTACCTTTACAACTGTGTGTCGTCTTATTTATTACTCCCTCCGTCCCAAATTTATAGTCCCCTTTTTACTTTTTCGGTCTTTTCATTACAACTTTGACCTTGAGTATTTTTGTTTGCGTTATATAATACTTGACGCAATATATATGAATTGATTGGATTTTACATGCATGTGTCACCCAGTGAGTTGCTGGGCTTAAGTCTTCTTAGAAGGTGCTGTACCTTTTCAACTGTGTGTCGTCTTATTTATTAGATACTTATCATTGAGTTGCATGAACAAATAGGATTGTATTAATATGATTTGAAGTCAATTGCCTATCTTAAATAGGTGTCGTTTGTTTGTGTGTGCTTGTTGGACCAGGATGAGATCCTGCAACGGTTGACTAGTCTTGAATTCATCAGCAGTCCCCATTTACGGTTTCTACTTTTTTTACTTGGCAGTCTTTTAAAATAGATTGGAGTACTCTCTCCCAAGTCAACGACTTTCTTTTTGCTACATATTGACTAATGCTGATATCATGAGAGCAAATCCATTTGGTTCAGTGACTATTTGTTTTGGTATAGTCCACCCTTGCTCATTTAGGCCATTCACGAGTCTTTAACGATTAGTCTAAAGTTTGTGGTAAATTCATGGCTTGGCCTTGTTTCGGAATAGATTACAGTCCTATACACCCAATACACTTGAACGAACTCTGACCGGGTGCAGTATAACTTTTCTAATACTCCGTATGTACTTTTAGCGAGAGTGTCTGGCTGAGGTAAAGCTGACATTTTATGCAACTGGTTTAAGCATGTATTTGGTTGTATACGAATGAACCTTTTCCTATATTTGCAAGAATTTACACTATAACAACAAAAAAAATGAAGTGGAAAAATGGATGGTAGAAATATGTATGGCAAGAAACCAAAACAAACTGACTCACAATGATGAACCTACAGTAATGAATCCACATACACCATATTCTTGAGTGTCTAGTTTCAACTACTACTAAAAGTGATACATTTCAACCTGATCTGTTTTGACCCGTTATGTAACCCATCCATGTTTCCATGCATTATGTTGTACAAACCTAATGAAGCAATATTTCAAACTATGGGACTGTCTAGAATCAGCATATGAATTGCTCTCAACTTATGAAGTATGAAGCTAAAATGAATATCAGATTAATAAACTCAAAAGCTTAATAACTGTTTTATTCCAAAAACCAAAACATTACTTTTGCCACCCTTACGAAAATGTTCTCATTTTGACCCGTTACACAAGCGCTAGACCCGCCCATTTTCCCACCCTTACGAATATTTATTCAAAGAGCAGCCATACCATCCAAGATGTTGCAACATAAAGCTGAGGTCTGGTGCATATGGCATGGCATCCGGTTCCTAATACTTATGTATCATGATCCCTTTAGGTTTTGCAGCGTTATGGAAGTAACTGAGCATATCGCTTTTCTGATGACGTTCCAATTCGACCCACATGATGTCAGCCGGGTCATGAGCTTTTTCAAGATGTCGAGTAACTGATAACTCACATTCCGAGCCTTTCGTAGAGCTTTCACTTGTTCCAATATCCATAGTTGATACATGTAGTTAAGAATGTTAAGTTTAGGTGTCGGGTCCATGAACTCGAAATCAAGTAAATTTTCGATTTTTCACTACTTCAGAAGCAAAAGAAAGTTCCCCAGATTCACCCTCCAGATTTCTGGGATGGGGTTGTCGAAGTTAGTGTAATCTGACTACAACTATCAACAATATTCACTATGCAGATACGCTAAGATGTCAAGGGTAATTAGATCCAGTAATAAAACAAACAAACTTTGTCCCATGAAAGGATCCAGTGATGTAACCAACAGACTTTCTCATTCAAATAGACACACTTGATCATAAACATGGTTGATACATATGATAAGTCATCAGGAATGTAAATGCACCCTTATGTCTCTTACAGTACTTATGCAACAAGAAAATTAAAACACACTTATATAACTACGACATGCACTCCTCCTTGCTGCACTTACTTTCAAATTTCACAAAGAAAGCTTGTTACTAGACCTGAAAAACACACTTACAAACATATTTGACAAAGTAACGTTTATATAACTACGACATGCACTCCTCCTTGCTGCACTTACTTTCAAATTTCACAAAGAAAGTTTGGTACTAGACCTGAAAGCGTTCAAAAATAAAACCTACAGTAGTTAGTGATTGTTTATTAACAAACTCATTTAAAATCATATTCTGCAAAAGGATAGAACAGAGTACCTTATATATTTTGAAGCACGTCGAGAATACGCTGCAACTCATTGACAACAATTTCTATTTTCATCCGTTGTGGTGGTGAATCCACAGAGCACGATACTCCAATCTTGATAATTGCAACCAAACATTCTTCCACTTTCTTTGCATTTGCTTCCGTACTTTGCAACACAATTGCATCATCATCAATAACATCGATTACATGATCCGGTAATGCCATGTAAGCAAATTTATGAAGGCTAAGACCATCGTTGAACATGTCATCTGTCGGCTTTTTCGGGTCATCACCTCTAGTAATAATACTCCAAAACTGTAGACATCCCCAATACTTGTCATCTCGCTCCCGAGACCATACTCTGTGAATTAAAAACAGTTAGTTAATTTACAAACTGTAATTTGTAAGTAAATATAAGCATCATGGAATAATACCTGGAGGCGCATAACCAATTGTTCCTTTAACCCCGGTTGAGCTATTTTGGTTTAAGTCAATACCAAGTAGTCGTGCTAAACCAAAGTCTCCAACATGAGCCACCATATCATCATCAAGTACAATGTTACGTGGCTTCAAGTCACCGTGAACAATCGTTGTTTGGCAGCGATTGTGAAGATAATCAAGTGCTGTTGCAACATCTCTGAGAATGCTTATTCTTTGAAGAAGGTTCAGTTTCGACGTATTTGCACTTGAATGAAGCCAGTTGTGTACACTTCCATTCGGCATAAACTCGTAAACCAAAGCTTTAAAGTCATTGCCTTGGAAATCAGTACTTGAACAAGAAGTTATTATCTTCAACAAATTACGGTGCCGAATATTCCGCCATGCTTCACATTCTGCTCTAAAACTTTTGTGAGCTCCTCGAGTATGAAGATGCAGAACATTGATTGCAACAAATTTGTCATCATCGGGATCGAGGATCCCCTTATAAACAGAACTGAAGCCACCCTCTCCAATCAAATTTGTTGTAGAGAACCCATCGGTAGCCTTGAGAAGTTGATGGTACGAAACTTTCATGAACCGTTCACTCCCTGATGATTGAGATGGTTGACTTTTGCGTTTCTTCTAACACAAAAGATAGACACAACATAATACGACGAGCAACGTGACTGCAATCACGATGACTAATATGAAGAAAGGAAACCTTTTTTTCTTACTATCCGCCTCTTTGCATTTGGGTAACTCAAGTGTAACCAAACCACCACAAAGCCTATCGTTCCCCAAAACTGAAAATGCACTTGTATTGGCAAACACTCCTACAACCGGTACTTCTCCCTCAAAATCATTAAAGGATAGGTTCAAATACTCTAAGGATTTCCATTTGCCTAAAAATTGTGGAACTCTACCTGATAAATTATTTTCAGAAATGTCGAGTACCCCCAATCCCCCCAAGGAACTGAATGAAGATGGTATTACGCCTTGAAATCTGTTGCCACTTAGGTTTAACCATACAAGGCTAATGCACTCACCAAGGCTACTAGTAATGTTGCCTGATAAATTATTGTAAGATAAATCGAGATTGTTCAACGTCTTGAGGTTTTTAATCTCTGAAGGAATTGAACGAGATAGGCTATTTTGAGAGAGAGAGAGAAAAAATAATTTAGTGATGGAAGTTCAAAAAGTTGTTTGGGTATGTTTCCAGTGAGTCTGTTGTTTGAAAAGTATAACTCATTAAGTTCTTTACAATTCTCAAGGCTCGATGGAATGTGGCCTTCTAATTTGTTGGAACTTAATACAAGTTTATTCAACAATGATAAGTTCCCAATGGCATCAGGGATAGGCCCTGAAAATTGATTGCCATATAGGTCAATAATATGTAGCTTTTGAAGTTTACCAATGGTAGTAGGGATTTTTCCTGTGAATCGAGTAGGTCCTAGACCTAAAATGGTCAAACCAACTAGACTACCTATACTTGAAGGGAGGCTTCCAAATAATTGATTTTCTCCAAAATCTATAATGCTAAGTTGATCAGAAAGGTTACCTATTGATATCGGAAGCACTCCTATAAGGTTGCAATTATAAAGTCCCAAAACTACTAATTTAGTGCAGTAATTCAAAGAATCAACAAACCTCATGTCATCAGCTTCTCCGCGTCCATGGAAGTTGTTATGCCGTAATCTAATTGAATTAATATCTCTTAGTTTTGAAAAATCGATTTTCAACTTCCCACTAAAATTGTTGTCATACATTTCAAGAAGTGCTAATTTAGAACAATTAGAAATAGAAGGTGGAAGAACTCCGGTTAGTTCGTTATCCCTTAACTGAAGGAACTCAAGATTTGGGAGCTGATTACCAATTTCTGAAGGAAGACTACCAGTGAGATGATTACCAGCTAAGGAAAAATTAACTAGGAGTGATAGGTTGAAAAGGGACTGAGGGATGCTTCCATATAAGTTGCACTCACCAGAGTAAAATTCTGTCAAGCTTTTCCAATGATCCAAGGTATCTGGAATGCTCCCACCCAACGGGTTCCCATCAGCATAGAACACTTCCATTGATGTAATATTCCCCAAGAAAGGTGGGATTCCACCTGTTAACTTATTGACGTGAATTGCAAGAGTAGCAAGTTTCGAGAGTAAACTCATCTCCTTGGGTATGCTTCCAGCTAGCTTATTTTCAGCGAGCCAAAGCTTTTCGAGGTTAGAACAACCAGATAAGTTTGTTGGAATGACTCCACTGAACTTGTTATCATAAAGATAAAGAAAATGTAGCCAAGATAGACGACCAAGTTCATGAGGAATGGTTCCTTGAAAGCTGTTGTTCTCGAGCCAAAGCTCACGGAGGAAGCTAAGGTTTCCTACATGAGGAGACAATGAGCCTTCTAAGCTGTTGTAACCAATATCAAGAACAACAAGTTTCGAGAGTAAACTCAGCTCCTTGGGTATGCTTCCAGTTAGCTCATTTTGATAGAGCCAAAGGTCTTCAAGGTTAGAACAACGAGACACGTTTGCTGGAATGACTCCACTAAATTTGTTTATACTAAGATAAAGATGGCGTAGCCTGGATAGACGACCAAGTTCATGAGGAATGGTTCCTTGAAAGCTGTTGTTCCATAGATCAAAGTAACGGAGAAAGCTGAGGTTTCCTACATGAGGAGACAATGAGCCTTCTAAGCCTAGTGATTCCAGTCGTAAAACAGTCACTCGTTTGTGCAGCTTTCCACATGAAATACCACTCCAGTCACAGAAATGAAAGGAATGGTTCCACGAGGTTAGAACTTTGTTTGGATCATGGGTGATCTTTGACTTGAAGGACAATAGCGCGAGATAATCAGTCTCATTACCGCCATTGGAAGCACAGATAGTGGCGGAAGTAAGACATGTTATCGCGAGACCGTAAAAGAGAAAAGAAATAAGAGAAGAAGATGATAAGTGAATGATTGCTTGTGGTGACTTCATTTTTGAAAATTTACTTAAAATTATAAGAACATGCAGTGGCTTTTTATACTTAGTTTTGCATATTAACGTTCATGACATGCAAATGGTGAAATGAATGTATTCCACTAATTTCTTATCATCATGAGAATACCAAGACTTTTAAGAGATTATAATGTTTTCAAATTGTGAAGAGAATGGCATCCACAAATATTTTATGAGCTTGAGCAAAACAAATTTTGATTTATAATATATATTTTCTATGTAAGCGAAGACTTGGGATTGGGATGACGACATTAAGATTTTTTGTAACATATCAATCATGCAACCCAAGTAGCACGGCTAGCATCACCTATGGTCTATTATCCGCACATTCCTTCTCAGCTTGACAAAGACAATTTGACTGATAAATAACTATTTTCTACGTGTACTCAGAGAAGACTTTTAAGAAGACTTGGGATATGGAAGACTACGTACACTTATATTGCATATATCGTAGACAAGTAATTGTAAGTGAAATACAACGTATAACGTCATAAAATAACACTCAAAACTCAAACATTTTATGAAGAAGAATTAATATATTTAAATGAAGAATATGGAAAATTTTCATATTTTGTAAGAAAGTATAAATAACAGTTGCTTAGTTATTAAAAAAAATACTTCTGGTGTGATGGCGATGGCTCGACCATGTTCGCCAGATGAATAAGATTATAAGGAATGATATTGGGTTAGATTCCTCTTCTGTAGTGGTGGTAAGATTATAAGTTTTGGTTATATAAGATTAACTTCCAGGTTAAACCTTGAGCAACAACACATAAAAAGTTGGACTTTCTAAAATGATTAAACTATTTTATGTGGACACTTTAATTTCAGTGGTGTAAATATACATGATGGGTGAAATTAAGAAGGTTTTACTAAAATATGTATACGAGTGTTTTCAATAGTAACTATTTGGTGCTCTTTAGATATTTGATGTTTTAGTTTTGAAACAATAATACGATAGAAATCTGCTGGTGGTCTTGGATACTAGTAATTTTGGAATTTGTTGGTTAATTACCGTCTTTTTGGTCTTGGCACTTAGCTGGTTGGTATTTATGTTTGGAAGGTCAAAAATGATGTTATAAGGAATGATATTGGGTTAGATTCCTCTCCTGTCTGCTGGTTTGAAAGTGTTTGGTGGAAAGAAGCTGTCTGGAACTATGACTGAAAATGTGAGGCTTAGATTGCCGAGTTTGGTGGCTGCTGGGTTTTGAGGTTTTGGTTATTTCTTTGCTGGTAAAAAGCTTGTTAAGATGGCTGGATTTCATTTTGGTTACTTTGAAGAGTGTTTGGTAGATCATGGAATGAATGGTGTTTGGACCAGCTCAATATCAAGGTTTCAGTGGCCTAATTCAGAAGTGGAATTTATAGACCCTGTAAAGAGTTTTGCGATGTTTAATTGTGGTGTTTTGAAGGTAATTTGAGAGGGAAATATGTTTTTGATGTTTAAAAATTCAAGACAAGATATCGTAATGGTGGTAAGATTATAAGTTTTCGTTAATGGGTAAGTATTTGTGCAGGATATATAGTGTTTGGGTGATGGGTTATATAGTGATATGGGTCGGTTTGGTATTAATTTTTGAGGGAAGTGGTTGTTTTGTAGATCGTGGGCTGGACATATCCTAGCTGTAAGACGAAAGACATTTTGAAGTTTATAACTATTTGATTTATAGCCAATTTTTTTAGCTTATACGCCAATGAAATTCACAGGTAGCTAATATAAGTTGTTGAATAACTTTGAAATACAAAGTTATATTTTATGAAAAACAAACAACTTTGTAAATCCATAACTTAATTTGGAATTTAGAACCGTTGCAAATTAAAATGAAACCTTTGAATAAGAAATCATGCGGTAAATCCGTCACTTAAATTGGAACCTTGCTGTAAGAAACTACACATTCAAATGAAACATTGCAATAAGAAATTACACTCAATTTAACTGTCAATGTTTGGATTCCAAAAGTACAAAAGAAACATTTCTAAATAAAGTCAAAGACATAACAGCAGCATCTAATAAAAACTGAGTTGTACAACCCTTTTAAGCACAAGTTACAACTACATAATGCACACTACATTTTACCTATTTTTCCATCGAACAACCCAAAAAACCAATCCAAACCAAACTCCCAAGTTCAGGAATTTTGTACCTAAATGGAACAAACACCATCAGTACTTGGACCATTGTCGATATCCATTTTATCGGCTTCCTTAACATCTGCTAAAACATGTAGAAACTCGGGAGGAACAGCTGCAGGGTCGAGGTCTTTGGAGCGTTTGCAGATTCTTGACCCGTGAGCAGGTATGAAGGTATTTGATGCGATATTTTAAGAAAGTCTTTTTCCAGGATAACTTTTGTTTCTTCGTTGTCGAGATGTCGGTGAAACACTGTTTTAAACCCCGCAACTTTGACTAGCGGTGTGACGGTAATGTTTCTTCACTGGACTCGTCAACTTCCACAACTTCCACGAACACTTCCTTTTTTAGGGAAAACACGAATGTTACCATTTCTCTGCGTTGTAGAGCTAGCTTTGTGTGAGAAATAGTCAGGAGAGGTAACGGTTTCGTGTTTTCCAGGTTGAAACTCGCCGAATGCTTCCAGGAACCCGGGAAAAGGAAGTGGTTTCTTGTTAGGTTTTGACTTAAGCCAAGAAACTTTCATCTTAAACGGGTTCAAAACAATTACTTTTTGAACTATGGCATAGTTCCGAGGCATCCCGTCTCGATCATCATAAGCAACCCATAGTTGACCTTCCTTGAAACTCTTTTCGCTTCTTTCTATATCGAAATCATGAAAATATGGATCTGGGGCGTCAGCCTCGTTACTCTTTGAGAAGCCGTTTGCCATGCCAGCAACTTTAACCGCCTCTGAACTCCATTCGTCCAGTTTCTTCTTTATTTCCGTAGTCGCCTTCTTTATAAGTTGATTCTTGATACGCCCTGTTTATCAAACCCGTTAATGTCTTTTTTTTTTGTTTTAACAGATTTGACTTTCTTAGATGCGGATTTAGCATTTTTTTTAGTGATCTTATTTCTAAAAGCTCCCTCTATATTAGTGTCTAGTTGGGCTTCTTCTCGATTCCTTTTTGGTGGACCCCGCTGGGAGCTTGTACCATTACCAGCCTCATTACCTATCATCTTACATGTTTCTGGGGCTGAAGTGTTATTTTCCATTTCTTGTGAAATTCCCGCAACTTCTGAAGAAGCATTGATATTTGGTGGTGGAATCTCGGTCACGTGAAACGGTCCATAACAAGTGGGGCATAACATATTTTGGTTAAAATACTTTCTCAAGAATTCATACTGCAATTTGCATCTCATGCATACGGTCCAAAACGTCTTAGTCTTCATCTGTTTAGTAACCGGTAAAGGAATAGAAGTGGACCCGTCTTGGTCGTCCCATTATCTTTATCCTTTCTTGAGAAGTTTAACCTCTGTTAAACAAGGCGGGCATCGTGTCAGGCTCATTCGTGGATGATGGCGAGCAGAAGTGGGACCCGTCTTGGTAGTCCGTTAACTTTATTCTTTTGAGAACCTTTGACTTTTGACGTCTCAGGAGCTATCTGTTCGGAGGATGAAGGAGCAATTGGGAACCGTCTTGGTAGTCCCATTAGTCTCATCCTTTTGACTCTTCGTTTTTCTTCGATGCGGTAGTAGTTTTATCTTTCTTTTGAAGTTGTAACCATTGTCTGCGCATCTGCACCAGCTGTCGGGCGACTGCACTCTTCGTGACATTGTGAAAACCGTTAAGAGTTGGAGGTATTTGCACATGTGAAACACGTTGAGGAACCCACTACATCAAAAACAGAGCATGCCTTTTATGATCATAAGCCGATCTTTATCTTTATCGATAACAGATTCCATGCTTGAGAAACGCTGGAATGCCCTTCGCACCTATAGACTTGTTCTTATCAGGATGAAGTGATAAAGCTAGTTTCATATAATGTTTCTTCACAGTATCATCATCTGCTAACGGGTTCACACCAAGTATCCGATAATAATCCGATTCACCACTTACATTGTTTTCGGCAGCAACATGCACATCAGCTGCTATACTTGGGAAATACCCTCAACCGGAAACAAATTTTGTGCCTAGCAAATTTTTTGGCACCCTTTACATCCTTTGAAGAAAACTTACTTTCAGCGATTTCTTTCGCCTTGGCTTCATCTTATTGCATTCCATCCTTCACGAGTTCACGTAGTAAGCACTTAATCTACTTCACCACTTCCTTAATAATGCTACTGCATCAATAGTTTCAAGTAAACGTGAAGATTAGGCAATATTCGGCGAGAGTTAATGCTTAACCAAGCTACTACTTTTGATCGCGATTCTCAATCCCGATGAGATACACATGTATAAAGTATTCATAAAATGATTTCTCACAGAAGTAAAACCATAGTAAACTATACAGAATACAACACCTATTTTCCTCATTGTCACTGTAACTAAAAGTTTTCTTGTATCCAAATACCCGTTCACGTCCAAACCACCAACTGGACTTCTTCAACCCGTTTTCTAATAATCTATTGCTCTTCTTTTTATTTATTTCCCGTTTGACCTATTATATATAAAAACTAACCAAAAGTGACCCGTTTCATGTAAATTGTCCCAAAAGTAATAAATTTTCTGAGAGCAAGTTTGGAAGATCTGGTTACTTACTTTCAGTCGACAAATGGCACACGTCTTATGAGTGTCCTCTTACTCTTTTCAAACTCGGGCACATCACAAAGAGGACTATCTGTCAAGACGGACAACAAAGCTGTTACTCTATACATGCAAATGTCTAAATACGTTCAAATTTTATGAAATTCAGAATAACTTGTCTTTATTACTTGTATTTATTGTAGATTTTCGAGATATAACTATGGAAAGAGTGGATGTCGTTTCGTTACATCAACTCTGAAATCTTGTTTCATTAAACCTTTCCGTGGCATTTTCACACTTTTGAAGTATTTAAAACTTGAGTGAATTCTTTATTGTACCTCAAAAACTCTATCTCAAGTGACATTAAACCTGCATCAAGTGAAAATTTGAAAAGTGAAAAGGGATAATAACTGAAAAACCTAAATGCGAATCTGACTGTACAACAAACAAATATGTTAACGCAACACAAATACTTACAACATAAAATCATCACGCTTAGCTTTTCCTTCCACATGAACATGGACAAAGTTAGTATATACTAAAGGTATACCATCAAGAAAGTTGTTCGATTCAGGTTATTTTTACCTTTAACCTTTAGCCAGTAAAATGGGTAAACATTAAACATTCATTCGCTGGAGCTGTTGGGATGATTAGAATAGGTACAAAATTACATGCAGTATAAAAATCAAGGTAAAATGACAAAAGATGTTCACAACTTTGATGTTAAACCAATTACTCGTTTGATAGTCAATAAGATGCTATCGATTCATTGGAAATAACATTAGTGCTGGATGTTAAATCCACGCTTAGAGGTTGACTGTTAAATTGCATTATCTGTCATTCAAACGTCATTCATTCAACCTAAAAAGTCCAAAGAACTAACTATCCAAACCCACAAATAATTAACCAAGCCAGTTAACCATACATGTCAAATTAAGCCCACACATAGGTGAAGCCACTCAAGTTCACTCAAATGTGGTTTTCATTAGGTTACGAGAAACTTGCCAACATATCACCGAAAATCCGTTCGAAATTTTTGGGTGAAATTCTACCCAACCTTTGCTTCCCTTTAGAATCCTAACTAAAATTGGTGAATAACTAAAAAACATAAAGACAAAAGCCATACCTTGAACATATTTCAAGGCAAACATTTCATGCTTGGAGTATAGTGTGGAGATAAAATGCATTCTTAAGTTGCAGAACATGGAGGGTCGTTAGTCGTTCATACTTCCTACTCCAATAAGTCCTTTGGAGGCAACAAATTATCATTCATTCTTTCCAATATTTCAATTCCCATGACTCATCTTCAGAAACATTCTCGAGACGAATTTCAAACGAATGGTTTTACTTCAGAATACCTATATAACAATGACTCTTAATATGATTTAGCAGCTTTGACCCATTTAGTTAGGAATGGGTCAATTTGGGGTTATGTTTATATACTAATAGAGATATACTTTTCTTTGGGTAAAGTAAAACAAATGTTTACGTATATAGAGATAGACTTTTGCGTCAATTCTGTAAGCTTCTAAAACCTTTGTCGAGTTTTGATACATTTGACCCAAACAGAAGATAAGGCAAGCATATTAGGTTAACAATACATACCTACAAAAGTGTTAAAATGTATCATTCAAAATTTATAGTAGGTTTAATAAATATGAAGAAATAGTGGCCAACAATGCACATTCTGAAGTATATCATATTATATGTCTAAGACGCACCTTGCTATCAACAACCTTAAGGACATGCTATTGAAAGGGATGATTTCATAACTTACGGATATCATTAAGAAATAACGACCCTGTCTTAACATGCTAATATACATTCAAAAAGTAATTAGGAACCTCATACTTATGCTTGTAACGTAAAAAATGATAAGTGGCAAACATAAATAAATACATAAAACACCCCACGCTGCATAAAGATTTTAAATATTCAATGGCCATTTATATAATCGACGGGATTCTTACAGGTCCATAAGGCCAGCGGAAACCAATGAGGGCAATGCATTAACTTACCGACTATCCTTATAGCCTATTTAATCTATAAAATCAAATAAAATACCCAACACTTGCAGCATACTTCTATAGAAGTAATGAATTGTCCTTACACGCGTAACAGATTGCAGGCAAAAAAAAAAGTTTGGCCACTAACCCCAAACAATCTATTTCATTGAGGCATAAAAACAAACAGTTGATGTGCATACATATATAAACCACTAATGAACACCTTAATTCATCAACTAAACTAACAAAAATCAAAACCCCATATGAACAATCACAATTTAAAACAAACCCATATCGTTTATATAAGTTGTATGCATACCGTACAACACTATAAGTGATGAAAGAACAAAAAAAAATTAGTATGCAAATCAACCTCTTATGACCACATGGTTTTTTCTCACTTGAACTAATTTCACATTATTATCAAAAATATCATAAACTAATTTCACAAAATCAAAACCTTTAATGTATTTGCGGTGGTGACGTCACAGATGGTGGTGACAGGAGTTGTGAGTGTAGCCGGCGAAGATGATGGTGGTCTTCCATGGTGACGGGAGTGGTGGGAGCTGAGTATGGTGGGAGTGGTTGTGGTGGTTTTTTGGTAAATGACATAAAAGAGTATAAGTGTGGAACATATCTATTTTATTAATTCATATTAATTAAACTTTAAACGTAAATTACTTTTAGTCACGACTAAAGTCGTGGCTAAATGTATTTCACCAATATTTTCAAAGGAAAACTTGACTTTTCACGAAAGTTTGGGAGGGAAAAAAAGTTTTAGTCACGAATGTAGTCGTGACTAAAAGTATGGTAGTTATTAAAATCTAATCAAAATTAATTATAAATGTTGCTAATATTTATTTTAAAGTTTATTTATATATTTATTATATATAACTAGATTATCAAAATAAATTATATATTAAATAAAAATGTTATACTCGTTACAATTATGAAGTCGTTTAACATTTACCGTTTTACTTACCATGTTAAATGAATGAGTCAAGATGATATGAATATACATAAGCAGGATTTGATTCACAGTTCCCATGGGTACCCGTGACCCCATATGGATTTTTTGATTTGTTAATTTTTGAAAAAGTTATCAATTTTTCTTAATAAATCTTAAATGCACTTGGTCTATCAAAATGTGGTTACTTGCCCAAAATTTTTTGTGCACCCAGTCATATTTGATCATGGTTTTGTCCTTGTACATGAGATGTTAAACAGATGAGTCGTTATGATATGGTTATACTTGAGATGTTAAACGGATGACTCAAGATAATATCGCTATACATGAGATGTTAAACAGATGAGTCGTTATGACATGGTTATACTTGAGATGTTAAACGGATGACTCAAGATAATATCGCTATACATGAGATGTTAAACGTAGAGTAAAGATGATATCGTTATACATGAGATGTTAAACGAATGATTCAAAATGATATGAATATACATAACATGATAAATGAATGAGTCGAGATGATATGGATATACATAACATGTTAAACGGATGAATCGATATGATATGGATATATATGAGATGTTAAATGAATGAGTTGAGATGATATGGATATACATAACATGTTAAATGAATGAGTCGAGATGATATGGATATAAATAAGATGTGAAACAAATGAGTCGAGATTATATCGTTATACATGAGATGTTAAACGTATGAGTCAAGATGATGTGGTTATACATAAGATGTTAAACGTATGAGTCAAGATGATATGGATATACATAACATGTTAAACGGGTGAGTCGAGATGATATTGATATACATAACATGTTAAAAGGATGAGTCGAGAGGATATAACAAGTTAAACGAATGAGTCGAGGTGATATGGATATACATAACATATTCAACGGATGAGTCTAGATTATATGGATATACATAATAAGATGTTAAACGAATGAGTCGATATGATATCGTTATACATGAGATGTTAAATCTATGAGTCGATATGATATGGATATCCATAACATGATAAACGAATGAGTCGAGATGATATGAATATATATACCATGTTAAACAGATGAGTTGATATGATCTGGATATACATGAGATGTTAACCGAATGAAGTGAGATGATATCGTATATAACGTGATGTTAAACGATGAGTCGAGATGATATATATGGATATACATAACTGGTTAACTCTTATCGTCACAAATTTGGCGCCAAAAGTTTCAGCCAAAGAAATTTATGATTTGAAATGTAAGTTATATGCTTTAATGCTTAAATTTTATCGATTTGTAATGTAATTCGTATGTTCTAATGTTTGAACGTTTAACGATTTGTAATATAATTCGTATGTTTTGATGTTTGAACGTTTATCGGTTTGTAATGTAATTCAAATGTTTTTACTTCTTTGTGTTGTTTAACACCGCGCAATGTAATGCGGCAAATACAATTAAACGTTTATCGATTGGTAATATAATTCGCCAAAAGTTCTTCACATGTTCTCTTGTTTGTTGTAGCGATAACAAATAACAGTTAAACTTATTTCTAAACCTTTATATAAAAATTAGAATATAATTACTATATTAAACATTTAGCCACGACCAACCGTCGTCACCTAAAGTTGAGCGGGACCCGAGCAAACTTTTGGAGGCAAACTTAAATTTTCCAAAGAAATGTGTAAAAACTTTTAGTCACGACTTATATCGTGACTAAAAGACCAAAACATTTTTTTAGAATTTTCAGGTTTAAATTGATTTTAATAAAAAAAAATGTCAAAAATTTTAGTCACGATTTCTGTCGTGGCTAAAAGTCACAATATTATTTTATTAGTTTTAGTTTAATTTAGAAAACGAATACAAAATAGCAAATACTTTTAGCCATGACTGCAGTCGTGGCTAAAGAATAAAGCGCTTTTTTTTTACCAAGTTTTCTTCATTGAAAGTCAAATTCAAGGGTTAAAAACTTTTAGCCACGATTTAGTTGTGACTAAAAGTGGATTTTCAAGCCAAACCTTAGGAATCGACTATTTTGTCGTTTTGTGCCTTTTTGGCCACGAAATTGGTCGTGGCTAAAAGTTTTCCGTGACTAAATGGCCCAATTCTAGTAGTGAGGGTCTTATGTTGATCTTGTTTAAAGTTGTTGATTTCTTCTACTTTCTTAGCTGTTCTTAAAGGTGGAAATAATTTGCTAATGAATTTTGATTTAAGAGTGTCCCAAGTGGTGATAGTACCCATGGGTTCATTTCTCAACCAACGCATTGCTTGAGCGGACAATGTTTTAGGAAATATGCGGAGCATTAGTTGATCACTAGTATGTGATACAAATGCCCTTGAATATATACAATATTAATTTAAATCTAATGGCTTTTAAGCTCTCAAATATGTTTGGGCTTACTATTCGTCTTTAATTTAACCTTAAATCTAATGGAATCTAAACCCATAAATAGGCCTAGGCCTACTATTCGTCTAATAATTATTTAGGTGAGAGATCTTTTTTATAACACTCATTTAAAACATCCTTAGACTTAATGTAGCCGTAATGATCTCTATTACTTTCACGTTACTTTATAACATCTTTTTCTTATACCATCTTTACTCGAATAATTACTTTTCACCATTTAGATATACTTCTTAAAAACCTCAAAATAATAACTTACATATAAGAGTAAACTGCAAAAATCATCCATGTGGTTTGTATTTTTTTGGCACTAATCATCCCTAGCCGATGATACTATTGGCACTAATCATCCTTGAGTGGTGAAACGTTCGACGGAATATACCCCTCACCACTAACGTCGTTAGTTTTACCCTTTAAATACCTCACATGCATATCACGTGAGGGGAATTCACCATGTGTTTTTCAACCACAACTACATAACCAATATCAAAAAATCATATATAGAAGCCTAACAAAACAAAGTCATATCGTGGAACCATTAATTTCGGCCACTACCACTTCAAACGTTCAAGATCTGGCTAACCGAAACCACCCACCGTCGTTTTTTGCAGTTTACTCTACATTTAGTTATACAATAATAAGTAATTATGATATACAATAAAATCTAACTAGATATCCAAATCCGAATAAAGCATTAATCTATTTAATGTAGCCATATTTTATCTATTGTTATTCACGTTAGCTCCAATAAAATAACGTTAATAATGTATTTTTGACAGTTTAATAACGTTCAACTATTTATGTCCGTGTGTTTTAAGATTAGATTAGGACCACTTTAACGATTGATCTACGAACATTTGATTAATTTTAAATCCAGTATCTCATTAACATTACTATAATCCATCAGTCATTATGAGCAACGATTTTTAAATGCTTGTGTGTTGCATGTTTGAAGAAAACATTATATTTTTACATCTTAAGGTTTCTAGTGTATCTCTAACTATAAAATGCTTTAAAGGCATAAGTGTTTTATTAAGAAACACAAGATTGACTGGTAGTTCGACTAGAACCCAAAATGTCATAACTTTCATGGTTCAATGTGACAATGCGACACAATATCCATAAATACAAAGAACAAAAGTATGAGTTAGGCTTTGTACTTTGACTATACATTTGTGTTTGAATCCATATTAAGGAGCCTACAATCCAAAGAATCAAAGATGGCAATGTAATTTTTTTCCGTCAAACTGGTGAACATTTATTGGATGAAACTGTGGTCCTAAAGCTGAAATATGTCATTCTGGTTGCTCGTTCGCTTGTCGATGATGGTTTTTCCACCTGTTTGCATATGTCTATTAACATATCTAACGAGATAGGTACATGGTATGTTTTCTTTTTTTATCAACGATCAATCATCAAGATTTATGTTCTACCCTCTGAACAGGACCGTCTCGTTGATTTTGGGGGCCGTTTGCAAATTTTGTGACGTAGGCCCCGATAAAAAAAATGTTCTCGCCAAAAGCCTCAAATTGTCGTCCATAAAAGGGCCGATTGGTGATGTGTAAAACTAATTTGGTTCTACATAATATAATTATATAAATTCTTTAAGAGCTATTTATGTGTTTTATAAACTTTTTGTAATATACATTAAACTATTTGAAAAAAAACTGCTCTGGTTTTTGCCTTGCTACCTATATGATTGTAAACCTAATACCGAGTATTTCTTGTTGGGGTTGAATTTATATTTTAAAAAAAGTTATAGGATCTAAATTGAAACTTTACCAAATATTAGGGTCATAAAGAAAAACAATATGATGGTCCCCATCCTTTTACAAAATACGAACAAATGGTTCATCTTCTCCATCTCAAGCTAACTCCATTAATATCCAAATAGAAGCTCTATTTTACAGCTCTTTCGATAGAAAGCTCTAGTTTTGAAATTTCCGACATCGGGGCCCCCAAAAAAGTGAGGCCCTGTGCGGTCGCCCACCCTGCACATGCTCAAATCCGGCCCTGCCTCTAAAATGGACAACAATCAATTCATATTTCTAGCCTCAAAATTGGAAAGGTAAAACTGTTAGTTAATGATGATCGCATTACACTGTTGAAATATATAATAGAAAGAGAAGTAAATGAATCATGGGCCCAAAATATCCATGGGCCAAAGCTAAACATAAACTAAACATAATCCATATTAATAAAGCACATAACACCGTCTACACAAAAAAAAGGAAAAAATGGTTGGCCGAGGTGAAGTCGATGGCTAGGTGAGATGATGTGGTAGTAGTTTCGCCCGGTGATGTGTTTGTGATGGTGAAGTGGGTTGGTCGGAACATTAATGAGGGATAAAGAGGTGTGTGTGTTTATTTGAAATAGAATGATACGTACGAAGGAAATTTAAAGAAAAAGTTTAGTGAGATTAGGAAAACATATGGGGTTTAAAGATTTATTGGTGGTGCATGTTTGGATTGTAAAAATAGACGAGGATGAAGAAAACATGAAAATTATATTTTACATTAATTTGAGATTAAAGTTATTTTGAAAAGTTTTAGTATGATGAAAGTTGTTCATTATTTTTTTCTATCTTTAAGAAAGAAGTCTTAGATTTTAGTGACTTTGATTAAAATCGGTGACTGATAGTGAGTGATGGTAAGAGAGGATTGTGTGTTGACATCGAATGAGAAGATGAAGAAGGGTTAGTTGAAGAATATAGTATAGTTAGTGGATTTGTGATTGATGAAGATTAAGATTTATGTAATAATAATAATAATAATAATAATAATAATAATAATAATAATAATAATAATAATAATAATAATAATTATAATAAAAATAAGTTTGTCAAGTGACAAAAATACCTTTTTAGTTAACAATCGAACGTAAATAAATTAACAGCATTGTTGAAATTAGACCGAAAATTGTTGATGTATTCCATTTTTAGTTGCGCCGGGCAATCCAGTCCAAACAAAAACACTTTAACTCTAATTAATCTCGACCGTCTAATCCTCCCACCTCTCCATTTTTTGTTTGTTTCATTTCACACCAAAACCAACGATGGTACGTTCTCATTCTTGTGCTTCATTTAATTTTTATTTTTTTTCTTTTGTGTAATTTAATTATATGAAAATGGTAGATTATAGAGGTTTTAGAGGTTTACAGGATTTTAATTGGGACAAGTTATAAGCACCTTTATTTTTACAAGAGCACCCCTCCTTTTTTTTTTTAATTTTGTTTATATAGAAAAACTAGAAATTTGAAAGTACGGAACATAAAATATAAAGTTTAATATGTCAAACCCTTAAAACTGTGAGAAATGAGGAGCAAAGTATTACAAAAAACAGTGTCAAAAGAGGAGTTTGTATAGTATAACCCTTTTAAGTATATGAAAATGATAAATCATTGATATATAATTGTTACCGTGATGGTTTAGTTGTTACCGTGATGGTTTAGTTATAGGTCAAATGGGTCATGGGTCGAAAAGGGTCAAATGAAAACACATGTCAAACGGGTCGTGGGTCAACTGGTTCAGGTTGGGTCAAGATTGCCAAGTTTATGTTGTATTCAAAATAGCTTAGTGAAACACTTTAAGAATTGGCTTATTAGGTTTTTTATTTGAAGGCCACTGTAGTAGTAGTCAAAAGTATGGAATTAACATGGCACTTTTTAATACGATTCAGTTTTGTTGTATATACAGACAGTTTCTAATACGTTTTATCTGCAATTTTCATTAATTTGGATGGTTATGGTCATAAAGGCTTGCAGACTCGACATGTCATGAAATTGTTTCCTAGAATAATCTGCCTCGAGTGATTAACGGGTTAGATTTGGAAATATCTGGTTATCAACACCCTTTAATAAATTCCCTCAATTTAAAGAAAATCCCCAAATTTTATAAGAATTAAAAACCCTGACCCTCTTATTTAACTTCAAAACTGTTTGAGGGAGGAAGATGGGTTTTTGGGTATAAAAAAATGTACAAAGTTTATTGAAGATGTTTGGGTAAGCTCATGTCAAAGTGCTTTATACATTGGGATGTAATTTGTATTTTTCCTAATTATCATGTGTAGAGCAGCGTGAGTTTGTGAGATGGATACCTGTCATGGGAATATGGGAATAAAGCTTATGCCAAAGTGCTTATTAGTTATTTGGGGGAAAAAGGGTTTTTTCGATAATGAATAAACGCATAAGTTAAGCATAAGGTTATCGTGATACGTTACATCATCTTAGTATCCTTTGGGCATGATTGATGTTACGCCCCCAAAACGGAAATTTTAAGACTTTTATAAAGACATGGACGACAAAAGAAAGAAGGGAAATCTAGAAGTTTTATTTTAAAAATGTGACGGCGTCGGGTTACAAAGGAGACGCGGTCTGAGACTACAACGCGGATTCGCCGAAAGATTTTTATTGCTCGACGGCCGATTATAATCGCGGACGGCTCGAAAGTTTTGGTGAAAATGCGACGACGTCAGGTTCTGAACGTGACGCCATCAGGAACCCAGACCTGCACATTTTGTGCAGACTCACAACACTTTAACCCACTATAATTTACATATCACTTTGAACATTACTACAAAACCTGTAAACAACTTGTAACCCATATAGGAGCAACTATCACTAATAATCCCAACATTTTTAACCTCCAAACAACTAATCAGCTTTATGCCAAACATCATTTTTAGCTCCGTGACCCATAATTACAATAACTTGACACATTGACTTAATGTTTTAGAGAACATAACATAAAGACAATTACTAATGGAAAGAAGACCAAGACACTTGAAAATATACCAAAACGACTTGACTCCTCGGGGCTTCCAACTTTAACACCTTGGTTCCAAAAGACAAGCTCAACTAGGAGCTCAAGCAAAATCCATCCTACACTTGTGTCTTACCTTTAATCTCCTTGCTATGACCTACAAAATGTCATCAACTATAACATAAGCAATTGCTTAAATTAAAACTATAACAATACATAAGAATTTCATGGAGCATCTATAACATAAGTACATACCTTAAAATTGGTATTTACACTACTTGACATATAAAGCTATGGATCCAAGCTAACTATAACAAGCTCCAACAACTATAACATAATCAAATAATCATATTTCAATATGATATAACATTAACCCATTATACTTACCTCCAATTGAACAAAAGGTTTTTATCAAGTAGAATCACCACTTCCTTAAGCTTCCTAAACAACAATTATTCTAAATTAGAGACTATAACTAGCAATTTCAAGAAATTGAACATCTCATGTTACTACTTTTAACTTATAAATTCAAAACCCTAATTATAAGAATTGGGGAAGATACTTACTTAATTAGAGATATGAAATTAAGGGTCTCCCTATCTTGATAATCACCCCAATAGGTCCGAATTTGGATTCAATTAATGTATTCTCGATGTCTTCTTCTTCTTCTCTTCTAAACCCTTTCTTCACCTTGAGGTTCCTTCACAAATCCTGGATATCTCTTCTATGTACTAACTTTTTCTTTTTAATTAAATTACTTAGCCTTAATGGCAACATTAGTCCCTCTATTCTAGGATTCTTTTATATAGATCACAAAAGTTCTTATTCTTTCTTACTAGCCACAATATTTAAGAAGTATTCATATTCATTCTAACAAAAGTTTAATACTTCTATGTAACAATACCTTGACGGGATACGGGTGAAACAATTCACCCCTCCTAATAATCACAACTACCACCTTACTATCGGCTATTTCTACTTCAAGGGGTTTGGCGAGTTTAGATAGTGGAGATGTTATTTGTTTGCTAAATTCTAATGACACAAAGGATGCACTAGCTCCCGAATCATGTAGAGACTCCGAAATGGAATGGAATTAACAAAAAGTATACATGTAATGACATCGGGTTCCGACTTTGCTTCCTCCACTCCCATTTGGTAAACTCGCGCCCTCGGTTTTGGAATTTCAACTTTTTCTTCTTTGACCATATTCGACCTGGACACTCATTCAACTTGTGCCCAACTTGATTACACCCATAACATATAACCATTGGCTTCGGGCATTCCTTGCTCATGTGACTTAAGGAACAGCACTTATAACATCTCGGCATATTGAATCTACATTCACCATAATGAATCTTGTGACACTTCTTACATTGTGTCTTGCCTTGATTTCCTTCGACCTTGTTTTAGAGACATGGACGACAAAAGAAAGAAGGGAAATCTAGAAGTTTTATTTTAAAAATGTGACGGCGTCGGGTTATAAAGGCGACGCCGCCTAAGACTACAACGGATTCGCAGAAAGATTTTTGCGAAATTGGCGGCTAAGATTATAATCATGATGGCTCAGAAAGTTTTGGTGAAAATGCGACGACGTCAGGTTCTGAACGTGACGCCACCTGACGCCGTCAGGAACCTAGACCTGCACATTTTGTGCAGACTACAACACTTTAACCCGCTATAATTTACATATCACTTTGAACATTACTACAAAACCTGTAAACAACTTGTAACCCATACAGGAGCAACTATCACTAATAATCCCAACATTTTTAACCTCCAAACAAATAATCGGCTTTATGCCAAACATCATTTTTAGCTCCATGACCCATAATTACAATAACTTGACACATTGACTTAATGTTTTAGAGAACATAACATAAAGACAATTACTAACGGAAAGAAGACCGAGACACTTGAAAATATACCAAAACGACTTGACTCCTCGGGGCTTCCAACTTTAACACCTTGGTTCCAAAAGACAAGCTCAACTAGGAGCTCACGCAAAATCCATCCTACACTTGTGTCTTACTTTTAATCTCCTTGCTATGACCTACAAAATGTCATCAACTATAACATAAGCAATTGCTTAAATTAAAACTATAACAATACATAAGAATTTCATGGAGCATCTATAACATAACTACATACCTTAAAATTGGTATTTACACTACTTGACATATAAAGCTATGGATCCAAGCTAACTATAACAAGCTCCAACAACTATAACATAATCAAATAATCATATTTCAATATGATATGACATTAACCCACTATACTTACCTCCAATTGAACAATAGGTTTTTACCAAGTAGAATCACCACTTCCTTAAGCTTCATAAACAACAATTATTCTAAATTAGAGACTATAACTAGCAATTTCAAGAAATTGAACATCTCCTATTACTACTTTTAACTTATAAATTCAAAACCCTAATTATAAGAATTGGGGAAGATACTTACTTAATTAGAGATATGAAATTAAGGGTCTCCCTATCTTGATAATCACCCCAATAGGTCCGAATTTGGATTCAATTAATGTATTCTTGATGTCTTCTTCTTCTTCTCTTCTAAACCCTTTCTTCACCTTGAGGTTCCTTCACAAATTCTGGATATCTCTTCTATGTACTAACTTTTTCTTTTTAATTAAATTACTTAGCCTTAATGGCAACATTAGTCCCTCTATTCTAGGATTCTTTTATATAGATCACAAAAGTTCTTATTCTTTCTTACTAGCCACAATATTTAAGAAGTATTCATATTCATTCTAACAAAAGTTTAATACTTCTATATAACAATACCTTGACGGGATACGGGTGTAACAATTGAAGCCAATATAATGTATGTAGCCTTGTTCTGCCTCGAGATAAGAAGCACATATATAAAGGCGTCATCTTTGTTAAGTTTGGTTTTAAAAGCTCTAAGGATTAGTTTCTCTGAAATTCTTTGTGCCAAATTAAGTTTGAATAGCAGTTATCTTTAAAGGAGTGGTTCGTTCAGGATTGGTCGATGGCTATGTGCCTTGGTAGTTGGTACCAAATTCTTTGACTCATAAATACTCTTTTCTCACACTACTACAAAATCTAAACAAAGCCCTTTAATAGAGCCCTGTTAATAGGAAAAAAGGTCTCTATAAAGGTGTCCGTCAAAAACAAAGGCATAAAGCGCGGTTATGAAATGAGAAAACGGTTCACGGCCACAAAATAGAGCCCTACCACAAACTTCCTTTTTGTATGATTTGATTATATGAAAATGGTAGATTAGATAGAGGTTTTAGAGGTTGACATGATTTAGTTTAACTTTTAGTGTAATTGAGGTTACTTAGGTGAAACATTCAACTTACTGGTCGTGTTTTAAGCTTATTTTGGGCTTATGATCTTATTTGGTTCAGCTTATCCATGTTTTTTGTAACTATAGATTCGTGTTTGTATCAGATCACTATCATATGTTTCTTCTAAATAAAGACATGGATATAGAAACTTAGATACATGATATGTGTTGGTGGAATTACTGATTCGTAGAAGAATGGCCGTACATAGCTAAAATACCTCGGTGAACAAATGATAAGCCTTGGCATTTGTGATATAATCGGAGCCCATTCCCGTTAGTACTACTCTTACCATCGCTAATTAAGGTAGGATTATTTCTTATCTTGTATTTATTTCTTGTGTAAATGATATGCCTTGGCATTGGTGATAGCTCTGAGCCCATTCCATAAGTTATTACTTCAGCTCCACAAGAAAATTATGTGTTTAAAACATTGTTGATATGTTTGACTTTTGTTGCAAGATTGTAACATCCCGCCTACTCAGACCACAATATTGTCCGCTTTGCCCGAAGGCTCACGGGTTTGTTTTTGTGGCGTCATTTGAAGACTTCTCAGCAGGTCACCCAAGCAAGTACTACTCTCACATCAGCACGCTTAAATGCCAGTTCCTAAGAACTCCACCAGAGAGACCACAAAACGCTGTGTCATTGTGGGCTGAATGTTATCTTATGAGTCCAAGATCTCCAGCCACCGATGTGGGATTTGCCTAGGGTGTTACAATCACCCCCTTAGGGACTCATCGCCCTCGATGAGGTTTGCCCCACCATCCCGAACCTCCGTGGCTCTGATACCACTTGTAACATCCCACTACTCGTAATTACAATATTGTCCCCTGGCCCAGGCTCACGGGTTTGTTTTTGTGGCCTCATTTGAAGACTTCCCAGCAGCTCACCCAAGCTAGTACTACTCTCACATGAGCACGCTTAACTGCCAGTTCCTTATATACAAATATATATATATATATAAATAAAGCCTAAATAATAAAAAGCAGTCACCTCATCTTGAAAACCTCGAGTGAGTATGAGCAGCAAGTAGGAAGACACAGTGTGAGTGGGACAGAAGTGGGAGTAGGACAGAAAGAAATGACTATTCAGTTACTATTCAGTTGCATGTCTCGAAAATAGTTGAAACAACAAAAATAGGGCAGGTAGGTTAGTGTTGAGACTTTGTATAAAAAAGATTAGTTATAGACTAGTAAAAAATAGGGTAATGTAGGTTAGTGTGTGTTATACTAGTACAATAGTATTTTACTTGATCTTAAAATAAATAGTTAATTTCATGAAGTTTCTTTTCTGAAATTTAATCTTATCTATTTTTGTTATTGTTTTATAATATTTTGACGCAAATTATATTATGAATTTATATTGTGAATCCATTTTCTTTGATATAATTTTCATCACATATAATATAACACAAATAAAAATTTGATAAAAAAAATTCAAATTTCAAATGCGGATACTTATTAATTTTGGGAATGATGTTCAAAAATGTGTTGTGGTAACTAAGAAGATTATGGTTCTTTATGTGGAAAGAAAACTTTAACAACGAGGGTTTCGGAAGAAAACTTAATGAAAACACCTATAAGCAACATCAAGCCAAGCTTTTGTAGACGATTAAACAATGTGAAATTTTCAAGCCAACCTTTTGTAGATGATGAAGGGATGTGAATTTTCAAGCCAAGCTTTTGTAGATAATGAAAGGATGAAACATTTCAAGCCAAGCTTTTGTAGATGATGAATTATTACTACATAACCAAGTTAAACAAAGTGAAAATTTGGTTAAAAATGGACAAAATGGTGTAATTTTATACAAACAACAACAAAACCACCACATAAATTATGCTTGAGATATTCCAGCATGGAAAAACTAAACTTAGATTTCTGTTGATCTTAACAGAAAATGCCTCGCACGAGAAGCGCAACTGCTTAACCAGAACCAACTTCAACACCAACACCAACTCCTATTCCCGCATAAAGATCAATCCCACCTCTGACAACCCCATCGAAGGGTGTATGCGGATGGGAGATGGAGATGCACCAAGGAACCCTGACGTTGTCACGGGTACGTTTTTAATTAATCAGCATAGTGCAAGAGTATTATTTGATTCGGGTGCTGATAAAACTTTCGTAGCTACTACTTTTGCTTCATTGCTAGGTATTGCCCCAACTAAGTTAGATACCACTTATGAAATTGAGATAGCAAATGGAACGTTAATAGGCACTAGCACCGTACTTCTAGGTTGCACTATAACCTTGCAAAACCAACCTTTCCTTATCAACCTAATGCCTATTCAACTCGGTAGTTTCGACGTCATTGTTGGAATGAATTGGTTATCCAAACATCGCGCCAGGATAGTTTGTGACGAGAAGACAGTTCTTATTCCACTAGAAGGCAAAACTCTTGTTGTTCAAGGCAACCGAAGTAAGAGCCGATTTGGAATCATCTCATTCCTTAGGACATAAACGACGGATGTCAAGTGTTTATGGTACAAATAGCCGAGGACAAGTCGGAGAAGAAGCGACTTGAGGATGTACCTGTAGTGAAAGACTTTCCCAAAGTGTTTCACGAAGACTTACCTGGTCTTCCACCTATTCGCCAAGTCGAGTTTCAAATTGATTTAGTGCCAGGAGCAGCACCTGTAGCGAAAGCACCATACCGATTAGCTCCCTCCGAAATGAAAGAGCTCTCCGAACATCTAAAAGATACCCATTACCTCACATCGATGACTTATTTTACCAACTGCAAGGGTCGAGTGTATACTCAAAGATTGACTTAAGGTCAGGATACCACCAACTGAGAGTTTGGGAAGAAGATATTCCGAAAACCGCTCGTAACACGCTATAGGTCCCGTGGCGAACTCGAACTACCGGAAGAGCTCAGCAGAGTACACAACGTATTTCACGTTTCGAACCTAAAGAAGTGTCTTTCTGACGAAACACTGGTGATACCGTTGAAAGAGATTCTCTTGATGGAAAACTTGCCTTCACGGAGGAACCCATAGAAATTATGGACCGTGAAGTGAAACGATTGAAACACAGCCGTATTCCTATCGTCAAAGTTCGATGGAATTCACAAAGAGGACCCGAGTATACGTGGGAACGTGAAGACACAATCCGCGCCAAGTATCCGCACTTGTTCAGCTAGAACACTCATGACCCCACACAAACTTAAATTCTGGAATGGAATTTGAATGACGGGTAGGTACTGTAATATCCTGTGAAAAACCCCAATTAATAACACTAAACATGAAGTAATTGTAGATTACTATTCATACACCCATTTTTAGGCAAAATTTTAAACTTTTCCTTACACTATGCAACTCTGAATCAATATGTGCTATGTGATTCACACTTATCTAGAATGAGCTCACACGCAACCCACTATGACCTAGACAAGGCACAACACAACTAAGTGTCAATATTAATGATTAGTGGAACCTTTGCACTCACAAACAACCACATATGAAGATTGTATCTCAGTGGACCCTACAACGCTAATACAAAGCTGTAATACACACAAAGGGACCCACAATCACTCTTGGTGGACCCTACCACATCAACATGAACAAATATACATTCAATGGGACCCACAACTCCCACGTAACTGGATTACATCTCTGTAGGCCCCACAATATCAAGAATATAACATAATATTCACGGTAGGACCGCCACACATGATCCCTCTTGGTGTAATACACATAGTAGGACCCTACAACGCTAATATAAAGTTGTAATACACACAAAGGGACCCACAATCCCTCTTGGTGAACCTCACCACATCAATATGAACAAATATACATTCAATGGGACCCACAACTCCCACGTAACTGGATTACATCTCTGTGGGCCCCACAACATCAAGAATATAACATAAGATTCACGGTAGGACCACCTTGTTCACAAGTGGGCCCCACATGATCTAATTTAACTAAAAAACTCGTATTGGGCCTACACGACCCTATACTAATCACACTAGCCCAACAAGGATACACGAATCTCATTTAAACACTAAATGGGCCAAAGAATCACTTAAGCCCAATAACCAAGCCCAATCCAATAACTAGTATGTTATTCAAATACACATGCGAACGTATGTTTACTTTGGCTCTCGTACTCACGATTCTTACAAACAACCTATGGAATAAAACGTATCACCTCATTCTTTGCACTCAAAAGAATCGAGATCAACTAATATCTCAACCAAATACGTACATATGAACAGTAAACCAAGGGCAAAGTATATCGAGGTCACCACATCAAACGTATCCAACTTTGGTCAATTTAAGTTAAACGCGTTTCTATTGATCCTCATGAGTTCTAAACTCACTCAAATGACTTCCTAAGTGTTTCTAAGAGATTCACAAGTCACTAAACTCATCAATGTGCCCTAACTCAACATATTCGACTCGATGTATATTAAACGCATACAAATAAACTCATATTATGAAATAAACGAGAGACATTCTAATACGTTTGTAAATCCATTATTATTCATTTTGAGACGTTCTATCTAAGCTAAACAAGACTCTAAGTCTTCAAGACCTCACAACAAACTATTTGACTTATATTTATTCATTTTGGTCACGTTAAATGTCATTTGGACTCCTAAGCGTGTCACGACTTCTACAAACTCCTTGAAGGCTCCTATAACTTTTTATGATGTCTTAACATCATCACAACTTAAAATCCATATGGACAAAAACTCAAATTAATCCCCCGTTCTTTTATTTCCCCAAAAGCCAGCCGAGTCGACCCGGATACACAATTGCAGCCATTTAACCCTAATTTTGTACTTTTTCATCCCGTTTCAGCTAGAAGCAAGGTAATTTTGAGTTATTTATTTTATAATTTAATTGAAGTTAGATGTTATTATTGTTTGAAATAATGTTACGTACAGTAGTAGAGTATTTGTTTTGATATATAGTCCCTCTTTGTAATGCATGTTTAGAGTATGGATAATCCTGAAATTAGATGTTATTATTGTTTGAAATTAGATGTTATTATTGTTTGAAATAATAGTTCCTCTTTGAAATTAGATGTTATTATTGTTTGAAATTAGATGTTATTATTGTTTGAAATAATAGTCCCTCTTTGAAATTAAATGCTATTATTGTTTGAAATAATGTTAGGTACAGTAGTAGAGTATTTGTTTTGATATATAGTCCCTCTTTGTAATGCATTTTTAGAGTATGGATAATCCTGAAGGAAAAGCACGAGATAAAGCATGGGACCATGTAACACAAGGTATCGAAGAAAACGGGAAAAAAGTTTTAGTTTGTAACTTTTGTAGTTTGATAATGCGTGGTGGTGGAATAAATAGAGTTAGAAGCATCTTACGGGCGAAAAGGGGGAGGTAGCACCGTGTATGGTAGTAGATCAGGATGTTAAAGTTGCTATCGAAGCTTCTTTGAAAGAAACTGACGATAAGCGTAAAGAGAAGGTTATGAGTAATGTTGTCATCTTGGATGATGAAGAACAAGAGGGGAATAAAGGTATACACAATTCTTCTCAACACGTCTTGTATATACATATGAATGCCTGAAATTCTCTTTATTTTCAACATGCGGTAGCCGGTATTGGTTTTAATTACCAATGCTTTTGTGTTAATTATAACGGTGGAAGCCATTGTTGCATGATTATGAGTGATGAGTGGACGAATATTAGGCAATGCCTTTTGATTCATATCTTGGTTTATTGTCCTAAAGGGATCTCATTTATTAATGCATCCGATATTGATAGCAATGCTGAAAATTTATGTAATTTGTTTTCTGAGATTGTTGAAATGGTTACCGACAATGGTGCTAATTACAAATCATCACTCTTGCATAAAGTTCATTTGTTATATGTTTTTGTTTTGTGCAAACCATGAACATATTAAAATAAATTTATAGTGTTAGATCCGTTGACGTGCATACAAGTTTTTGTAACTTACTGTGATATATGTTTGTTGTCAAATTAATTACTAAGTAGTATATTGTTTGTAGAAAACTAGAAGGGGGGTTGAATAGTTTACCAATTAAAAACTTTGTTTTGAAACTTATTGAAAGATCAATTGATATTGATCTTTGATGAAATATGCAAGCAATATGTAAAGTAAATAAGAAAGAAATGATCAAACCACAACAAGTTGTTTATAGTGGTTCGCCCAAGGACTCTTTTTCGTCCTACTCCACTCCCCGAGTCTCACACTGAGTTTAACTTACTAGTCAACAAGCTCCTTTCACCGGCGGAGAAACCTTTACACTTCGCTTACACTATTTCCAACACTAAGCTAGATGTCGAGTTCTTTCCAAGGGTACAACTACTCCCACACACAATGTATTTTGAGGACTAAAATACTAACCACTCACACTCACAAGATTATGATGGTTTAATACAACAATGAAGTATGAATCAACACTAGATCATACAACACTAAACAAACAAGACTTCCAACTTCTCGCTGAAGCTTGAATATGACTTGATCTTCTTTGCTACAAAAGAGATCACTAATATGATATGAAACCGAGTTAGAAAGGTTAGAGAGAAGATATGTATGAGAGTATGTTAGAAAGGGATGAAAACTACTTGGCTTGGCATTGCTATTTATAGCCAAATGGACAGAGCTGCCACGGACCGCGAACCTTTAAAAGTTCCGCCTGGTACCATTTGGTACCGGGTCCACGTACCAAGATATCAAATCATTGCTAAAGTCAACTCTATCTAAGTGAGATTGTGCAAGATATGAAGAGTACAAATCTACACAAAATATCTAATGAAATCTTCCAATGATTTCCATGATGCATTACATGATGTCATATGTTGTATTTCTATTTTTAGAAATATGCAAGTACTTAAGTAGTGTTTGGTTTTAAGAACCTAACACATTCTAAAAACTACTATCATACATAATGATTAGAGTCATATCAAGATGTTACTAATCATAAATGTAAATGCTTGAATGATGAATATATTGTTTGAAAAAGCTTGTTTTAATATCTATTAAACTTGACAAGCTTTAAGCTTTTATAAATTAAATTTACTTTTGTCGTAAACAAAACTTAGGTAAAGATCAAAAATATAAATAACGCTTAATGACGATATTTGTATTAACAATCTCCCCTTTTTGTTGAGGACAAAATATAAATTTTATTTTTATAAAAGATACAAAGTTTGGGCAAGAGTTATAAAAATATTAGTTTTAGAACTTGAAAAGAAAATGATAATGCAAGTGTAAGATGTTTGACTTTTTATGAAAGTCAAAGTATTCACTAGTTGATGCATGATGTTGACTTTTTCGAAAGTCAGTATGCAATTGACTTTTAAGAAAAGTCAAGTATTACCAATGATGTATCCTGTTTGACTTTTCAAAAGTATGTCAATTTGACTTTTTCAAAAGTCAAAATATAATCAAGTTCTATTTTTTCCCCTTTGTCTCAACAAAAGAATTTATGACGCGGAATGTAATGAGCCCTAGCCATTATCTCCTTGATCAAAGCTCCACCTAAATTGGGTGCTTAATGGGAAGATACATGGATTGTGAAAATAAAGCTACAAAAAATGTTAGTAATAATGATCATTCACAAGCATTTCCAAACACTATGTAAATGTACCAACACTATAATAAAAACACCATTCATTAGTTAAAATTTTCATGAATAAAGATCATGAAAAGAGAACACAATGATGTGTTTTAGTACAAGAAAAGAAAATAAATCCTAGAAAAGAAACACTAGAAATGCTAATCTATGACCATCCTAGTTAGATGGTGGATGAGAAAGAGCGCTGAGGCCAGGATGATTGAGGATGAACCTCATTTCTTCTGGAAGTCATGGACCATAACCCGGTCCTTTCCACTGGTTTGGGCCGCTTGCTCACAAGTTGAGCAACCATGCCAGAGGGTAGAATGTTTGGGGAGGTTGTGGTGGTGGAATGGTGGATGTGTTGGGGATGTTTGGGGTGGTCATGATGGATGCAAGCAAAGCATTTTGCATTTGCATAGTCTCACTTAAGTGAGAATCCACCATGCCTTTGAATTGGTGGAGGTTGTGGAGTTCCGCTTGAATCTTCTCTCTAGTGGGATTGGCATCCCACATGCACTCCTCAATGTCCTCAATATGAGGGACATTGATGTGGGAGTGATGATCCCCATACAAAAGACCATGAATGTCTTTGTGAATGGGGTGGAAGAGAAGAGGTTTAGGCCCTAATGGGGCTGGGTCAAAGATGACCGAGGTGATTCATGAGCAATCGCCAATTGTGCCAAATGATGGCAATGGTGGATGATTTGGCCTAGGAGGCAAGTCATCCAAGTCCTCCATGAAAGGATTTGGTGAAGTTGGTGGAGTGGAAAATAACTCCATAGGTAGGAGAATGGAGACCTTGGTGGTGAAGGTGGTGGTGGTGTTTTGATGTTTGGATGGGTGCAGGTGGAGGTGAAGTTGGTGTTTTTGTTGGTGGTGGAGTGGTGATCACAATGTGTGATTGAGTGGGTGTAGCTAAGTAGTGCTTGTATCATCTCTAATGGGAGATGAGATTGTGAGTGGAGAAGACTCGGATGATGAGCTAAGGTTAACGAAGCAACAAGGCCTCACACTAATTCTAGCGGTTTTCTTGCAAGGTTTTGGAGATGATTTTGTCATTTTTGACTTGAGTTTTTCTTTGCTAGATAATAGTAAGAATGAAGAAGGTGTGAGGATGATCATGGTAAAACCTCTCAATTTATAGAAGTGAAAAATTATTGAGAAATGTGTTTGATTTGATGTTTAACCATTGAAGAGATGAGGTTCCTAATGATTTGGAAGTGGGTTGAATGCTAGTCATATCACCCAAGTCAATCCATACAAGAGAGATGGAGTGAAGAAGAAAATATTTGCAATAAATGTGTTCTAATGAGTGGAATTTTCTAATAATCGATCACCCATGATTTGAAGGTACCAAAAAATTTGGTTCCTTCCTTTATGCCAAAGGGCTCCTTGGGTGGATTTTTCAAAATTTTGAATTTTGGTGGGAAATGGATTTTTATAATTCCAAGTGAATTATACTAGTTCTAATAAGAGTATAAGCTAGTTAAGATTGATTTATAAGTAATGGATGGTAATTTGGAATCACGAAATAGTCAAAACGAAAATTACCGGAGGATCCACGGCACCAAAATCATACACGCCGAACCCCAAAAAGGGTGCCGTCTGGTCCGCTCAGATGCGTATACGTACCAATTTACATAACGGACGGTACCAAAATTATGGTGCCGTCTTATCCGTGAAGTGCAGAAAATGGACGAAATGTTTTTAGGTGTCGGGACTTTTCCGAAACACGAAATTTTTCTCAAAACATGTTATACTAAACATTTCTAGTTAGGAAAATAAATAACACAAAACATAGTGGAGCATAGATTTTGAGCAAGGCTTATTGATTTTCACATTATAGTGAAAATGGGTAAAATTTGATAGCATACTTGTGCTATCCCCCATGCATAAGATTGTTAGCATTCACCATTGTTTCAAGTTATATTATCATCCTACATAATAAAAACAACTAAATAGTATCAAACATTAATGATAATGTATTGTTCCAAACACTCCTTAAAGTACCCTTATTTGTCCAACTTCTTGTAAATCTTGTTCATCATCCTACCAAGGCACTTGAACATTCCCTTAGTTTGCTTGAACTGTGATTCATTCTCTATTTTGGAAAGAGACGCATAATACTCATGAGGCGGAAGACGAGAGCTTGGAAGACCATCCTGGGAGCTATTTGATGATGATGATGATGGAGTTGGAGGTTTTGCTCTCTTGCCTTTGTCTTAGCAACTCGTCATCACTAAAGGTACAAAGATTTGAGGGATGAGCTCATAGTGAAGGTGCATCCCTTTTGGTGTTGGTGGAATTGGTACAAAGTTTCTATAGAGACGGGTGAGAAGCATCCCGTATGGAAGAGAAACCGATCCTTGAGTTGGAATATCAATCATTCTCCTAGCTATGTAGTAAGCTAAATTGAATGGTCGGGTGGAAAGTGTAAGAGTTGTAGAGCATGAGCAAGCGCTAATGTGATCCCTATTTCCTATGGTGCTAATGACGTTGGCTCTAAGTAGCTCCTCCCATTTCTTAAATTTGGGCTTAAGTTCATTTAGCTCCATTCCATATGGATCTCGGTTTACCTCTTTTCCCTTTCGTGTAACTCGGGTTGTATCACCCTTGGGTTAAAAGGTGTTCACGGATGACATCCTTATCGGCCAAACGGGTTTGGTAGGGAAGAGAGCGGTCATTGATAGCATCGCAACGGTGAGTGACCATTTATCCCAGTAGACAAGTCCTGGGGGAATTCCTAGCACTTGAGCAAAGTGGCTAAGGTGATGGTGTAGTCATTTTGATTGATTCTAAACCTAAGACAAAATTCATCATCGTCTTCATCACTAAAGCCGGTCACACTAGCATAGAATTCTAACACAAACCTAGGACAAATTGGTTCATCGATGTCAAGAAGACAATCGAATTGAATGGCGGCTAGTTCTTCACGAAGATTGGTATTTTCAAGGAAGGATGAGTGAATGGTTCTACCTTCATGGAAATATCTTGATTTTAGACACCTAAATATTGCTACTTGTTCCTTGGAAAGTCCTTTGGTTTTGTGGTGTTTGGGAATGTAGTTAAGGGTGTCTTTGTGATCATAGAATCTTGCGGCTACCATGGTTATTCCTAAGGACAAGAATTAATATGTTAAAAATAAGAATAAATTTTAACGTTTTTGGTTCTAGTGTGTGCCTATATGAAAACAATTTGGAGTTGCGGTTATCTCGACTCATTTTATGCACAAAAATGGTTTTAGTGGGGTGTTTGGCAAATACCATGAGATAACCCAAATGCTCCTAATTCAATGTGGCTTCATTTGAATATACCCGGAATGCATATTAGTTATGCAATACCTTTAGTATTCAAGAGCATGCAAGTGATGAAAATTTAACGTTTCTATTTGTATTAGCAATGAAAAAATTGTTTTCCTACAAGTGAGAAGCTTTTCAAAACTTTTGACATGGGGTGTTTGGTTGTTTGAATAAGGCCTTATATTCATTATCTATCAATTAGTGGGAAGCATGATTTGTTTATGCAATATGATAATGTAGTACCTAATTTCAATGACTAGTTATGCAATTTGCCAATTGAATTCATATTTGGTATAAAAGCATACATAAAACCCCATGTAATGATTTGTGATAGTTTTGTGCATAAATAAGAATCCTAGACTGAGAATTAAGAGATGAAATGTAGTTAGGATACTTACAATGATGTTATCTTCAGTGATTAGTGAGTGGGAAGATGACAATAATGAGCTTGGTTTAAGTTTACACGTTTTGGTAAAGTGGGTTTTGAGGAAGAGGATGATTTTATATAGCTTTCTTCAGAGACACGACGACCGCACGGCACCAAAAATTTGGTTCCTCCCTTTGTTGTCGCTTTGTGCCGTGGCTACAAGAGTGTGTACAAGACAAAATTGTTTTGTTTTGACTATTCTAATGTTTTGGGCTATGTTTATCCTACATGTTTGGTTCCATTAACCCTAAACCAAGTCTAAGAAGATTAAAAGGTTCTCGCTTAAGAGGCTTAGTTAAGATGTCGGCAATGTTGTCTTCTGAGGATACTTTCTCGATTGAAATGTTTCCTTTTTGAACATTGTCGCGAAGAAAGTGATGCGGATTTCAATATGTTTTGTACGAGCATGTTGAACGGGATTCTTGCTGAGATCGATGGCCTTTGTTGTCGCAGTATCACAATGTCGTTGAGATGAATTACGTAATCTACTAGAGCTTGCTTCATCC
Organism: Chrysanthemum makinoi; assembly: GCA_910596185.1. NCBI lineage: Eukaryota > Viridiplantae > Streptophyta > Magnoliopsida > Asterales > Asteraceae > Chrysanthemum > Chrysanthemum makinoi. Next base: position 38,598,055 of record OU343216.1, on the reverse strand, counting down.
AAAGAGCTTGTTGACATGCTTTTCCGCCGTGACGCATCTCGCTTCAAGAGTTGAGATGGCTAAGGCCGTTTGCTTATTTGCAAACCATGAGGTGAGACAATGTCCAACAAAAGTGCAAATACCACTTGTACTTTTTCTATCGACATAATCACCGGCATGATCCGAATCGGCATACACTATGGTTTCTATACCCGTTCCTTTGGGATACCATAATCCTAAACACGTTGTTCCTTAATGTATCTAAAATCCTTTTTAAGGCTTCTAAGTGTGATGCCTTTGGGTTTTCTTGAAAGCACATAGACAAACACTAAACATAATGTCGGGTCTACTAGCCGTAAGATAGAGTAGGCTACCAATCATTCCTCTATATTTAGTGTTATCTACGGATTCACCTTCTTCGACCTTGGTGAGTTTAGTGTCCGAGGACATGGGTGTTTTAGTTGGTTTGGAATCTTCAAGACCAAATTTCTTAAGCATGTCTTTTATATATTTAGATTGGTTAAAGAAAATGCCATCTTCTAGTTGTTTAATTTGAAGTCCTAGAAAGAAGTTTAACTCACCCATCATACTCATTTCAAACTCGCCATGCATGATTTTAGAGAAATCATCACATAGTTCTTGACAAGTTGATACGAATATAATGTCATCAACGTATATTTGAACAATGATAATTTGTGATTCCTTTTTCTTGGTAAAAAGAGTATTATCTACTAATCCCATAGTATATTTGTTATCAATAAGAAAAGTCTTAAGTCGGGCGTACCAAGCTTTAGGTGCTTGTTTAAGGCCATATGATGCTTTCTTGAGTTTGAAGACATGATGTGGTTTCTCAAAGTCGTAAACCGAGGTTGAGCAACATAAACTTCTTCGTTAATAAACCCATTAAGGAAAGCACTTTTAACATCCATTTGAAATAATTTAAAGTCATAGGCACATGCATAAGCAAGTAATATTCTAATAGATTCAAGTCTAGCTACCGTTGCATAAGTTTCATCATAATCAATCCCTCTTGTTGATTATAACCTTGTGCAACAAGCCTAGCTTTGTTTCTAGATACTACACCATTTTCATCCATTTTATTTCGAAAGACCCATTTTGTTCCAATTATAGTTTGATCTTTGGGTTTTGGAACTAATTTCCAAACATCATTTCTAACTAATTGGTTTAATTCTTCTTGCATGGCAATTACCCATGATTCATCTTTTATTGCTTCATTTATGGTTTTGGGTTCAATGGTGGATACAAAACAAAAATAATTACTTTGATTTTGGGCTTGTGACCTTAAGGTTCTTTGATGAAGTTGTCCTATGACCTTTTCTAAAGGATGACTTTTAGATTCTTTGATGTTGACAATTTCCTTATTTAATGGTTCATCTTCCTTGTTATTATTAATTTTACTTTCTATTATTTGACTTTCAACTAAGTCATCATCTACCAAAGGTGATGTCTTAGAGGGAGGTGGACTTTCTTCAAATGTTATGTTCAACGATTCCTCGACTATCATTGTTTCTTTATTTAGGACAATGTAAGCTTTACTAGTTTGAGAGTAACCAAGAAATACACCTTCATAAGACTTTGGGTCAAACTTGGTGAGATAATCCTTAGTATTAAGAATAAAGCATTTACAACCAAAGACTCTAAAATATCCTAACGTTGGCTTTTTACCTTTATAAAGTTCATATGGTGTTTTGTTTAAGAAAAGGACGATTAAGACTCTATTTAAAATATATGTAGAAGTGTCGATGCTACACCAAAACTTTTGAAGAATGTTTTGTTCATTAAGCATTGTTCTACTCATTTCTTGAATTGTTCTATTTTTACGTTCTACTACTCCATTTGATTGAGGTGTTCGTGGAGCGAAAAAGTTATGTGTTATACCATTTGTATCACAAAAGTTTCCAAATTGAGTTTCGTTGTCAAATTCACGACCATGATCCGCTCGGATCGACACAATTTTGACACCTAGAAGATTTTGAATTTTCTTGCTAAGTATTTCAAATTTATCAAAAGCTTCATTTTTGGTTTTCAAAACAACGTCCAAGTAAACCTTGAGTAATCATCTACTATGACCAAAGTGTATAAGTTGCCTCCATAGCTTCTTATAGCGGATGGTCCAAACAAGTCCATATGTAATAATTCTAGACACTTAGATGTGGACACCATATTTTTAGATTTGTGACTACTATGTTTTTGTTTACCAATTTTGCAAGCGTCGCAAAAGTGTTGGTCATATTTAAGTTTTGGTAAATTCCTAACCAACTCTTTTGAAGATAGGTTTTGTATAAGTCTCATATTAGCTGACCTAAGCGCCTATGCCAAAGAGATGAGCTATCGCCTAATGTTGTTAGGCAAAGTTTGTCATTATATGTTTTATCTATTTTCATGACGTATATGTTATTTTTCCTAACTCCTTTAGCTATGGTGATACCATCTTTTAGTATTTTACTACCATTTTCATCAAATAGTACTTTATACTTTTTATCACATAATGGCTAATACTAAGTAGATTAAATCCTAACCTATCCACATGAGCAACATTTTCAATAGTTAGGGAGTTATGAGCAATGCACTTTGCCAATAATTTTGCTTTTGAGATTGCTACCAAAGGTGACATTACCTCCGCCATACTCTTGGTATGATGAGAAGAGACTTTTGTTGCCCGTCATGTGTCGTGAGCAACCACTATCTTTTATCCATTCATCAGGTTCCAATCCAACTTTCAAGCATACCTAAGAAGCAAATAACTCAAGCATTTGGTCCCCAATATCTCATGGGTCCGTGTGGGTTAAACATACCATTTATTTGATTCATGTATGGAAATGATGGGTAAGAGTTCCATGGCATGTAATCTGGAGTTTGATATGGTCTAGAAAAGTTTTGATTCCAACCATTGTGTTGGTAGTTGGGTTGTACGTTGTGGTTGCTCTTAGGAAAGGGCGTTTGGCAAAAGGAGTTTTATATCGTTGTTGAGTAGTTTTGATCTAAATTCATTTTTGACAAGTCCTACCTCGATGTAACAACTGGTTTTAGTTTAATACTATTATTGGTTTTCTTTGTTACTTTAACAAATTCAAGATGCCTTTCAAACAAAAAAAACATTCAAGACGGCCGTATCAAGTACATACCGGCGTACCACCACCATTTTTTTGATAACGGTCTTAAGTTGGTTCCGCTCGTCCGCGGCCGTAGCAATTTTGATGAATGTTCGCCCTTTCGGCCGCTTTGTTTTGACTCTTTGGAATTAATACTTCATTAAAACCTAGCCCATTCATGTCTCCCGGTGTTTTATGAATTTTAACTATTTCATCGGCAAGAGCGATGTTTTTGTTAAACCTTTTAAACTTAGAATTATTTTCTATTAAAACATCTTGTGTGAGCTTTAGTTTTTCTATTTCAAGATTAAGCTCTTGACATGATTTACAATCATCGCCATTTGCTTTTCCTTTTTCAAGTCGTTTTGCTTTTTCTTTTAACTCATATACTTTACGTATTGCTTTTCCTTTTAGTTTTAAAATTTATTTGTAGTTATGATTTTTAGACTAAGCTCACACAATTGATTATATTGTTTTTGCAAAGTGTCATCATCAATTGAAGAATAAGAAGAGTCGGAAAATACCTCATTTGACTCATGTGCCATTAGAGCGATCTCTTCCTTGCTTGATTCTTCATCGTCTTCACTATCACCCCAAGCACCACTTACAAAAGCTCGTTGAGTTTTGCTTTTAGGTGGCTTAGGACATTCTCCTATGAGATGACTTGCATCACCACATCTAAAACACTTTCTTTCACCTTTGCCCTTTTTGTCATCCCGATCTTTTTGGAATGGCTTCTTTTCTTCTAGGTTGTGTCTTAAACTTTCCTCTTCTTCTAAAGAACAAAATCTCTAACGGCCATGGCCTCCTCATCTTCACTGGAGCAAGATTCATCATCATCACTTGATTCCTTTGCTTTTAAGAGCAACAGTTTGATCTTCTCCCTTCTTCCTTTGATGATCTTCGAATCTTTCTCCATTACCATTTCATGAACTTTGAGGTTGCCAATTAGCTCGTCTAGTGACATTTTTGAGAGATCTTTTGATTCTTCAATAGCGGTCACTTTAGCTCTCCATTTGGGATGGAGTGCTCTAAGAAATTTCTTGACAAAGTTCTTACTACAAAAAGATTCATCAAGTGCTTTAAGTGATGTAATAATAGTGTTAAAGCGAGCAAAGCCACAATCAATGGTTTCATCTTCGGGGATAACAAATTGTTCATATTGTTGAACAAGAAGATCAATTTTGTTATCCTTGACTTGTGAATTACCTTGATGTGTAACAATTAAAGATTCCCAAATATCTTTGGCGGTTTCACACATAAAATTCTTTCATATTCTTTTCTAGGTAAAGCATTATAAAGCATCATTTTAGCTTCATTATTTTTAGCAACTAATTTCTTTTGTTCATCAATGGAAATATCCTTTGTTGTAGAACTAAAATCCCTTTAACAATAATAAACCAAAGATCTATATCTTTTGATTTTACATATGTTTCAAAGCGGTTTTTCCAATAGATAAATCCATTGGTTTCAAAGAGTGGTGGTCTTTGCATAGATTGCCCTTCTTTAAAGTTTTGAGAATCCATGGATCGTTTCAAGTTTATAAAATACAAATTAATTTAGAAATTCTTGAGCAACGAGGCTCACGGTACCAATTGTAGAAAACTAGAAGGGGTTGAATAGTTTACCAATTAAAAACTTTGTTTTGAAACTTATTGAAAGATCAATTGATATTGATCTTTGATAAAATATGCAAAATATGTAAAGAGAAATAAGGAAAAAATGATCAAACCACAACAAGTTGTTTATAGTGGTTGTACAAGGACTCTTTTCCTTGCCCTACTCCACTCCCAGGTCTCACACTTTCGAGTTTAACTTCACTAGTCAACAAGCTCCTTTCACCGGCGGAAAACCTTTACACTGCTTACACTATTTCCGACACTAAGCTAGATGTCGAGTTCTTTCCAAGGATACAACCACTCCCACACGCAATGTATTTTGAGGACTAAAATACTAACCACTCACACTCACAAGATTATGATGGTTTAATACAACAATGAAGTATGAATCAACACTAGATCATACAACACTAAACAAACAAGACTTCCAACTTCTCGTTGAAGCTTGAATGTGACTTGATCTTCTTTGCTACAAAGAGATCACTAATATGATGGCTGAGTTAGAAAGGTTAGTGAGAAGATATGTATGAGAGTATAGTAGAAAGGGATGAAAAACTACTTGGCTTGGCATTGCTATTTATAGCCAAAATGGTGAGGAAGCGTCCACGGACGCCTTTTAAGGGTTCCGCCCGTGTTCATTACACAATTACCGGTCACAGCGGTCAAGATATCAAATCTTGATAAAGTCAACTCTATCTAAGTGAGATTGTGCAAGATATGAAGAGTACAAATCTACACAAAATATCTAATGAAATCTTCCAATGATTTCCATGATGCATCACATGATGTCGTATGTTGTATTTCTATTTTTAGAAATATGCAAGTACTTAAGTAGTGTTTGGTTTTAAGAACCTAACACATTCTAAAAACTACTATCATACATAATGATTAGAGTCATATCAAGATGTCACTAATCATGAATGTAAATGCTTGAATGATGAATATATTGTTTGAAAAAGCTAGTTTAAATATCTATTAAACTTGACAAGCTTTAAGCTTTTATAAATTAAATTTACTTTTGTCGTTAACGAAACTTAGGTAAAGATCAAAAATATAAATAACGTTTAATGACGATATTTGTATTAACATTGTTAATAACTTATATTTCAGTACAAAAAGGTCTGACAAAGAATGAGCTTAGAGCGATTATAGCCGAAGAGGTCACAAGAGCCATTCAAGCAATAATGCCCACTATCTTGGAACAAAAATATGGAAAAAGACCTGTAAAATGATATAGAAGAGAGATTTGGGGTTGAGAAAGAGGATAGACAAGTTAACGGGGGCGTGGTTGTGGCTGGAGAGAACAATGATATCAAGAGAGACGAGGAAGGTCTGGAAAAATTTGAATACGAGATAAAGAAGACAAGGAAAAAAAGTGAGCTTCGGATGAAAATGTTGTGTGTGTGTGTTGACCTAGCTAGATTTAACTTGTTTATGTGTTGAGACGGATGAAACTATTTTGTGTATGGTTAACCACAAACCATGAACATATTACAGCAAGATCTGTTGATGTGAAAGTATAAATGTATAATATATTGATTTGAGAACTTTTTATAACCCATTTGGCCCTTACTGAAGTTGCATGATATAAAGCTACTTTTTTTTACAAACTTTGTTAGTTTGTTGACAAGAAATAGTAAACTCAGACCAAAAGGAGTGTCGAAATCCAACACTATACCAGTGTGGTACCTGATGCAAGCTAAGAGAGTTGACAAGTGCAACAAGTTACAACAATGAATTAGGTTCAGGAAACTATTGCCGAAGAGGTCATTAGAGCCATCAATTTGTCAATGCCTACTATCTTTGAACATATTACAGAAATCAAACTGTGCAAGAGTATATATACAGCTTGTTTTGAAGAAATAACTACATATGCTGAGCACCAAGTGTGACTGAAGGGAGAAGGATGGAGTGGTTCATAAGGGGACTGAAGACTAATATCACGGAGTTAGTATCCCAACAAGGAACTTGAGTACGTTTCAGGAGGCGATTGGGGCTGCTCAAGAAGTTGAAAAGGTTATCTATAAACACTTAGACGCATTATACCAAACACCCCAAAATTATGATAAGTCATTATTTATGGTTTCTAATAGTATTTGCATTTAAATATCTCAGAAATTTCGTCCACCTTTGAAGATGTTAGTCCCCGTATGGAAGCTTTATGTGCTGCCACTGATTGTAAAGAAAGTTATGATCAATTCAAGAAGATGGCTAGTTTACTGGTTTATGCCAAGAGGAGCATATACACCATATTTGAGCCAAAGGAACCCACGGAAATTGATAAAGTTCTATTGGCGAATCACACACCAACTCTGGGGCTTCAGTGTGCAGTCACTTTTTGCAATGTAAGGTATGTCAAAGAATATCCAGAAATATGCATTGGCCCCTCGGAAGTTGTATCTTATAGTAATCGAGAACCCGCAAAGAAAGGATACGGGTTATCCTGTTGTCGGTCAATTTGCTTCAGATTGTATGTATGCCCAATTAATTTCTGCCTTGTTATTCTTCTAGCTTTTGATCGCGGGTCTATTTGATGTGAGTGTTGACAAATTGTGAGAATATGAATACAAAAATACTTCTTTTATATCCAAAACTGCTTATTTCTACAACTCATAGCGTTTTCTTTCTTTTATATTCTCTCTAGATCTGTAGGAACAATAGCTCTTGCATGTTTATGGACTTTTCCCGAGTAGAGCATTTCTAGGAGGACTGTTAAAGTATATAACATTACTCTTCTATATCTATAGGAAGTTAGGAACAATAGTTCTTCCGTAACCAAATATCTTGGTATGGTTTAAGTTAATTACTTTTAACAACACACGTAATTCTTGATAATGGTCTAATGACTTGATCAGGAAAAGAAGAACCATCTCTTATAAAGCATCCTTAAAAGCATCAAGACAATAAAATAAAGGATAAGCCTCAGATGACTACTTGTTGATCAGTATATATATTTAATCAACTCGTTTATTTCTTTATACCAACCACTCTATATCGTGTGATTATTTTCAATTGTTCATTTAAGTAGCAAAAACATGAGCAAGTCCTAGGATATTCTAGTTTAAGGTTCTCTAGTTAAAGGTAATCCCTAAGAGAACCTTAGACTAGAAACATGAAATAGTTATGGGATACATGAGCAAGTCCTAGGATACATATCAACAAAAACATGTCCATTTCTAGTTTAATGTTTACCCTTCAAAGTATTCAGAAATTCTTGCCTTTTTGCGAGGAGGGTAATGTCGTAAGTATTATGAGCTTCATCATTATACATCGCCAACTCTTCACCATTGAGGTTATGCAGTGCCTTCAAATAGTTAGACCATTGTAGGATGAGGGAATGTGGTTCATCAGACCACCGACTCTTCAACAATGGGGTCAGGACCTGTTTCACTGAAGTCACAGCCACTACTGGAACCCCTTCCGTCCTCTAGCCGACTCTTCAACAATGGGGTTAAGACAACCACTACTTTCACTCAGTTCACATTCACTGAAGTCACAGCCACAACTGCTCAGTTCACATTCACTGAAGTCACAGCCACAACTGTAACCTCCTTACCATCCTCTACTTTCACCCAGCACAGACACACTATATTCACCATTCCCTTGATGGCTTTTACTCCGTTCACCTAATGCTATAGCTAATCCATTACTCAATCGTACTTTCGATGCTTTGAGTGTCTCTCTTCGTTTTTTTTTGAGATAAAAGCGATTACCAAATGAAACAATGAAACAATGAAGACTGCATAAATGTAGGGTACTAAGTATTTGGTACCCTTAAGTGCGACACCAAGACATATTCCAATTCCTATGATAAGGATGGCGATAGCAATGGTATATATTGGACCACAAAGTCTTCCAACCTACAAAGCCAATTCAAACACAGTGTTAGTCTGGTGCATGCCTACATGGATGAGGTAGCAACATTTGTTTCTCATGATCTAGAAGTGCGTTTTGTACTCGATAATGGGTGCCAAAAGCGTAGATACATGATTATAACGTTTTACTAATATGATAGCAAACTAGGATAACCGAGGTTTGTACGATAATGGATGCCAAGAAAGGATTAGATACATGATTATAACGTTTTACTAAAATGATAGCAAACTAGGATAACCCGAGGTAAAGATCAAAATGTCACGATCGGTCGTCGGACAACCATACCCATCAAACATATGGTTATTAGGCATAAGAAAAATATCAAATTATCTTACGATTATTTCATCAGGAGCTTTATTCCTAAACAACCATACCCATCAAACATCACAAACTTAAAACTTCTTAAATAAAAAAACTTATTCATCACAATCTTATAAGTATTCATCACAATCTTATAAGGAGGACTAAGGATCATCTTATTGTTGGTTTATGGATATATTTAATATGTGTATGACGGGATTCGAACTCGAGACCACGGGATTGCACACTTTATGTATGAGACTCGATGTTTAAATAATTAATATAAAATATTATGTTTAATTATTAAATTCACAATAAACGACTAAACGAGCGATAAGCACTTATCGAAAGTGACTATTGGTGGATTAAATGTCAGCGGGATATGAAGAAAATAAACAAGCCGAAGGCGGTTTTAGGAACCCTCTTTTGGGCTTGTTTTTGGCCGAAACTATGGAATCCCACATCGAAAACCATAGTAAACTTGACATCTACCATAAGGCTATAAATACATCCCATATATTCATCCTTTGGTACACTTGATTTCATTAGAAGGCCAAACTTCTTCTTTTCTTCCCTCTTGTTCTTGGTGCGGTGAATCCCATTGTAAGGGATTTCAGTGATCTTGAAACATAACAAAGGTGTTTGGTTATTCTATTATGATCAAAACTAGCATTAAGCATCGAATAGCTAATGAATGCGTGTGTACAAAAGCGTGATGTAACACCTACTATTGTTACATCAATTGGTTTGAATTGAAAAGCGGTAAGGGTCAATTCGTTAAACCACATAAACCCTAATTAGGGTTCTTGAATTGAAGAGATCTACCAATTGTGAGAGGTGCGTTCATCTTTTGGTTAATTAATTATTGTTATGATTCTAAGTCTTAGGTTTTCATATATTTAAACTCAATAGTGGCATCCAGCGCCTTGTATAACAAGTAATTAATTCTGAAACACATGAAATAAATAAACATGATTGTTATTAATTTGTATCATTAGATCTAGGGTTTTGCAAAACCTAAACCCTAATTTTGGGGGGGCTTTTTTTGGTGCCCTAATTAGGGTTTTGTAAACTTCAGTTTTAATTGGATTAGAAACCTTAGGTTGCATGCAATTTTATGTGTATTAAATTGCGTAACTCACGTTTAATTGCATTAATTGTTGATTGTGATTTATATTCATGATAAATACATGCATGTTTTGTTATGGATCTGCTTTTATTGTATGTTTTACTTGGTTAAGTGATATACACTAAAATTATGATAGATCTAGAATTGGGGAAGACCACAATTATTATTATTTAATCAATTATGTGCTATGTGGTATGTGTTTGATTTTGACTCACGCAATCGGTGAATCGATGCATGTGGCTCACTGTACATTCTGAAAACGGGTGAGAGTCTTAATTAAACATATCATATTGGAGATCTAGAATTGATTAGTAATAGGATTTATCAAAAGGTTTGCATGTGGCTATTTGATATGCATGACTTATTATTATGTTATGCATTCATTGTTTATTTGTTTATTTTTAAATACTTGCTTGTTTGTTTTGTGTAACAAGGGTATTTTAATAAGAAAAATAAAGTTACCTAAACAATGGTGAAACATGTATTTTTAAGCATAGTAATCATAATCGTTTAATTGATTGATTTTTGCACAAAATAGTTAGAACGGCTCACCCATTAATGACAAGCTGTGTGATGGGTATAAGGTTGGTACGCATTAAATTGTGACCTTAAAGATGAGGGTATGTAATATGCTTCGCTGACCTAATTCTCATTCTCGTTTGTGCATCTTAATGGAGCTACCAAGTATTCCTATATATGTGCATAAAGTCTTAAGGGTGAATTTACTTTAAATTCTACAGCCACTTTGTTAGTATTATCCGAATAACTTGGGTCTTATGACTCATGCACCCGGTAGGATATAGTGGTAATTAAAGGTAATTCTTTAATTGGTTTATCAATACCTCGATTAAAGTTTGATGATGAAAAGCTTAAACATTAAAACAAGGATATAAATGTTTTAATAAAACCTATGCTACGAAGATGAATGCATGACATCTTTGTACATATTTGATTTGACATCAAAATTATTACCTTTTAATTTAAGTTGTATGCCATCCACGAAGCGAAAACACAGATTACCTTTTATTTGCGTGAGAACGTGATTTAGATCGTAATCAAGCGGTAAAATATCCACTGACGTGAGAACGGCATGGATGATTTTGCTTGTTTCTTAAGTTGGAAAACTTAATTGAGCTTTGTAGTGAGAACTGACAACTCAAGGCATAAGATGGGGATAAACATGTTTACATGGCAATTGAAATTGGCTAGATGTAAATCCCATAAATCTAGGAATTGCAATTTGAAAATTGGCAATTGAGGTTCATTTCGTACCATCTTGAATAATTTCATTACTAGCAGAGCAAGCGATGTGATAAAACTATGTCAATTTGGATCCTAGTTTTTCAGTGAAAATTAAATGGTTATATGCTTATGAACCATGGGTAATTAATTTTCTTGAAAGGTTAATTATCGAAAATACTAAAATTGAATTTTGTAATTCTTTTGAATGTATAAATGCAACATTTCGTAGCGAGGTTTAGTCTTTGATCAATAAATTGATCCATTCTGCTTTCAAACAAATGTTTGATCGAGAATAATTTACCGAAAAGACAAACGAAGTCTCTTTTCCATGGGAGAAGCATGAGACTTAATCTTATTCCTTTTCATGAATGAGAAAGGTATAATAGGAACATTTGAATTGTCTAAACTCTAATGTAACTCATAAAAATGAATTGAACATCTTATTTTTCATAAAGATTTCATTACCCTCTTTTGGTGAATGAATCCTTTTGTAACTAACATGAATGTTGGTTAACTGGAAAACATGTATTTGAGTTACTAAATTAGAAGCTAGACTAATTACCGCGAAAATTGGTAAAAGGCAAACTAGCAAAATTTATCTAGTTGCTTTGCTTTAGCCTTTAAAGGTGCTACATACCAGTATGGGGATGGTAGGCCAAGTAAGGAAGAAATTGCATACCCATTTTTTCAAGTTAATAACATTGGTGGACAACCCATCGTTCATAGAGTAGAATACACCTTTTAGTACCTTAGTAATGATTATGTATGGTTCTTTAAAGGTGTAGGAAAGTAAAAAGCAAGCAAGTTGTTTTCACTGGTTATGCAACACTTACAATGTTGTCGATTCATTGGAATTTTTGTGTTGCATTCTTGAATAAAGTTGTTTTATTGATTTCTAATTTAGTGGGAATACAAGCCTTATTTCCGTGTAGTAAGATTATCTTCAAAGATAATTACTTTCCAATTGTAGGCACTTATGTTTTTAAGGAGAGTCATATGTGTTTCCTTACTAATCAATATAGTCCTACATCTACTTGTTATATCTATGACACAAATCATATTAATCAAATAAGCGAGCGTGTATCATATTTGTTTATCTGCTACATGATGTTTTTCCATGCACAAGTGGGAGAAATCTTTATTGTGTGCAAGGTACAACACATATAACTATGATTTAAATGGATTCTCTTGACCGCAAGGTAAGAGAGTAACGTTCCAATAGGAATTATACATTTAAATATGTATGATTGCCCCATTAAGAACATGTGTCAAGATGATAACAAAGACTACTTTAAATATTTATGTCATTCAATATTTAAGAAACACTTGTAGTTACAATTTATGTTCATTGAGCGTGAACTAGATTGTAGCCCAAGGTAAAATATCCGTGTATGAGAGCGAGCATGGATGATTTTGCAGTTTCTTACGTTGAACATTTCATAGAATAACATAATTAAATGAAGTAATCTAATACTACTTTGAATTTAAGTATTCGTTGAATGACTTAAATATATGTAGTAAATATTAACTTGAAATATTAATTGAAACCGAGGTGGTGTTCATAATTACTTTAATTATAAATGTTTATGATTTTGTAAAGTCACAAACATGAAGTCTTTTAATACAAGACTTAGAATATAAAGTAAGGCGTTAACTTGCTATGTTTTAAGACATATGCATGAAGTCAATGAGTTGATCAAAGACTTATAGCGTTATAGTGGGATTATAACTGATATGTCTTTTGACTTGGTCAAGAATACTTGTGTTATAATACATGCAATTGACTTGGTATTTCTATTGTACCATTAAGTTTTACTTTGTTGGTAAATAGGTAAGCCAAAGGTAGATAGTTATCTTAAATATTGTTAGATTTTCTTACAATATTAATTCTAAGGAAATATCATAGTTTTATGGTATGTTCAGTTAGAAGAATCAAAGTCTATTGGCGTTGTTTGATTCAAGATAACTATAGTTTCTTCCAAAAGTTATCAAGGTTTGTAGAATGAGTATAGATTGAATATACTCAATAAGACTCCAATCTAGAAGATTGATAAGACACCATTTGTTTATGGAATGTGATGAATCACATTAAGTCTTATAATGAAGTTCTAAATTTGTTAAACTACTTGTAAAGTGAGTTGTAACAAACTAAAGTCAGGAACTCTTCCTATCAATGTTTTTGTAATATCCCAAAAGAGAACAATGTATTGTTGCTCTACTTGCTAAACTATTTAAAGATAATCTTTAAATTGTTAAAGGCAAGTGGGAGTTTTGGTTTAGATCTTGAAAGACTAAAGTTACAAAATACATAATCTTCTAAAAATGCACTTGCAAATATCATGATGAGGCTAAACATGTAAATGATAGACCTCAATATGATGGAATTGTCATTCATAGATCCGCAAGGATATCTCAGATATTTAATATTCTGAGGATTATGAGTTACAGGATCATGGTAAGCCTGTTAATCATGATGATGAATTTACCAAATATTGAATTGTGGTAAATCAATCATACTATGAATGTTGAGATGCTGTCCATAAAGATAATCAATTTTAGATACTTGGTTTATCTAAATGAAGATGATTTTCTTCAAAGGATGAAAACCCTAGTGGTTTAAATCTTTATGTAGAAATCATATGGACAATATTGTACACGTATTTAATGTATGTCTAGTGATAATAATATTAATCATACTTAAGCAATTAACTATGATTGAATATTCTTTCCTAGATACATTAAATAGAAGTATAAAGATTATAATTGTCATACTTAGTTTCAATGATATGAAATTCTGACAATGAATATCAAAACTCTTTGTTTTGGAATTACTTTTGCGAGGACGATAAGTAATGCAAAGGAGTTTTATGAATTCAAATAATCTTTGAATATGTACAAGCTGCAAGAATCCATGAATGGATATATGCATGCATCTAGGAGATGATTCTTATGTTTAATATTAAATCCATGTTTGATTTAATAATTAAAATAAGATAGCTCATAAGTATTCAAAGCTAGTGGAGTTATTATTTTTAAATCTTATATGTTGTATGGGCAACTACATTCCACCTAAATTAAGTTTTAGTTGGGAATAAAACTTAGTTTATAAGATTTGGAAATAAGACATACAACCTTGGAATATATGTTTATTATTAAAAACATATGCGGTAAATAAATGAGTCTAATAGAACATGATGAGTACATATCTTTGACAAGATAGAATATGAATGAGATCTTAAAGTCTAACTTGAAGATACATCATGAACATCATGTTGTGTATAAGGTTGTTGTATCATGCTTGATTACAAGATGATTTAACAACATTGTAATATGTTTGGATTTAGAATTGCATTCCTCAGGAGTTGCTCCCAGATTCTATACAACAATTGTTGTGTAATTGTCATAGTCAACAAACTTGAGGTTTGGATGACACCAAACAAATAAATATTCAAAGTTCTGAGATGTTTAAAGAGCATATTGTTGTACACAATGATCTTTGGTATAATGAGATGACACTCAATTCTAGTCATGGTATCCTTGATAATGACCATGTTGTTGGTTATGCTCAACTAATAGCATAGTTGCATTATACATTAAAGAATAAAGAATACTTTAAACTTTAAGGTTTTGAAAGATGATTGTCATAAAAGGTGGTTCAGGTTGTCACGCACCTTATGGAATGATATGACAATGTCAATATATGTGTAAACACATAAAAGAAGTTCACTTATTGAATTCTTGAAATATGTATTCTCAAAATTTCTATAGATCAAAGTTAGTTAAAATTATGCCTTGTCAACAAGTGTGATTCTCATGACTTGTGGCAAAATTCACTAACTAAGTATTTGGATAAAGGATGTTAAACAATTATTATTTATAATGAATTAAAGTACTTTATACGTTTAATTTCATTTATAATATTGTATCATATATTTGCATGTTTAATCCGTGAATAACTTAAGTAATTCTAAATAGTCCATTGTCGATCAATAACATGGGAATGATATTGAATTAAGACAAATCTGAGTATTAGTTACAATATAGTTGAAAGTATATTGATGCGTAGCATGACTAATTTCGGATGATATTCAATGGATTGAGTATAGGACTTATCCCAACCACATGATGGTACTTTATGGATCTTAGTCATTAAGTACATCATGAATATTATCCTCGACTTGAGATACCAGATGTCATGGATGTAGTGCATTTCACGTGTGAAGCAATCTAGCTATAATGGCGGTAGTTATAAGGGGTTGCAAAATTTATGAATTACGCTGCCGTAGTTAAGCGGGTTTGTTTCCTTCAAATTTATTTTGAAGTATAATACTGTTGGGCCCCTTGTAGGGTTGTCAGAAGAATTGGTAATCTTGATCAATCATGTAAAGCGAGAAACATAATAGTTAATCAAGAAATGAGTGAGATCCATATTCTTATTAACATGGTATTAGAAACAAAGGATAAGTATGATGATGAATCATCAAAAGGTTTTCAGGAAACCATACTCGAGTTGTTGGGGTCATTGGCGTGTTGCTAGATGCTAACAATATTCACATATACTAAGATATCTCCAAGTGGGAGCTTTGGTTTATGGATATATTTAATATGTGTATGACGGATTGAACTTCGAGACCAGGGATTGCACACGTTTGAGACTGATGTTTAAATAATTAATATAAAATATTATGTTTAATTACTAAATTCACAATAACGACTAAGCGGCGATAAGCACTCGAAAGTGACTATTGATTAAATGTCATGAGGATATGAAGAAAGTAAACAAGCCAAGAGACGGTTTAAGAACCCTCTTTTGGGCTTGTTTTTGCGAAACTATGGAATCCCACGTCGGAAACTATAGTAAACTTGACATCTACCATAAGGCTATAAATACATCCCCATGTATTCATCCTTTGGTACACTTGATTTCATTAGAAGGCCAAACTTCTTCTTTTCTTCCCTCTTGTTCTTGGTTGACGAGTGAATCCCCATTGTAAGGGATTTCGAGTGATCTTGACATAACAAATGTGTTTGGTTATTATATTGTGATCAAGAACTAGCATTCGCATCGAATAGCTAATAGTACGTGTGTACAAAAATTGATGTAACACACTATTGTTACATCAATTGGTTTGAATTGAAAAGCGGTAAGGGTCAATTCGTTAAACCACATAAACCCTACTTAGGGTTCTTGAATTGAAGAGATCTACCAATTGCAAGAGGTACGTTACGCATCTTTTGGTTAATTAATTATTGTTATGATTCTAAGTCTTCCGGTGTGTACTCTGTGGTGTCTATATGATTCTATTTGTTTTCATATATCTTAAACTCAACACTTATTGCCTCTCAAGTCCATAAGCTCAATCTCATAACCTGAGAAAAGTGAGCTTAGGAGCTTTTCCAATTTCAAATAAGCTCATAAGCCCAAAAAACAAGATAATCCAAACCATCCCCTGTATAAAATGCTATCAGTCGATCAGACCTATAGCCTAGCGGTGTGTGAGTTATTAGGCATAAGAAAAATATCAAATAATCTTATGATTATTTCATCAGGAGCTTTATTCCAATCATTTGATACAGGTACAAGTAGAATGCTGATCTTACTACCCATTAAATATGATACCCATCAAACATCACAAGCTTATAAGGAGGTCTTCCCGGACTTATGAGCTTATCTCAAACTGAAAAAAGCTCATAAGCTGATTTTTCATGAACTTATCGACTTGAGCTTTTCAAGTACATAAGCTCAACGCCATAAGCCCAAAAAACTGAGCTTATGAACTTTTCCAGGTTTAAATAAGCTCATAAGCCCGAAAAAAAGATAATCTAGGCACAAAAACTTAAGATTTTACAAAGGATCATCTCAATCTTATATACAAATATACCTCTTGCAAGACATAGTGTAAGACATAGTGAGTATGAAAATGGCACGCCGAAGAGTAGAGCAAGAATAAGCTGCACGCAGAAGATTTGTGGAATAGTGACAAATAGAAAGTGAAGTGACAAATAGAAAATGGCACGCCGAAGAGTAGAGCAAGAAAGATTTGGTGTATCTAATAGGGTTTACAGCTGGGTGGGAGAGGTGGGAGTGAAGTGACAAATAGCTTTTGTATGTACTTATCTAATAGGGTCAAAGTAACTAACAGGGTCAAAGTAACCTTTTGTATCTTGAAAAGATCGGATTTTGGTTAGACTAACTATTTTGTAAAGATGGATTTTGGTTAGGATTTTTGTAAACCCATATAATGGGATGCCTAATTATTTTGTAAAGATGAGATTTTGGTTAGTATTTTTGTAAACTGATATAATAGGATGCCTAGCTTTTTTGTAAAGATGGAATTTAGCTTAGGATTTTTGCAAACCTATGTTTGAGGGTGTAAACTCTTATTTTAAAACTTATAGATGGATATCAAACAATTTATTTTTCTTTTAAGTCCATCCACATGAATTAAAAACCTGATACCAAACATGCCCTTATTTGTTTTGTATGTTTGGTAACAACTTTTTAAGAGTATTTTAGAGCAGTTAGTAGTTAACGTAACATTATTATTAAAAAATTTGTTTGATAGAAAGCAGTTAGCATTTTTAGAATTATAAAAACGTTATTTTTTTAATGCTCTTTGAATTAGCATTTAGCATTTGGTGAAACAAACAAAAAAGAAACAATTGGTAATCTCCTCTCTTTGGTGTATCGTCATGTTAGGAAATAAACTAAACATGGTTTAGTTGGGTAATACGCCAAATAACCGAGGCTATATGTCGTATAAACTAAACCGAATTAAATGTTTTTAAATGCAGAAAATTAAAAGACTAGATAACGTCCAGAAATGTATAGGTCGTTTCCAATTTCTTGAATCGCCGTTATAGGATCCTAGGAAAACAGACTCGATAAAGCGATAAAAGTCGGGGTGTCTCCTGGGACGATCTGTGTAAACAGAAAAACTCCCTTTGAGTTGTTTGGAGCTCGTCCCACAGCCACAGTTTGGCCCACACTCGAACACAATTGTTTGGAGCTCGTCCTAGGGCCACAGTTTGCCCCACACTCGAACACGCTACCTTGGGTTCAATCAGCCTAGCCTTTGTATTAAAATTGGTTATATTTTCTAAAAAATTAAATATACAGTTGATTGAACCCAAGGCAGTCATATTCGAGTGTAGGCCAAACTGTGGCTCAAAGGGGGTTGAAATAGAGACTCCAGGTTCAATCTCTTTATCCCTTTCAACCGAAAAAATCTGCACAAAAGCTAATTCAAAATGCTTGTATATTTTACTTGACATCTCTATCAGTTCAACATTATTCTGGCCTATAATGCGGATTGGCTAAACCAAATTGACAATCAAATAAGCACATAAAACAAGAAGATAACAACTTATTCAACAAATGAGTAGCTATATGTAACATTTGATATCTCGTTATAACTTAAAGAAAAAACTTGTGCCACCTTATTATTGTTATTGTTATTATTATTATTATTATTATTATTATTATTATTATTATTATTATTATAAAGATCACTTTATTAAAAACTTATAGGATTTACAAGAAATTAGTAGGAAGCCGAGAAACCAACTGGGCCCCTACACCTCTAGCAAGAGCAAAACCAATCCTATTAAAATATGAGCAGCGGCCACGTGCCCGCGTCTTGAGTCATAGAGAATCGTCGAATACGCTTTAGTAAGGTTACTGCATCTTTCTCAAGTTCTCCAAAAGAAGAGAATGAAAAGGGGAGGAACCCATATCCGATATCCGCGCATTTAGCCTCGTACTTGACACGTTTACGTTGTGCGGCATCAATAACTGCACGCCCAGGAATAAAATCAATCATCCCAGATTGCGTCAATGGCGACGATCCTGTAAGGTCAACACATACATCATGCCCACCATCCTAAGAGTAAAGTAATATATTATTATAATTATTATTATAATTATTATTATTATTATTATTATTATTATTATTATTTTATGATAAAACAAATACGTGCTTAATGATACAAATAAATCCTAATACCTTTTAGGATACATTTTCATAATTTATAATCTAGAGTTTACTTGGGGACAAGTAAAGCTCAAGTGGGGGATATTTGATGAACTCAAATAAGTACATTTTATTATCATCATTTATCCTATTTATTTGACTGGTTTTATTATATTATTTATGAGAATCGATACTTAATTGTTTACTTTAGTGATTCTCAGGTAAAAACAAGCAATTGGTGTAACTTAATTGGTGAAACAAGCAATTGGTGAAACTTAGCAATTTTGGACGAAATATGGAGCAAAACTACCAAGATGTCAAAAGTCTACTGAAACCCAGAAGATGCGCCGTATCTCTCTCAACAGATACGCTGCAATATCATACTTAGATGAATTCGAAGACCATTGACTCACTTAGAAGAATGCGCCGCATGCTATCTATCATGCGCCGCATATGAAACTTTGGTCAACGAATAAGATCAAGCTTGTTCTACTCCTAATACGCCGCATCATACTTCTGACATACGGCGTATCACTATCAAGACTTCACCAGAAACGATCCAAGACAATGAAGGACATGTGCCGCATACAAGAATCAAGTTACGCCGCATCTGAAGGCGGTGTACGAATATTCCGGAATATATTAATCTTGGACCCCACGCGAAGTTAAGTCAATGCGCCGCATCTACTCACTCAATGCGCCGCATCGAACCCTCAGACAGAAACTATAAAGACAGACGAATTTGGTGTGCCACATAAAGAAGAGAAACCCTAAGGAGATGAATTCAGTCGAAGAAGCTTCACAAGACACACTCCAAACAAAGATTTTAGAGTTGTAAGAAGGTCCTGCATGTATTTAATTCATTAAGTAGTTTTGTTTTATTGTAATAGTACACTTTCATTCATCAGGATAGATGGGCTTGTGATTATGTGACTACAGAATATCATACACTCCCCTTAATATTGCTTTCCCATCAATTAAAGTTTATATGATGATCTGAAGGCGGTGTACGAATATTCCAGAATATATTAATCTTGGACCCCACACGAAGTTAAGTCAATGCGCCACATCTACTCACTCAATGCGCCGCATCGAACCCTCAGACAGAAACTATAAATACCCCAAGGACATGGGAATTTGGTGTGCCACATAAAGAAGAGAAACCCTAAGGAGATGAATTCAGTCGAAGAAGCTTCACAAGACACACTCCAAACAAAGATCTTAGAGCTGTAAGAAGGTCCTGCATGTATTCAATTCATTAAGTAGTTTTGTTTTATATGATGATCTGAAGGCGGTGTACGAATATTCCAGAATATATTAATCTTGGACCCCACGCGAAGTTAAGTCAATGCACCACATCTACTCACTCAATGCGCCGCATCGAACCCTCAGACAGAAACTATAAATACCCCAAGGATAGACGAATTTGGTGTGCCACATAAAGAAGAGAAACCCTAAGGAGATGAATTCAGTCAAAGAAGCTTCACAAGACACACTCCAAACAAAGATCTTAGAGCTGTAAGAAGGTCCTGCATGTATTTAATTCATTAAGTAGTTTTGTTTTATTGTAATAGTACGCTTTAATTCATCAGGATAGATGGGCTTGTGATTATGTGACTACGGAATATCATACACTCCCTTAATATTGCTTTCCCATCAATTAAAGGTTATATGATGATGTTTTTTGTGCCTTATATTAGTGCATTGATAACCTCTGCGTCTAGCTGAGCCCGTGGGCTGCCATACCTGATATAATGTGATCCAACAAAGATCTTAGAGCTGTAAGAAGGTCTTGCATGTATTTAATTCATTAAGTAGTTTTGTTTTATTGTAACAGTACGCTTTAATTCATCAGGATAGATGGGCTTGTGATTATGTGACTACGGAATATCATACACTCCCCTTAATATTGCTTTCCCATCAATTAAAGGTTATATGATGATGTTTTTGGTGACTTATATTAGTGCATTGATAACCTCTGTGTCTAGCTGACGTCTTTAGATAAGTAGGATAGACATAAGTGATCATTAAGGGTTTACTCGCCGATATAATGCGATCCAACGAGAAAGAATTGATTACGATACACTTGATATAAAACTAGCAATAAAACAAGTGACAAGCTACTTAATTATCAGGACAGGTCTTCTTGCAGTATCTATTATCTATCTGTGTACGTGTTGCTATTCACTGATTCGTGCTCATTAGTTTAATTTACTGTTTAATAGAACCAAATATGTGCTAGTCTCTCAGACTAAACCCCCTTTCCGTTAAGTAGTTTTGTTTTATTGTAATAGTACGCTTTAATTCATTAGGATAGATGGGCTTGTGATTATGTGACTACGGAATATCATACACTCCCCTTAATATTGCTTTCCCATCAATTACAGGTTATATGATGATGTTTTTGGTGACTTATATTAGTGCATTGATAACCTCTGTGTCTAGCTGACGTCTTTAGATAAGTAGGATAGACATAAATGATCATTAGGGTTTACTTCGCCGATATAATGCGATCCAGAAAAGAATGATTCTGATACACTTCATATAAAACTAGCAATAAAACAAGTGACAAGCTACTTAATTATCAGGACAGGTCTTCTTGCGATATCTATTATCTATCGTATGCGTGTTGCTATTCACTGATTCGTGCTCATTAGTTTAATTTACTGTTTAATAGAACCAAATATGTGCTAGTCTCTCAGACTAAACCCCCCTTTGCGTTAGATTAGATTGTATAACTTACTTAGGCTATTAAAATACTGAAGACAAACTAAGCTTTACGTTCCACTCTTAGTGATCGACACTCTGCTTACCACTATATACATATTGATCGGATACAGTGTCCGTTAGTGTGTGTGTTATAGGATAAGTCGGCTAAATATAAATGTAAAACTTGATATAGGCAATATCACCCTATACTGCAATTGACAACAACAACATGCATCAGTTGTGATGATGTTAAGACATCATAAAAAGTTATAGGAGTCCTTCAAGGAGTTTGTAGAAGTCGTGACATGCTTAGGAGTCCAAATGACATTTAACGTGACCAAAATGAATAAATATAAGTCAAATAGTTTGTTGTGAGGTCTTGAAGACTTAGAGTCTTGTTTAGCTTAGATAGAACGTCTCAAAATGAATAATAATGGATTTCCAAACGTATTAGAATGTCTCTCGATGGTTATTTCATAATATGAGTTTATTTGTGTACGTTTTAATATACATCGAGTCGAATATGTTGAGTTAGGGCACATTGATGAGTTTAGTGACTTGTGAATCTCTTAGAAACACTTAGGAAGTCATTTGAGTGAGTTTAGAACTCATGAGGATCAATAGAAACGCGTTTAACTTAAATTGACCAAAGTTGGATACGTTTGAAGATGTGGTGACCTCGATATACTTTGCCCTTGGTTTACTGTTCATATGCACGTATTTGGTTGAGATATTAGTTGATCTCGATTCTTTTGAGTGCAAAGAATGAGGTGATACATTTTATTCCATAGGTTGTTTGTAAGAATCGTGAGTACGAGAGCCAAAGTAAACATACGTTCGCATGTGTATTTGAATAACATACTAGTTATTGGATCGGGCTTGGTTATTGGGCTTAAGTGATTCGTTGGCCCATTTAGTGTTTAAATGAGATTCGTGTATCCTTGTTGGGCTAGTGTGATTAGTATTTGGTCGTGTAGGCCCAAGACGAGTTGTTTAGTTAAATTAGATCATGTGGGGCCCACTTGTGAACAAGGTGGGTCCTACCGTGAATATTATGTTATATTCTTGATGTTGTGGGGCCTACAGAGATGTAATCCAATTACGTGGGAGTTGTGGGTCCCATTGAATGTATATTTGTTCATATTGATGTGGTGAGGTCCACCAAGAGGGATTGTGGGTCCTTTTGTGTGTATTACAACTTTGTATTAGCGTTGTAGGGTCTACTGAGATACAATCTTCATATGTGGTTGTTTGTGAGTGCAAAGGTTGCACTGATCATTAATATTGACACTTAGTTGTGTTGTGCCTTGTCTAGGTCATAGTGGGTTGCGTGTGAGCTCATTCTAGATAAGTGTGAATCACATAGCACATATTGATTCAGAGTTGCCTAGTGTAAGGAAAAGTTTAAAATTTTGCCTAAAAATGGGTGTATGAACAGTAATCTACAATTACTTCATGTTTAGTGTTAATAATTGGGGTTTTTCACAGGATATTACAGTACCTACCCGTCATTCAAATTCCATTCCGAAATTTAAGTTTGTGTGGGGTCATGAGTGTTCTAGCTGAACAAGTGCGGATACTTGGCGCGGATTGTGTCTTCACGTTCCCACGTATACTCTGGTCCTCTTTGTGAATTCCATCGAACTTTGACGATAGGAATACGACTGTGTTTCAATCGTTTCACTTCACGGTCCATAATTTCTATGGGTTCCTCCGTGAAGGCAAGTTTTTCATCAAGCTGAATCTCTTTCAACGGTATCACCAGTGTTTCGTCAGAAAGACACTTCTTTAGGTTTGAAACGTGAAATACGTTGTGTACTCTGCTGAGCTCTTCCGGTAGTTCGAGTTTATAGGCCACGGGACCCTATAGCGTGTTCTGAACGCGGTTTTCGGAATATCTTCTTCCCAAACTCTCAGTTGGTGGTATCCTGACCTTAAGTCAATCTTTGAGTATACACTCGACCCTTGCAGTTGGTCAAATAAGTCATCGATGCGAGGTAATGGGTATCTTTTAGATGTTCAGATAGCTCTTTCATTTCGGAGGGAGCTAATTGGTATGGTGCTTTCGCTACAGGTGCTGCTCCTAGCACTAAATCAATTTGAAACTCGACTTGGCGAATAGGTGGAAGACCATGTAAGTCTTCGGGAAAGTCTTTCACTACAGGTACATCCTCAAGTCGCTTCTTCTCCGACTTGTCCTCGGCTATTTGTACCATAAACACTTGACATCCACCGTTTATGTCCTAAGGAATGAGATGATTCCAAATCGGCTCTTACTTCAGTCGCCTTGAACAACAAGAGTTTTGCAAGTGTAAAAATAACCGGAGGTCTGACCAGTGAGAAATAATTACCATGGGTTGGAAAGGCCCTTAGGTCTGACCAGAGAAGTCAATCAAAGTGCACGTGTCCATAGTTGGGTGGCATAGACTTAATATTAACAAATAGGTATGCACATATAAATGTGGTAAAAGTCATGTACAAAGAAGCATGCAAAACAACTTTGTAACACGAAGTTTAAAAGTTTTGTGTGAAAACCGTAGTGATCATATTGGTTCACGGTAGCTCAATCGAGCACAGGAGGGAAGGACCCGGTGTGGCATAACCTTAGACATCCTTTTGGTGCGATGCACCTCTTTAAACCCCCTTTTGAGTTTGTTCTAGTGGTTGAGCCGTACATCCCAAGTGTCCATAGCGTCTAGTTTTTAAATTCTTGAAAATGTGTTTCATATATTAGGTCACTTTATTTTACAAAAACGATTTTCCACGAATCAAATAGCAGGTCACAATGAGCATGATATTTAGAAGTGTAAATAAAGACCAATATTAATGTTATGGTTACGATATGTATTATTCCATATTGCATACAATTAGGTGTCAAAGCAAGTAATGCACATATAGGAATCACAAACATATAAGCATAAACATTAATATAAAACACATATTCTTCCGAGTTCTCTTGCGAGTCTTCCCCAAACGGATAACCATAAGACCGTCACTAGGATACAATACCTAGATCGCCCCATACATCACTTAGAAAAGCAATTGAGTGAGTGAGTTGAGATTGAGATTCATTTTCGTAGGTGAGAGAAAATTGTTATGTGGTAGGCGCCTCGTATGTGGGGTGAAATTATTAGGTTAAGTATACTAATACCCGAATATCAAGTATATGTTTGGTGCGTTTGGTATCCCACTATGGGAATGATGTTATCATATGAAAGTGATTAAAAGTGTTTGTTTAAGATAAGAGGGCCCACTACTATGGTAATGAATGATGGATATACTCCATACTTAATATACATCAAAAGAGGTAGTTATGGATCTTTCATAGATAAGGGACCCACCACTACTATCAAACTCATACCCATTGTCATTCATGACAGCATACCGAACGCACCCTTAATGTTGGGATTGGTTTTGGATAACGGGCCGGACATCCAGTCGTATGGACTGATACTAAGCTTGTGGATGGGCTTGGACTCAACATCCTTACTTATCATATGGATTTATGGGCCACGTAACTCTGCACTTAAATTGGTTTATTGCTAGTTGTTGATTGTTAATATTAATTTTGGTATTAATATTGGTTCAATGGTTAAATTTGGGTTTTGTAACAACAAAGTGACTTAATTTTCACGAGGATATGTTTTTGACAAGATCGGGAAACCATTATCAAAGTTCATTTAAACCGTTAACGAAGGCTAGTCTTGAGCATTTAACCGCAAGATGTGACTACGGCGTGAATTCACTATTATTTATTTGAGGTTGAAGTGGGATATCACGGGTGCGTGTACTTAGTATCTGAAGATATCGGGGTTGGTTGGATGCATAATTCTTCGAGATCCTTGTTCGAGCTTTAACCGTTACGAATGAAAAAGACTTGAGTTGTCTAGTTATACCTGATGTAAGGAGTTACGTTGTTGTGCTCACGGCGTATAACTATCACTCTTAAGGAGTTACGTTGTTGTGCTCAAGTGTCACAAAAGCTGTGGATAATTAGAGAAACTTTAAGTTTACCCCTTTTCGATCCGGTTAATGAACCCGGTAAGGAAAAGGGTTCTTCGTCTGACAATAGTGCAAGTTTAAGTCACAAGTTCGGGTTATTTTACTTCAGTCTCAAGTTCGTCATATTGGGTTTTTGTCCATCAGTAGTCACTACAAAAAGCCGTCAGAATGATAATGGGGTCGGTAAAGAGTTAGCTGAGATGAGTATACACGAGTAGAGAAGTCTTATCAGCAATTGATTCTCACATGATATTTATGGTACTTCATAATTGTTCGATTACTTGGACATACATGGTTTCGCTTTCTCCAAATCATTATCAACATACATGGTGTATGATTCTGATTCATTGAAAACATCGGGGGGAAGAGAGTATAGGTGTTCCTTGCTTCTTTGATGTTTTTTGGATTTTTTTTCGAAAACCCGTTTCCCTTCATGAATTTCTTCAATCAGGGGAAAGAAATGAGACGATCTGTGGTGAAATTTTCTCAAGTTGGTGTAATCATCTCACTTTCACAGAGTTATCGTGTGTGAAGTTACCTATATATGATGTTGTGATGCCTCACACACAGTCATTTTATCGAATTTGAGATTCACTGGTAACTATTATTCCGATAGACCGCAACATTCAAGGGAAGTCGTTTCATTTCGTCTTTCGTGGTTTGTTTGGTGTGAAGCATCTACATATGTGAGAAGATCTTGTTGATTTCTTGCATGTTACCCCCGAACGGTTTTCCGCAATAAGTCAGTTTACCTTGTGTGTTTACTGCTCATCTACAAATTCCATTGCGTCTTGAAAACTTCAAAAGTTATAAGAAATGTTTACTACATCAAAGTTTCGAATCTGCTGAAGACGGTTGTCAGTTTGGGAAAGCTGATTGAAACTTCGCCAAAAAGTGTCTGAGGAGAAGCGCTAAAGACATGCAGCATGATTTGGGGGTAAGTTAATCCAATTCATGCATATTACATCATTTGCCTACAAGTGAAGAAAACGGTTCTCAAGTCAAGGTACAAGAAGAAGACAAAGTGCGTAAACTTTCATCATCCTCAGCACTTGAAGAGCTTATGAAGACCTTTCTTCATTTGTTTTCTATATTTGTAGTAAATGTTGTAAGTAATCCCTTATGTCGTCCCATTGGGGGAAGATTGTTGGAATCGCTCCTAACTCGTAAATGGAACGACATTGACGGGATTACATTTTATATCTTTGTTACCTTAAACACAAGGGCTTGTTATGTCATTTAGTGATAAATGTAAGTGTTTGGGTATAAATACCCCTCCATACTTCCATGGAGGGGTGAGACTCTTGTGTAAGCTTTCGCCTTTTATCAATAATACACACACTAGTTTTCCCTTCTCTCTCTAGCTTCTCTCTCTAACTTGAAGATGGTGTTCTTCCATCTTCCAAGACCTCCCGATTCACCAAATCAACCAAATATACGGTCCTAACAATGTTGACCTGTTGATCATATTTAGTATCATGTTAACCCGTTGGGTCATATTAGTATCATGTTGACCCGAGTGGTCATATTCAGTATCATGTTGACCTGTTGGTCATATTTAGTATCATGTTAACCTGTTGGGTCATATTAAGTATCATGTTGACATGTTTTGTCATATTAAGTATCAAGTTGACCTGTTGGTCATATTAAGCATCAAGTTGACCCAAGTTGACATGTTTGGTCATATTAAGTATCAAATTGACCCGTTGGTCATATTAAGCATCAAGTTGACTCAAGTTAACATGTTTGGTCATATTAAGTATCAAGTTGACCCGTTGGTTTAAGAATCAAGTTGACCCAAGTTGACCCGTTTGGTCATATTAAGCATCAAGTTGACCTGTTTCGTCGTATTAAGC
The DNA here is from genome assembly GCA_910596185.1 of Chrysanthemum makinoi. Classification (NCBI taxonomy): domain Eukaryota; kingdom Viridiplantae; phylum Streptophyta; class Magnoliopsida; order Asterales; family Asteraceae; genus Chrysanthemum; species Chrysanthemum makinoi. Next base: position 38,570,257 of record OU343216.1, on the reverse strand, counting down.
ATCAATTTGACCCGTTTGGTCATATTAACTGTCATTTTGATTCATTTGGCCATATTCATTATCATGTTGACCTGTTTGTCCATATCGAGTATTAAGTAGACCCGATTGGTCTTACTCAATAGTATGTCGTGGCTCAACCTCAGTGTTATTTATAGCGAAAACTTAGCTATATGTCATAGCGGTCTCAGCAATTTGTTTATAGTAGTTCAGCTTTATATTATAGTTTAGCTATAGTATCAAGTTATAGCTCATCCTTGGTTTATGTTATAGTACAATTTTAGTAATTAATTCAATTTTCATGTCTTGGTTTAACCTTGTAACCATATTATTGCTCAGTTTCTATATTTAGCTTAGTCTCAGTTCCAGCCCAGCTTAGTATCATGTTATAGTCAAGCCTAAGTATTTAACTTAACTTTAAATTATATATGAATGTTATATGTGTTTAGTAATGTGTGCAAAATGCTTTATGCAGTTTTTAAGGTATATGTGAAAACATATACCTTTTATCTATCAAAACCGGATCAAAAAGACCAAAAACTAACCCCTAAAGCCATAAATATTTGTGTTTTTGTGTTTATGTATATGCAGGTAACGGATATTGCAAAATGGATAAAAAGAAGACAAAATGGACAAAAACGAGCACGAGATTGGAAAGAGCATTAAGTTACGGGACCAATGATAATTTTATTTGGAGCATCAAGGAAAGAGAATAAAATTTTAAAGAGTAAACGAAGCCCGAACGAAGGATTAATTAAGATGTATAAAAGAAGGAAAAATGGATCAGCAGAAAAAATGAGGTTAAATGGAAATTAAATGCAACACTTAACACAAAAAGACTCTTGGTCTAGTGGTTGGAGACATGTTTGTTAAGCAAGAGGTCTTGGTTTCAAATCCCACTAATGACATAATTGTAAATATTAATTTTTAATTATCATGAAGCTCAAATATGTTGCAAACGAGGTGATTACCCTCCGCCGCGTTGCGGCGGACATTTCTGAAACAAATTTAGATTTTTTGGGTATCACACTATCACATGGTTTTCGTTTTTGAAATTTTTTGGGTTGGATAATGGTTTCTCTAAGCAAAATGGGGCTTTTTTTTAGAGAAGGAAAAGTTTGATAACTGTTTGCTGATTCACTTTAAACCACTTACAGGTGCATAATTGTTTGCTTCTTCACTTTAAACCACTTACAGGTGCATTATCAACTGAAGCTTAAGTCTAAGTGTAACAACTCGACAAACATATGTATATGTATAAACCGCAGGGGCTCAAACTTATGTTATATCAACTGGAATCATGAAAAGAGGATTTACAAAATTGCAAAAATTGTTCTTGATCGATCTGCATGTGGATCAAGTACTTATGTGTTTTATCGGCATGATCTACTAACAAATATCAGACCTTCAAAATTCTTAACATAAATAATTGTTTTTGTGTGCATCATCAACTTTATAACTAACATGAAGGTTGTAAAAGAATCCATTTCGTAAACTTCTAATGTGACCAACTTCCCAATACATAGCCTTTTATGTATGTTCTATCATAAAATATCGAAACTAATACCAAGGCTTCATATTTTTAAACAACAATTACAAACATACAAAGTTTACTTTTCTCTAGAAAAATCAATACTTTTCTCTAGTCACTTTCCTCATATTCTATACGTTTGATGTAATCGCTTTTCAATACTTCCCTGTTTCATGTCCCATGAGCGAGTCATCAAGAAACTGACTTTATTAGTAAACCAACAAATCATATAGAAAAATCAATAACGAACTCCATTTACTTGAGGTCCTGCATCACATCAAACGTATAGAATTGTTCAAAACAACTAATCTAATAACATTAAATACTAAACCGTACAATTCTTGGAACAACCTAATGTTCACAATCCTTTGTGTGCTGAAACTTATCACAAATTCCGGCAAAATAGGAGTGTTCATATGACTACTCCAAATAATATCAGGTTAAGCATGCCCCCATCCAACGAAGACCTGATCATTATTATTTAGCAGTTTTTTAAAGTTGTAAGTGGGAGTTAGGCATGCATACCAATGTCGACACATTTAGCTTTCAAACCTTTGTTATATTTGCTATAATGTGTTACAGGATTTCTAAGCGTTTTCCTAAACTTCGATCCTATCTTTAAAATAGCGAATACTGAAAATATCGCCAAACCCAAACATCCTCAAAATCCATCGATATATAAACAAATAATGATAAAGAAATATGCTTTTTATGGTTTCACACATACCTCCCTGATTTCGCAATGCACGAAAAAAATTCTTTAAGACATGTTTTATTACACATAAACTCACTACATGATCATATTGGTTCTATTCCCGCATTAGAGGCTGCTTTTACAAATATAAAAACTCATTTTCACGAAAAACTGTTTATAAAATAATAGAATTACCTGGCAGGTGTAACTCATCAGCAAGCAATGGGCCAAACATGAACAAACAATACCTTTTGTCAAGCTCACAACTAATTCATGACGAGCCAAGCTAATTTTGTCGCGTCTGCAGATAGACCCAAAGTTGTATGTATAAGCACCAACATTACTTACATCTACAAAATGCTCAGGCGAATGTAAACTATGGCCAACGAAGAAAGCGAAACAAATACTGCGATAAAAAAGAACCGAGCATTTAATCCGCTATTGTAATTTACCCTGAAAAAATTCACGAAAAACAAAAATTAACACTATATGAGGGAAAAAAAACCCGATAAGATTGTGTAGGATTAACCACGAATAATACATCTCCCCAATCAAATAAACTTACCTTCATTAAAAAACACAAATGACGACATTACTGTTTAGCTAAGGTTGGGATAAGCGTCAAAAACTTTGATAGGTACCTGTATAAGGCAGTTCACTAACCCCATAAATGACATCAGGAGATTAAAGGTAGGTTTTTATCTAACTTTGATCATCACACTCCAAAAAGCTAACATCTTATAGAGAGTTAAGTCTACCTACAAAGTAACAACATTATTAGTTTCAATCGTATGGCTTCGTTAGCTAACATCCTACAGTCACACAAAGCACGCGTAAACACCAACATTCAACAAAAGTTTAAGTAAAAGAAATGGCAATAAATGGGTTAAAGCTTACCAGAACATCCTCCTGGCACCTTTTGGCAATGCTTTAACCTTTTCCCAGCAGGTGGCGTAGGTAATCATCATAGTCACACGCTTTTCTTTTCCAACAATCGGTAACGCGGTCAGTCAGCGTTAGCATGGCATTGAAGATACCTACACAACCAAAATAAAAAAACTTTTTGGATTCCTAGAGACTGTAAAATCAAAATAAAAAACCTAAATTTCCAGAGACTGTAATACGATTAAAAAACCTGAAGTCCGCCTGTCTTTCTTCTTTGTAGGTTCCACCTGCACAACAAATATTTCATTAAATCAAAAAGGGATGCACTATAATTTTCTGATGTGCATCACACTAAAATTTCAGAAACCCCATAAAAATTTTGTAAAAAAATATAAACAAACCTGGCGAATGGTTAGGGTTTACAAATATACACCAAAATCAACACCAAAATAAACAAATCTGGCGAATGAGTAGAGCAAGAATAAGCTGCACGCAGAAGATTTGTGGAATAGTGACAAATAGAAAGTGAAGTGACAAATAGAAAATGGCACGCCGAAGAGTAGAGCAAGAAAGATTTGATGTATCTAATAGGGTTTACAGCTAGGTGGGAGAGGTGGGAGTGAAGTGACAAATAGCTTTTGCATGTACTTATCTAATAGGGTTTACAGCTGGGTGGGAGAGGTGGGAGTGAAGTGACAAATAGCTTTTGCATGTACTTATCTAATAGGGTCAAAGTAACTAACAGGGTCAAAGTAACCTTTTGTATCTTGAAAAGATCGGATTTTGATTAGACTAACTATTTTGTAAAGATGGATTTTGGTTAGGATTTTTGTAAACCCATATAATGGGATGCCTAATTATTTTGTAAAGATGAGATTTTGGTTAGTATTTTTGTAAACTGATATAATAGGATGCCTAGCTTTTTTGTAAAGATGGAATTTAGCTTAGGATTTTTGCAAACCTATGTTTGAGGGTGTAAACTCTTATTTTAAAACTTATAGATGGATATCAAACAATTTATTTTTCTTTTAAGTCCATCCACATGAATTAAAATCCTGATACCAAACATGCCCTTATTTGTTTTGTATGTTTGGTAACAGCATTTTAAGAGTATTTTAGAAGCAGGTTAGTAGTTAACGTAACATTATTATTAAAAAATTTGTTTGATAGAGCGAGTTAGCATTTTAGAATTATAAAAACGTTATTTTTTTAATGCTCTTTGAATTAGCATTTAGCATTTGGTGAAACAAACAAAAAAGAAACAATTGGTAATCTCCTCTCTTTGGTGTATCGTCATGTTAGGAAATAAACTAAACATGGTTTAGTTGGGTAATACGCCAAATAACCGAGGCTATATGTCGTATAAACTAAACCGAATTAAATGTTTTTAAATGCAGAAAATTAAAAGACTAGATAACGTCCAGAAATGTATAGGTCGTTTCCAATTTCTTGGATACGCCGTATAGGATCCTAGGAAAACAGACTCGATAAAGCGATAAAAGTCGGGGTGTCTCCTGGGACGATCTGTGTAAACAGAAAAACTCCCTTTGAGTTGTTTGGAGCTCGTCCCACAGCCACAGTTTGGCCCACACTCGAACACAATTGTTTGGAGCTCGTCCTAGGGCCACAGTTTGCCCCACACTCGAACACGCTACCTTGGGTTCAATCAGCCTAGCCTTTGTATTAAAATTGGTTATATTTTCTAAAAAATTAAATATACAGTTGATTGAACCCAAGGCAGTCATATTCGAGTGTAGGCCAACTGTGGCTCAAAGGGGGTTGAAATAGAGACTCGAGGTTCAATCTCTTTATCCCTTTCAACCGAAAAAATCTGCACAAAAGCTAATTCAAAATGCTTGTATATTTTACTTGACATCTCTATCAGTTCAACATTATTCTGGCCTATAATGCGGATTGGCTAAACCAAATTGACAATCAAATAAGCACATAAAACAAGAAGATAACAACTTATTCAACAAATGAGTAGCTATATGTAACATTTGATATCTCGTTATAACTTAAAGAAAAAACTTGTGCCACCTTATTATTGTTATTGTTATTATTATTATTGTGTATGTGTGTTATTATTATTATTATTATTATAAAGATCACTTTATTAAAAACTTATAGGATTTACAAGAAATTAGTAGGAAGCCGAGAAACCAACTGGGCCCCTACACCTCTAGCAAGAGCAAAACCAATCCTATTAAAAATATGAACCGCAGCACGTGCCCCAACGTCTTGAGTCATAGAAAATCGTCGAATACGCTTTAGTAAGGTTACTGCATCTTTCTCAAGTTCTCCAAAAGAAGAGAATGAAAAGGGGAGGAACCCATATCCGATATCCGCGCATTTAGCCTCGTACTTGACACGTTTATGTTGTGCGGCATCAATAACCGCACGCCCAGGAATAAAATCAATCATCCCAGATTGCGTCAATGGCGACGATCCCGTAAGGTCAACACATACATCATGCCCACCATCCCAAGAGTAAAGTAATATATTATTATTATTATTATTATTATTATTATTATTATTATTATTATTATTATTTTATGATAAAACAAATACGTGCTTAATGATACAAATAAATCCTAATACATTTTAGGATACATTTTCATAATTTATAATCTAGAGTTTACTTGGGGACAAGTAAAGCTCAAGTGGGGGATATTTGATGAACTCAAATAAGTACATTTTATTATCATCATTTATCCTATTTATTTGACTGGTTTTATTATATTATTTATGAGAATCGATACTTAATTGTTTACTTTAGTGATTCTCAGGTAAAAACAAGCAATTGGTGTAACTTAATTGGTGAAACAAGCAATTGGTGAAACTTAGCAATTTTGGACGAAATATGGAGCAAAACTACCAAGATGTCAAAGTCTACGAAACCGAAGATGCGCCGTATCTCTCTCAGAATCGCTGCAATATCATACTTAGATGAATTCGAAGACCATTGACTCACTTTGAAGAATGCCGCATACTGCTATCATATCATGCGCCATGAAACTTTGGTCAACGAATAAGATCAAGCTTGTTCTACTCTAATACGCGCATCATACTTCTGACATACGGCGTATCACTATCAAGACTTCACCAGAAACGATCCAAGACAATGAAGGACATGTGCCGCATACAAGAATCAAGTTACGCCGCATCTGAAGGCGGTGTACGAATATTCCGGAATATATTAATCTTGGACCCCACGCGAAGTTAAGTCAATGCGCCGCATCTACTCACTCAATGCGCCGCATCGAACCCTCAGACAGAAACTATAAAGACAGACGAATTTGGTGTGCCACATAAAGAAGAGAAACCCTAAGGAGATGAATTCAGTCGAAGAAGCTTCACAAGACACACTCCAAACAAAGATTTTAGAGTTGTAAGAAGGTCCTGCATGTATTTAATTCATTAAGTAGTTTTGTTTTATTGTAATAGTACACTTTCATTCATCAGGATAGATGGGCTTGTGATTATGTGACTACAGAATATCATACACTCCCCTTAATATTCCGGAATATATTAATCTTGGACCCCACACGAAGTTAAGTCAATGCGCCACATCTACTCACTCAATGCGCCGCATCGAACCCTCAGACAGAAACTATAAATACCCCAAGGACAGGGGAATTTGGTGTGCCACATAAAGAAGAGAAACCCTAAGGAGATGAATTCAGTCGAAGAAGCTTCACAAGACACACTCCAAACAAAGATCTTAGAGCTGTAAGAAGGTCCTGCATGTATTCAATTCATTAAGTAGTTTTGTTTTATATGATGATCTGAAGGCGGTGTACGAATATTCCAGAATATATTAATCTTGGACCCCACGCGAAGTTAAGTCAATGCACCACATCTACTCACTCAATGCGCCGCATCGAACCCTCAGACAGAAACTATAAATACCCCAAGGATAGACGAATTTGGTGTGCCACATAAAGAAGAGAAACCCTAAGGAGATGAATTCAGTCAAAGAAGCTTCACAAGACACACTCCAAACAAAGATCTTAGAGCTGTAAGAAGGTCCTGCATGTATTTAATTCATTAAGTAGTTTTGTTTTATTGTAATAGTACGCTTTAATTCATCAGGATAGATGGGCTTGTGATTATGTGACTACGGAATATCATACACTCCCTTAATATTGCTTTCCCATCAATTAAAGGTTATATGATGATGTTTTTTGTGCCTTATATTAGTGCATTGATAACCTCTGCGTCTAGCTGAGCCCGTGGGCTGCCATACCTGATATAATGTGATCCAACAAAGATCTTAGAGCTGTAAGAAGGTCTTGCATGTATTTAATTCATTAAGTAGTTTTGTTTTATTGTAACAGTACGCTTTAATTCATCAGGATAGATGGGCTTATGATTATGTGACTACGGAATATCATACACTCCCCTTAATATTGCTTTCCCATCAATTAAAGGTTATATGATGATGTTTTTGGTGACTTATATTAGTGCATTGATAACCTCTGTGTCTAGCTGAGCCCGTGGGCTGCCATACCTGATATAATGCGATCCAACAAAGATCTTAGAGATGTAAGAAGGTCCCGCATGTATTTAATTCATTAAGTAGTTTTTTTTTATTGTAATAGTACGCTTTAATTCATTAGGATAGATGGGCTTGTGATTATGTGACTACGGAATATCATACACTCCCCTTAATATTGCTTTCCCATCAATTAAAGGTTATATGATGATGTTTTTGGTGACTTATATTAGTGCATTGATAACCTCTGTGTCTAGCTGACGTCTTTAGATAAGTAGGATAGACATAAGTGATCATTAAGGGTTTACTCACCGATATAATGCGATCCAACGAGAAAGAATTGATTACGATACACTTGATATAAAACTAGCAATAAAACAAGTGACAAGCTACTTAATTATCAGGACAGGTCTTCTTAGGTATCTATTATCTATCACATTATACGTGTTGCTATTCACTGATTCGTGCTCATTAGTTTAATTTACTGTTTAATAGAACCAAATATGTGCTAGTCTCTCAGACTAAACCCCCCTTTGCGTTAGATTAGATTGTATAACTAACTTAGGCTATTAAAATACTGAAGACAAACTAAGCTTTACGTTCCACTCTTAGTGATCGACACTCTCCTTACCACTATATACATATTGATCGGACACTGTCCGTTAGTGTGTGTGTGTTTTAGGATAAGTCGGCTAAATATAAATGTAAAACTTGATATAGGCAATATCACCCTATACTGCAATTGACAACAACAACACGCATCAGTTGTGATGATATTAAGACATCATAAAAAGTTATAGGAGTCCTTCAAGGAGTTTGTAGAAGTCGTGACACGCTTAGGAGTCCAAATGACATTTAACGTGACAAAAATGAATAAATATAAGTCAAATAGTTTGTTGTGAGGTCTTGAAGACTTAGAGTCTTGTTTAGCTTAGATAGAACGTCTCAAAATGAATAATAATGGATTTCCAAACGTATTAGAATGTCTCTCGATGGTTATTTCATAATATGAGTTTATTTGTGTACGTTTTAATATACATCAGTGAATATGTTGAGTTAGGGCACATTGATGAGTTTAGTGACTTGTGAATCTCTTAGAAACACTTAGGAAGTCATTTGAGTGAGTTTAGAACTCATGAGGATCAATAGAAACGCGTTTAACTTAAATTGACCAAAGTTGGATACGTTTGAAGATGTGGTGACCTCGATATACTTTGCCCTTGGTTTACTGTTCATATGCACGTATTTGGTTGAGATATTAGTTGATCTCGATTCTTTTGAGTGCAAAGAATGAGGTGATACATTTTATTCCATAGGTTGTTTGTAAGAATCGTGAGTACGAGAGCCAAAGTAAACATACGTTCGCATGTGTATTTGAATAACATACTAGTTATTGGATCGGGCTTGGTTATTGGGCTTAAGTGATTCGTTGGCCCATTTAGTGTTTAAATGAGATTCGTGTATCCTTGTTGGGCTAGTGTGATTAGTATTTGGTCGTGTAGGCCCAGAGGCGAGTTGTTTAGTTAAATTAGATCATGTGGGGCCCTTGTGAACAAGGTGGGTCCTACCGTATATATGTTATATTCTTGATGTTGTGGGCCTCTGAGATGTAATCCAGTGCGTGGGAGTTGTGGGTCCCATTGAATGTATATTTGTTCATATTGATGTGGTGAGGTCCACCAAGAGGGATTGTGGGTCCTTTTGTGTGTATTACAACTTTGTATTAGCGTTGTAGGGTCTCTTGAGATACAATCTTCATATGTGGTTGTTTGTGAGTGCAAGGTTGCCTTGATCATTAATATTGACACTTAGTTGTGTTGTGCCTTGTCTAGGTCATAGTGGGTTGCGTGTGAGCTCATTCTAGATAAGTGTGAATCACATAGCACATATTGATTCGAGGTTGCCTAGTGTAAGGAAAAGTTTAAAATTTTGCCCTAAAAATGGGTGTATGAGCGATAATCTACAATTACTTCATGTTTAGTGTTAATAATTGGGGTTTTTCTGGGATATTGATTACCTACCCGTCATTCAAATTCCATTCGAAATTTAAGTTTGTGTGGGGTCATGGTGTTCTGCGAACAAGTCGCGGATACTTGGCGCGGATTGTCTTCACGTTCCCCGTATACTACGGTCCTCTTTGTGAATTCCATCGAACTTTGGCGATAGGAATCTGTTGTGTTTCAATCGTTTCACTTCCGGTCCATTATTTCTATGGGTTCCTCCGGAAGTTTTCATCAAAGTGAATCTCTTTCAGCGGTATCACGGTGTTTCGTCGAAAGACACTTCTTTAGGTTTGAAAGCGTGAATCGTTGTGTACTTTCGAGCTCTTTGGGTAGTTTCAGTTTATAGGCCACGGGACCCTATAGCGTGTTCGAGCGCGGTTTTGGAATACCTTCTTCAAACTCTCGGTTGGTGGTAACACGACCTTAAGTCAATCTTTGAGTATACACTCGACCCTTGCGGTTGGTCAAATAAGTATCGATGCGAGGTAATGGGTATCTTTTAGATGTTCAGA